>JAOTNS010004005.1:0-416145 GCA_028476615.1 Culter alburnus
GCGACGGGACGTGCTATGATGGGCACGCTGTAGGAATGGTGAAACTTATACTCAAGTCGCGCCCCGCTGACAGGGGATCACGTTTCACGAAAAAAGCGCTAGAGATTCTGATCCGTTAAATATGGGTCCACTGCTAAGCCCCCATTCACACATTTTTTTCGCTGCATGTCGCTTGTAAGACACCTGGAAGCATGGCCCGCTTGGAAGAGGTGGGCCAGAGCATGGTTCAGTTGGGCTTGAGCGCAGTACGCATGCAGTGTAATTACCATTAACACTATTAAACCTCTTAAATTACAAGAAGGTACCACTGTAATATTTGTTTCTGTTTTTTGTATCATTAGTGTAAGATCAGGCTCACATGTGTCCAGCTATGTGTCTATGAAGAGTAACCGTTCAATAGGTGTACCACCACAATTGAGTGACAAAACACCATCATCTACAACAAGGTATTTCATTTTTTTTTCTTTTTCATGAAAGCATCTTGTTAGCTATGAGCCCCGGACATGCAGGAAAAAATAGTAGGCTAAAACGTGTGCACGATTTACTAATTTGTTCCCTCGATTTACTAAATCAAGCGCACGGTTTACTATTTCGTTCCCTCAATTTATAAATCATGCACATGATTTATAAATCGAGGGAACGAAATAGTTAATCGTGCGCACATTTTAGTAAATTGTGGACATGATTTCATTTTTCTTCTTGTATGTCATGTGCGGTATGTATGGCTCCGTAGTTAGCTGATTTTTCCACTGTGGAACATGTGATAGAATATGACTGAATGAAAAGATAAATCACAGAACATTATGACTGCTTTTCCACAAGTAGTCTCAAGGGGGCAGATGCCCAGCTATACTGTATTTAATTATGATTTGCCCCACTAAATCTCCTACAGTGAGACTTAGGGTGTTTTTACATATAGTTTGTTTTAAAATAACCAAACCAAATTCACTTAAATTGAACCAGAAATGGAACCAGACGAAAGTTACCTCTTTTTGTGTTTACAATCTAGTGGACTCAAAAGAGAACCAGGTTCTTTTTTTGGTCCTCTTCAGCATTGAAGTGATCTCAGACCCTTTCACGTTCACACCACATATTCCTAAGAACTCAGACCACAGTTTTAAATGTATACCCATTTCCTTCGTAGTTCAAAAATGCAATGTATAACAAATATATAATGTATATTTGTGTATTTTATTAATATAATATTTTATTTAAATATCTTCAATCTGTCAGAGCCGATAGCGTCACATAGACAGCTTTGAGTGATCTGAGTTCGAGTCTTGGCTCAGAGACCTTTCTTGATCCTAATAAATATTTAAATATAGTCTAGTTAAAGCGATAAAAGTACATGTTTGATAAAAGAGGCACTTTGTCTGTTGTGTTGTCATCCACAAACTCAAATAAGAGGTGGGCTCTAAATGGCTGATTAGAGAACATGGAAGTTGAAACAAAATATTCAATGGCTGAATATTGCTAAAACAACTTTTATCTGTGCATACAAATGCAGATCTGAAATATAGCTGCAAGCAGTGATGACGGGCCCAAGCCCTGGAGCCACCACCATCCTGGTGGCTTCAGGGCAACAGTGTACAGTGGGCAATAAGCATTTATAGCAGAGAAATGTAAAAGAAGTATATCAAAGTCGTTTGAATACGCCACATTTACTGCAGCCGGCTGGTGCCAGTGTGACCATGAACCACAACAGCCACATCCATCCAGATCATTTAAATTTAGATGTATTGCATGGTTTAGGATGTCATAGGTCAATTTCAAATGAGTTATCATTTGGAGTCCAGATGTATTTATCTTAAGGTCTTTTACATTATTAATAAACTAATTATATAATTCTATCAGTGGACTACAAATGAACTGGTTCTATGCTTTTATTTTGTTATACAAATTTATAGAAGAGAAGGCCTAAAAGATTTCCTATCCTGTAACGCAGACAAAAGCACACAGCAATGAAAGGGTTAAACTCTAAACCTGCAAGAATGTAAAAAAGACATACAGACAGAGAGTGAGACACACACACAAAGGCCCTGTTTCCACCTGGTATTAAGATTCGTTTTGTTCGATCGGATCACAAGTGGACAACACTAAATACTGGTGTAAATGGGGTGTAAAACATTTTGAGCTTGTCCACTTTTGACCACTTCCAGTGGATCAGATTGCTTTCATTGTGGAAATTCTCATGTGGTCAAAAGTGTTCAAACAGACTCTAAAGACCACCTACTCTCCACCTACTGAACTAATGCATAAACATTATGGGAAGTGCTCTAGCCAGACGGGATTTAAAGTTTGTCAGCTGAAGACCCAAGTTTGGTGTGAAGATGAAAAACGTACAAAGCACAATGTTCTCTTACCATGTTCTGATTTCCTGATCTGACATTCCTGATTTCTAACACTGAATGAAATTATTTTGATTAACTGAAAAATAGTAATATAATGATTGCCATGAAGGTACATTAGAGCTTGACACTTGAATTTGTAAGCCTTGGTTACTCTCGATTATGTTTTACTATGTTTCACACCGTTACATCTCTACCTTGGGTTAGGAATTATTCCGATTGGTTCAGGTTTTGAGATTTCACACCGCACATCTTTAACATTCTGCAGTTTCAACATCATGGATTGGATGAGCATAACAATTAATCAGTTTAAATAATGACTTGATAACCAAGACTTTTTGGGCTGCAACTGTAAGAATAAATTAGTCTTCTTTACTCCAATTTTCTGTCACTTATTATTTTCTGTCCCCTTAAACTATACTAGAAAGACTTGTTCAAAAAAAATGGCATGATACTCTTAGCAAAAAAAAAACAAACTCAAAATAAAATTCTTAGTACAAAACAGATGTTTCTACCATGATTCTTTCATGATTTTTCATGTTCATAGCGATTTCAAAATAAATCTCTGAACATTCCTTATGAGTCTGAGAATATTATTTTTGCAAATTAATAAATTACTTTTCCTCTGTCATTTGTACTGAAAATCACACCAAATATAAAAGCTAGAGTTTGTAAGCTTCAAATGATATATAGTTTGTCAATATTACTTTAGGTTTTAAGATATTATTGTTTTAAAAACATAATGGCAAATGTTCCACTGGTGGGAGGGTGACAGAAACTGTTTTTAATCACCATCTACAACATTAAACCTTTTAAATTACAAGAAGGTACCACAATAATATTTCTTTCTGTTTTTTGTATCATTAGTGTAAGATCAGGCTCACACGTGTCCAGCTCTGTGTCTATGAAGAGTGACCAGTCAATAGGTGTACCACCACAATTAAGTGACAAAACCCCATCATCTACAACAAGGTATTTCATTTATTTTTTTACATGAAAGCATTGTGTTAGCTGATTTTTCCACTGTGGAACATGTGATAGAATATGACTGAATGAAAAGATAAATCACAGAACATTATGACTGCTTATTTCCACAAGTAGTCTCAAGGGGGCAGATGCCCAGCTATACTGTATTTAATTATGATGTGCCCCACTAAATCTCCTACAGTGAGACTTAGGGTGTTTTTACATATAGTTTGTTTTAAAATAACCAAACCAAATTCACTTAAATCGAACCAGAAATGGAACCAGACAAAAGTGACCTCAGTCCTTTTTGTGTTTACAATCTAGTGGACTCAAAAGAGAACCAGGTTCTTTTTTTGGTCCTCTTCAGCATTGAAGTGATCTCAGACCCTTTCTCGTTCGCACCACAGATTCCTAAGAACTCAGACCACAGTTTTAAATGTGTATCCATTTCCTTCGTAGTTCAAAAATGCAATCTATAACTCATAATATATATTTGTATATTTTGTTAATATAACATTTAATTAAATATCTTCAATCTGTCAGAGCCGATAGCATCACATAGTTAGCTTCGAGTGATCCGAGTTTGAGTCTTGGCTCAGAGACCTTTCTTGATCCTAATAAATATTTAAATATCGTCTAGTTAAAGCGATAATAGTAAATGTTTAATAAAAGAAAACTATTTATTTTTTTCCCCAGAGGCACTTTGTCTGTTGTGTTGTCATCCACAAACTCAAATAAGAGGTGGACTCTAAATAGCTGATTAGAGAACATGGAAGTTGAAACAAAATATTCAATAGCTGAATATTGCTAAAAACTTATCTGTGCATACAAATGCAGATCTGAAATATAGCTGCAAGCAGTGATGACGGGCCCAAGCCCTGGAGCCACCACCATCCTGGTGGCTTCAGGGTAACAGTGTACGGTGGGCAATATGCATTTATAGCAGAGAAATGTAAAAGAAGTATATCAAAGTCGTTTGAATACGCCACATTTACTGCAGCCGGCTGGTGCCAGTGTTAGGGTTGGGCGATGTCCCCTAAATTGGCAGTTGACGATGTTTACAGTAAAACATCGTGATGGACGATGATATCGTTGGGCGGGGACGGGGGCAGGGGGTATATTTTAATTATTTTTAATTTAAATACATATAAGTACAAACAAAACAATACATTTTGTAAAATAGAGTTTGTAATATACACACTGATGTATATAGAAGATACACGTTTTATTCATATCAGATACACATTGTGTAAGTAACTTTAAAGTTTACTCTATTCTTCCCCAGTTCACCAGCTTACTTACTTTCATGTATTTCGGGAGAATTGGATGAATTCACATGTTGTAAATCCAACAGAACATGCGGCACAAACTAACATGGCAGTGCCCATAATGTGTATAGATCAACTAACGCAATCATAATGCAATAAATGTGTTTAAACAGCAAAACACATCCACTTGCTCATATTTGACAATCGGAATATCAGATATTTCATGTTATAGTTAACAAATTTGTGAATATTTTGAATAAAAAAGGAAAACTGAAATAAAAGCAGTTTATCAGTCATACAGCGCTGCGGTGTGTGACATGACAAGCAGTGACGTATCACCATGGAAACAATAAAGTGATACGTTCTAAATAACGGTCGCCTTGAAAAACTCACGCTGCGGGGTCAGCCAGAATATTTTAAACTTATGTGCAAAAGGGTTATTTTATTTTCCAACTAATGACTCATCCGGGCTTTCCAATAAGTTGCATGTGAGGGGGGGAAAAGTAGCTTCCTTCCACTTAAGAAGAGTTGTGCACTTGTTATTTTAATATATCTCTTTACATAAATACTATTTTTCTACTTAAAACCTATAATTTCGTTATTTTACTAACCCAACTAATGACCATGTTTCGGTCTGAGTGTTGTTGCCATTTTCTTGTTCTTCGTTGTTCTTCTGTGTTTTAATAAATTTGTGTTATCAGAATCACCTTCATTCTTTCATTTGATTTGACATTATGGCCAAGGAAAATGGTCTTTTAAGGTATTTATTAACCAGACAAAAGTTAATTTACATTCGCTGAATTCTGGGTTTATATCTTAAACTGCTGCTTCAGTGCAATATAGCCACAGAGCTATGTAACAATGAGCATGATCTCCCGAGACACTACAATATACTAATAATTCATTAATAAGGGCTGTTTTCTTGTACAAAATTAAATATTTTAAGTTAAATGTACAGTGACGTAAAAAAGACAAGATTCTCACAATGTCAAGATCAAATGCCTGACACGGTATTTTCACAGACTAACACACGTCACGTCTCTGGCATAGACTACAGTTTTTTTAAATAGCAGATATGCATTAGTTATATTCTCAATTTAATTTACAGTGAGACACACACACAAAGGCCCTGTTTCCACCTGGTATTAAGATTCGTTTTGTTCGATCGGATCACAAGTGGACAACACTAAATACTGGTGTAAATGGGGTGTAAAACATTTTGAGCTTGTCCACTTTTGACCACTTCCAGTGGATCAGATTGCTTTCATAGTGGAAATTCTCATGTGGTCAAAAGTGTTCAAACAGACTCTAAAGACCACCCACTCTCCACCTACTGAACTAATGCATAAACATTATGGGAAGTGCTCTAGCCAGACGGGAATTAAACTTTGTCAGCTGAAGACCCAAGTTTGGTGTTAAGATGAAAAACGTACAAAGCACAATGTTCTCTTACCATGTTCTCAATGTTCTCTTACCATTCCTGATTTCTAACACTGAATGAAATTATTTTGATTAACTGCAAAATAGTAATATAATGATTGCCATGAAGGTACATTAGAGCTTGACACTTGAATTTGTAAGCCTTGGTTACTCTCGATTATGTTTTACTATGTTTCACACCGTTACATCTCTACCTTGGGTTAGGAATTATTCCGATTGGTTCAGGTTTTGAGATTTCATACTGCACATATTTAACATTCTTATTGGCAGTTGCAACATCATTGATTGGATGAGCATAACAATTAATCAGTTTAAATAATGACTTGATAACCAAGACTTTTTGGGCTGCAACTGTAAGAATAAAATTAGTCTTCTTTACTCCAATTTTCTGCCACTGATTATTTTCTGTCGCCTTAAACTATACTAGAAAGAATTGTTCAAAAATAAATTGGATTTTATTTTGTGAACTCTTGGCATGAAAACAAACGAATGTTTCTACCGGTCTTTCATGATTTTTCATGTTCATCGGTATTTCAAAATAAATCTCTGAACATTCCTTATGAGTCTGAGGGTGTACTCACATTAGGCGATCTGAACCATGCCCGATGTGTTTGACTAGTGTGATCGCTCTGTACCGTGCCCTGGGTGGGGTGGGCCAGAGCATGATTCGCGCAGTACGCATGCAGTATAATTACCATTTACACTATTAAACCTATTAAATTTCAAGAAGGTACCACAATAATATTTCTTTCTGTTTTTTGTATCATTAGTGTAAGTTCAGGCTCACATGTGTCCAGCTCTGTGTCTATGAAGAGTGACCAGTCAATAGGTGTACCACCACAATTAAGTGACAAAACACCATCATCTACAACAAGGTATTTCATTTTTTATTTATTTATTTTTTCATGAAAGTATTGTGTTAGCTATGGAGCCTCGGACATGACATGCAGGAAAAAATAGTAGACTAAATCGAGCGCACGATTTACTATTTCATTCCCTCAATTTATAAATATGAAAATGATTTATAAATCGAGGGAACTAAATATTTAATTGTGCACACGTTTTAGTAAATTGTGGACATGATTTCATTTTTTTTCTTGTATGTCATGTGCGGGGCTCCACAGTTAGCTGATTTTTCCACTGTGGAACATGTGATAGAATATGACTGAATGAAAAGATAAATCACAGAACATTATGACTGCTTATTTCCACAAGTAGTCTCAAGGGGGCAGATGCCCAGCTATACTGTATTTAATTATGATTTGCCCCACTAAATCTCCTACAGTGAGACTTAGGGTGTTTTTACATATAGTTTGTTTTAAAAGAACCAAACCATATTCACTTAAATTGAACCAAAAAATGGAATCAGATGAAAGTGACCTCAGTCCTTTTTGTGTTTACAATCTAGTGGACTCAAAAGAGAACCAGGTTCTTTTTTTGGTCCTCTTCAGCATTGAAGTGATCTCAGACCCTTTCTCGTTCGCACCACAGATTCCTAAGAACTCAGACCACAGTTTTAAATGTGTATCCATTTCCTTCGTAGTTCAAAAATGCAATGTATAACTCATAATAATATATATTTGTATATTTTATTAATATAATATTTTATTAAATATCTTCAATCTGTCAGAGCCGATAGCGTCACATAGACAGCTTCGAGTGATCTGAGTTCGAGTCTTGGCTCAGAGACCTTTCTTGATCCTAATAAATATTTAAATATCATCTAGTTAAAGCGATAATAGTACGTTTAATAAAAGAAAACTATTTTATCCCCCTAGAGGCACTTTGTCTGTTGTGTTGTCATCCACAAACTCAAATAAGAGGTGGACTTTAAATAGCTGATTAGAGAACATGTAAGTTGAAACAAAATATTCAGTGGCTGAATATTGCTAAAACAACTTTTATCTGTGCATACAAATGCAGATCTGAAAATATAGCTGCAAGCAGTGATGACGGGCCCAAGCCCTGGAGCCACCACCATCCTGGTGGCTTCAGGGCAACAGTGTACAGTGGGCAATATGCATTTATAGCAGAGAAATGTAAAAGAAGTATATCAAAGTTGTTTGAATACGCCACATTTACTGCAGCCGGCTGGTGCCAGTGTGACCATGAACCACAACAGCCACATCCATGAGATCATTTAAATTTAGATGTATTTCATGGTTTAGGATGTCATAGGTCAATTTCAAATGAGTTATCATTTGGAGTCCAGATGTATTAATCTTAAGGTCTTTTACATTATTTATAAACTAATTATATAATTCTATCAGTGGACTACAAATGAACTGGTTCTATGCCTTTATTTTGTTATACAAATTTATAGAAGAGAAGGCCTAAAAGATTTCCTATCCTTTAATGCAGACAAAAGCACACAACAATGAAAGGGTTAAACTCTAAACCCGGATCACAAGTGGACGATGCTAAATACTGGTGTAAATGGGGTGTAAAACATTTTGAGCTTGTCCACTTTTGACCACTTCCAGTGGATCAGATTTCTTTCATTGTGGAAATTCTCATGTGGTCAAAAGTGTTCAAACAGACTCTAAAGACCACCTACTCTCCACCTACTGAACTAATGCATAAACATTATGGGAAGTGCTCTAGCCAGACGGGATTTAAACTTTGTCAGCTGAAGACCCAAGTTTGGTGTGAAGATGAAAAACGTACAAAGCACAATGTTCTCTTACCATGTTCTCAATGTTCTCTTACCATTCCTGATTTCTAACACTGAATGAAATTATTTTGATTAACTGCAAAATAGTAATATAATGATTGCCATGAAGGTACATTAGAGCTTGACACTTGAATTTGTAAGCCTTGGTTACTCTCGATTATGTTTTACTATGTTTCACACCGTTACACCTCTACCTTGGGTTAGGAATTATTCCGATTGGTTCAGGTTTTGAGATTTCATACTGCACATATTTAACATTCTTATTGGCAGTTGCAACATCATTGATTGGATGAGCATAACAATTAATCAGTTTAAATAATGACTTGATAACCAAGACTTTTTGGGCTGCAACTGTAAGAATAAATTAGTCTTCTTTACTCCAATTTTCTGTCACTTATATTTCTGTCCCCTTAAACTATACTAGAAAGACTTGTTAAAAAAAAATGGCATGATACTCTTAGCAAAAAAAAAAAAACCTCAAAATAAAATTCTTAGTACAAAAACAGATGTTTCTACCATGATTCTTTCATGATTTTTCATGTTCGTAGCGATTTCAAAATAAATCTCTGAACATTCCTTATGAGTCTGAGAATATTCTTTTTGCAAATTAATAAATTACTTTTCCTCTGTCATTTGTACTGAAAATCACACCAAATATAAAAGCTAGAGTTTGTAAGCTTCAAATTATATATTTGTCAATATTACTTTAGGTTTTAAGATATTATTGTTTTAAAAACATAATGGCAAATGTTCCACTGGTGGGAGGGTGACAGAAACTGTTTTTAATCACCATCTACAACATTAAACCTTTTAAATTACAAGAAGGTACCACAATAATATTTCTTTCTGTTTTTTGTATCATTAGTGTAAGTTCAGGCTCACACGTGTCCAGCTCTGTGTCTATGAAGAGTGACCAGTCAATAGGTGTACCACCACAATTAAGTGACAAAACACCATCATCTACAACAAGGTATTTCATTTGATTTCTAATTTCTCCACAGTGATGTTAGAGTGTGACTAAATAAAACAATAAATCAACTCGTTATCTGGTTAGCTGCTGCTCTCTTTAGTGAACTTTATCTGGAGCTTCTTTCCAATAATACAATGTCTAGTGCCTATTTATTTCCATTAAATTCTCTGTGCTATGTGAACATCTGCTCTGTTATAGGGTATCCGTGGGTCCTTAAAAAGACTTAAATATATTTTTCCTAATAAAAGGCCTTTAAAAGTTTTAAAATGTCTTAAATTTAGATTTGATAGGTAAATATTTTTCATTTCATTACCGCAAAAAAAATGTCTAGTCTGACAGAACCAGTGACTGACTGATCATTGGACAGAATATTTTATGTTTTTTTCTCGCGGTAGTTATTGCGTTGTGTCATCAGAGAGAATCGAGGTAGCAGGTAGCAAAGAGTTGGTGACCAGCAACCCACATTCTTCAAAATATCTTATTTTGTGTTTTGTGTAGAAAGAAATTAATACAGCTTTGGAACAATAGAGTGAGTAAATAATGACAGAATTTTCATATTTGGGTGAACTGTCCCTTTAAGAACAAAGGCAGCATGTTTACTATTAGGCGGCTGTTACTTTAAGACCTGCACATGTCTAAAATACAGACACGCATTCCAATTTTCTCTCAAATGATTACTTTCACTTTAGACATAGCCAACTGTGTTTATGTAAACTTTGTGTATTTGACAGTATTAGTGCAGTCAGACGCAAAAGATAAAGTCCACTATTCGGGCGCTGTTTGACAGGCTTTTAGTGTGCGTGCGCTTCGGGTGTACGCGATCAGAAAAAGCGTGTCTGAATGAAATGTTTAACCAGCAAGGCTTTGAAGCACATGCAGATAATGAAAGATTGTGATCGCGAATAAGTTTAGAGTCCCGTGAGTGTAACTCTACCGCTGCGTTAGCGTGATGCAAATGTAGGCCTACATCGTGTTCAGTATTGGGATGGAGGCAATGGGATCAGATTCCCGACAATAGTATTGCGGTCATGGATCAAAAAATAATAAGCGTGAATCAAAAATTTAAAAACACACATGTAAAAATATATAGCGCTAACTTAAAAAAAATTGCAAAATGATCGGAATGACAAAGAACGTGGTCTCGGATCAAAATATAATAAGTGTAAATCGAACAATTAAAAGCACATTTAAAAATAACAAGCATGAATCAAAATTTTAAACACATTAAAAATAATATTGCACAAATCTTAAACTTAAAAGTTGTTTTCCTTGCTTTTATTACTCTTTTCCTTCTGCTCTCTTACATTTTCTGCTTATATTTTACTCTTTTGTGCGCTTGTGCTGTTTTTCTCTTTGCTCTTCTTTCTACGTTTTGCTCTTGCGTTTCCAAATGTTGCAGTTTGAGTTTCATGTAAATTAGGCCGAGCTTAAGCGCCACCATTGGTCCACTAGTTCTAGATGGACAGCTTCTCCTCTAGCCAATCAATCGAAGAGAAGGAGATGGCATCATTTCAATGCGACTCATGGCTACTGATGCTCACACTCATACAGGAGAAGATAACAGTTTAATCTGAAACTTTACAAGGACTTTCAATCTGTAAAGTTATCTGAACTATGGACAAATAATTCCTCTTTTTTGAGATACTCTTTTTATTGTGCAGTCTACTTATGATTGTTAATCTTTATGTTTATAAAATATGGTATTTGGTGTTAAAATATTACTTGGCTCATGGTGCTAATATGCTAAGGCTACTGTAGCTAATATACTTCTTAATTGTTGTTAATCATAGGTAAATTAATTCTAAAACTGAATGTATTGTCTCTGCATTGGCTACGATAGTGTTACAGAGAAGATACAGAAACCAGGTGGATTTGATATGCAGTGATTTATTCACACATTTATTGTTTATTTACAACTACATAATTGCACAATACTATAAGATTAATGTTTTAAATAAAAATAAATAAAAACAAAATTATAGATCAGGGATAGGCAACATCATTTCTAGAGTGCCGCTGTCCTGCAGAGTTTAGCTCTAACCCCAATAAAATTAAATAAAACTCACCTGTCTATAGTATTAATAGTCCTGCTGGTTTGATTAGGGTTGAAGCTAGGGATGTCCAGATCCGATCACGTGATCGGAAATCGGGCCCGATCACGTGGTTTCAGACTCGATCGGAATCGGACGTTACCTCCAGATCAGGACTCGGATATATATGTATTAGGGGTGCAACGGTTCTCAGTAAAAAATCAAACCGTATGGTTCTCTACTTACGGTTCGGTACGCACTTGCACCGCGGTCCATCTCGAATGACGACGCATCTATTGGTTAATATGGTTTGTTTAAAATAGCAACGCTATTTGAAGCTTGCGCTTCAGCGGACAAATTCATACACAAATTATGTCAACATGCCCGTCTTAGCGAGTATCCTAGCAAACATAGTCGGTTATGTCTTAAGTGAACGTATATTAGTCGAAAGACAGCGCATGTGGAACAGTATATGTACTGGATCGTGCATGTCTTATAGGGAAAAAAAACTATTCCTGCTGCCTGTTTTTAATGTTAAATCAAACAACAAATAACAAAGAAGTCACTCACTGCTCTTGACTGAATAGTTTTTGTAACTTCAATAATGATTAATCTTTATTTATTTTATACAGTAAAGATAATATGCAGTGATATTTTATATTTGATTACTTTATCCATTTTCTGTACGTGAAAACGACTGTTAGATACCTGAAAAACCTGAAAAGCACTGTTCCTGGATCTGTTTTTTCGCTCTTCTTTATTCTTTTTCATGTATTATAGAAGTATCAGATGGTGGCGGAAAGTTCATTCAAACTTCTCATTCAAATCAGGAATTCATTAATGAATCACTGCTGTGTTTCTCAGAGACGAGCGAAGCTGTTCTGCTGTGACTTTGTTTGATACTCCTTTCATCAAAATATTGCAAAAACACACTCAAAATTAACTTACAGCTATACTGATTTATACAACAGCTCAATAAACATTTGCAATTGCTCTAATATTGGGGAAAACACTCTTGCTGATGTGAAGGCTATTGCTTAACTTTTATAATTTTATAATCTCAGTGTTAAAATGTGATCAAATTCATAAACCAACACCCTTGTCAATTACATACTGTACATGGAAGACAAAATCTATAAATCTGTTTACAGGAAAACAAAACATGACAAAATATGCACATTTTACAATTACGAACAACTTACAATGATCTAAACCAGTGGTTCCCAAACTTTTCAGAGTGGAGTACCCCCTGAGACATTTACCATCCTTTTGTGTACCCCCTCTCTTCCACTTAGACTGTAAATTTTCCATTAAGTGACAATATTTGCCCCCTAAATTGTCTTTCTAGTGCAGTTTTTGTGAATACCTTTACAACATTAATAACATTTTAAATTAAAAAATGTTCAATAGAGAAATATGCAATGCTAAAAACGTGAAAAGTGATTATTTTAAATACTAAAACCGGCAGTAGATCGGTGGTAAGTCACTGACTTAATGCGTAAGTCATAGAATCATTCATTCAAAGAAGCAAGTGGCTGTATTAATGAATGAATTATTGAATCATGACTTTCACAAACAATTCGTTCAAAGTTGCAGATTCGTTCTCTAAACACCGCGGTGTTGTAATCCTGCTGTTGTTTTTGTTGCAAAATAGAGCAAATACTGACAATACTGTGAAGAATAACACTTAATATTACTTGTTGAACTGTTGTGTGGATATTTGGATTTGCATTCTTGCTCGTATAATGTTATCAATATTAAAAACTAGAACTCACAAAAGGTAGGCTATGTTTTGTATCAAGAGTTTGAATCTTAAATTGATATTTATGCCCGTTTTGTGCCAGGCTGTTCTTCATGCTAGTAAGTGCTAAATCTGCAGGAACAGAATGGCTATATGTAGCGCGATTTGCTCAGGCAGCAGACTCCGCACGCAACCTACTGTATAATGCACCCTTATGCGCGCTGCATATATGTGGAAATGTACTCTGTCAGATTTGACAGCAAAAGATGTGATATTTTGATTGGATGTCATATGGCATATTGTGCCTGTTAGAAAATACATGATCGGTTTTAATGTTATTTTAATGTAGGGAAGAATAAAATGAACGGAACAATTCTGCATTTTGTTTGCGTAGCCTACCCCCTCACCTCACGTACCCCGTTTTGGGAACTACTGATCTAATGGCATATCTTACTTACTAATGTAATTCACGAGCAAATATATTAGTAAGGTAGGTTTCATATGTTATATTCTCTTGTGCAAAATACAGGAATAAAAGAGACAACAAGCAAGCATATTATTATTATTATTAATATTATTGTATGAATACTAAAAAATATCTAACAGTAACATAACAGGTATAGACGAGCCAGGCACAATATGAGGCCGCTGTATGGTGGACGCTGCGTTTTGCAGTGCCAAATCCAGTGGTGCAGATGAATATAACAATGATGGATCGTCAGGCGGGCACAACTGTGACAGGTTGTTATTAGGATGGTGAATTTAACAATAAAAGATTGTCCAGGTAGACGTATATACCGGTGACAGGTGCATATACATTATAACGGTGTCCTGCCACAGAAAGAGTTTACCCCAGCTGTGATGGTTATCTTCTGTATGAGTGTGAGCATCAGTGAGCATGAGTTGCATTGAAGTGATGTCATCGCCTTCTCTTCGATTGATTGGCTAGAGGAGAAGCTGTCAATCTAGAACTAGTGGACCAATGGTGGCGCTTAAGCCCGGCCTACTTTACATGAAACTCGAACTGCAACATTTGGAAACGCAAGAGCAAAACGTAGAAAGAAGAGCAAAGAGAAAAACAGCACAAGCGCACAAAAAAGTAAAAATATGAGCAGAAAATGTAAGAGAGCAGAAAGAAAAGAGTAATAAAAGCAAGGAAAACAACTTTTAAGAATGCATAAACACAAGTTTAAGATTTGTGCAATATCATTTTTGATGTGTTTAAAATTTTGATTCATACTTGTTATTTTTTGTAATGTGCTTTTAATTTTTCGATTTACGCTTATTATATTTTGATCTGTGACCAAGTTCTTTGCCATTCTGATAATTTTGCATTATTTTTTTAAGTTTGTGCTATACATGTTTACATGTGTTTTTAAATTTTTGATTCACGCTTATTATTTTTTGATCCATGACCGCAATGCTATTGGCGGGAATCTGATCCCATAACACACACTCTCACATAGTCACTCACTCACACACTATCTAGCTTTTAAACTACTAAACTAAAACTTAAACTATTTCAAACTTCAAGCTTCAAACTTCAAGCTTTTAAAACTACTCCAAACTTACTGGCTAGGCTTTTTCAAGCCAACAGTTTGTCTACGAACTTTACTCATCTAGTTAACGTTACTGTAGTATGAAACAGAGCAGGGAGTGAGTGTTGTGGAGCTGAACGAGGAGCTGGAGCGATTGATCAACACACGCCTCACGAGCAGCAGAACTTTTATTATGACAGTCGCCGACGCTGCTTCCGCTTTTCCGGTCATGAGTGTGAGGTAAACCGGCTCTGTTTATCATATTAGATACATTTGAGAGTGCTGAAAATGATGTTATAACGTTACTCTGTGCGTTCGCTAATCGCTCGGTGCTGCTGTGAGACACTGTTACACACTGCAGTAAGATAGATCGATATTAGAATATCATATTAAATGCTGGATGGCTTGTGTTGATGTAGCATTCATTTTAAAATGTATTGTATGATGAAGAAAATGCTGTATTACTGTTACTAAAAATAAAGCTGCATCTGATTATGCTTTAGCTACTTCACAAAATAGTGTTTTTCTCTGAGGCATGGTAAAGCATGGTACTCACAAAAAATCAAGAATATTAGATGTAAACAATAAGACTAAACGTGTTGAGCAATATTACAACAATTAGTTTTCTGTCTATAAATATATCAAAACAGTTGTTCCCTTGTCTATTAAAACATGTAAATATTAAAGCATCTTCAATCCGTTTGAGCCGTCAATCCAATTACAAATGGATTATTTGGGTGCATTTAAATGTAGCCATTGAAATGACTAGGTGCGTTTACATGGAGCATTGTAATCAGTTTAAAAGTCCAATCTTAATTAAAATTCTCCACAGCAAAATTAAACTGGAGTAAAACTGAAACAACACATTTATTAAATACACTGAAGGAACTCGGTGTATCATTACTACGGACCTTCATCCACACGATTCTGCTTTACGGAGGAGGGAGGGGTAGTATTGAGATGCTCCGAGATGCACCGCCACCAAAAAGGTCAGCTACCTCATGCTGTTGCTGCTTGATTAAGAGCAACACTTTACATAAAAAAGCACGCATATGAAATAACGGAACTCTATGGGGCGGTTTCTCGGACAGAGATTAAGCCTAGTCCTAGAATAAAATGGCCCTTTAAAACCAGATTAACAGAAATCTGCTTTCTCTGTCATGGTTTAAAATAGTCCTAGACTTAGTCTAGTCTAGAGTATAATATCTGATTTCCTAGAGGAAGACTAGAGCTACTCCAGGACTAAATTGAGGCTGAAATTAAACCTACCAGGAAGCAGGTTTAACTTCAGATTAACGTTGTTTCAAAGACACATGTTAAATTGACTTGAAATGGTTACTAGAACTCACTTTATGCTTTCATTTTGAAATAACATGTTTCAGTCAAGTAACCTAATTAAACAGGACTTTCACTTCCCATCTTGCTTTGCACCGGGCTGAATTGGGAGAGTAAATGTTGAAAAAGTGTTATTTTATGCATTTTTTTTGGAAGATGAGAATATGGAGAGACTTCTTACTGTTTAATGTTCTATTATGTAAAAGTTTTTGTTATGTTTGCGTTTTTTGGAGATTACCGTTGTGGTGAAGTGTTGAGCTTGTGCTTGGGCTGAGGACCTGCTAGCAAACATTGCCTTTTTTTTTGTATTTATTGAAGAAACTGCTATGATAGTGCTTTGGATCCAACCAATATCATTTCTAGACTGCCAACACCGACTATCATGTGTAACTAGTTACATTTAGTTTGTTGCTATGTAAAGGACAAAACAAAAGCATTAATAATCATATGATTATTATATATATAGAATTCATCTATTTAAAAGAATTAATTACAAACAGATTTCCAGGCATTTCTTTTTTTTTTCACAGTTGATGTATTTTGCTTGCTTTAAAATAAATGTCTCTTGTTTTTGTTAAGTTTTTATATTGAAGTCTTTTTTTCTGCCATAGTTTTCCTTGGATTTGCTTCTCAGTTCCATGCAATTTTAAGCTTTTCTTGGTTCATTCCATGTTTTACAGGCAACCTCTCTCATGCTATTTCAGATTTGCACAGTTGGTTTTAAATTAATCGGATTTATTTTAATTCAAGACTCCATAGTCCAGGTTTTAGTATCCATCCATGCATAGTCATAACTGCCTTTACTACCTTCAAATGAGACTGAATAGTGTTTTTTTCTTTCTCTGCTATGTGTCATTAGGAAAAAATCATTCTCCCGCTCTGCTTCCTTGAAGAGTGACCATTCAAAAGGTGGTGGACCGAACTCCAGCGAGAGAAAAACATCATTTGCTAAAAGGTATTTTACATCATAACCATTCTGGAATTGCATTTATTGGCTTTCCCATGTTTTGTCCACACACATCACAGGCATGTAAAGTCCTCACAGAGAATTCTGAATTATTTTGCCCTCTATGCTGATGGTGAGCAGCACTGAAGCTGGTTACTTATTACTTCCAGTCACAGAAATTATTTGCATCTTTATTTTCACAATTGTCTCTTGTTCTGGTATTAATAATGGGAATATTAATAATAGGACCTGATACTGTTTTTGCATTCACACAGAAGGCACAGAATTAAAGCTCAGTATTTGGGGTGGAAATCTTTTGGAATCTCACGATTCAAATTCATATCAATTTTTGGGGTCACGATTCAATTAAAAATTGATTCTCGATTTTGAACCAAATTTTGATTTTGATACATGCATGGATTTTATTTTAAACTTTGAAATTTATTTTATTTAAAGTCAAATTTAAATTAAAGTGAAAAAGGAAAAGAAATGGTTAATTTAATTTAAAGGATTAGTTCAACCAAAAATGAAGAAATCTTGCAGTGGTGTGTCACAGTACTTGTGTGAAAAGATGATGAACTGATGCATGTCCTCTGGATCCTTCACAGAAACAGCTGATCTAAAACTGTGGTTCCTAACCCTTTGAATTACAACAATTCTGCAAAGATGAGTGGGCCAAAATTCCCCCACAGCGCTGTAACAGATTCATTGCAAGTTATCGCAAACACATGATTGCAGTTGTTGCTGCTAAGGGTGGCCCAACCAGTTATTAGGTTTAGGGGGCAAGCACTTTTTCACACAGAGCCATGTGGGTTTGGATTTTGTTTTCCCTTCATAATAAAAACCTTCATTTAAAAACTGCATGTTGTGTTTACTTGTGTTATCTTTGATTCATATTTAAATTTGTTTGATGATCTGAAACATTAAAGTGTGACAAACATGCAAAAAAAAAATTAACAATCAGGAAGGGGGCAAGCACTTTTTCACACTACTGTATGTACCAAGAGCTCCTGTAAAACCACAACAAATTCCTTGTGAATAAATTCACTTGGTGAATAAAAGCTCATTCTGATTCTGATTCATGAAGTGAAAATGACTCTGAAGTTTATTTTCGATGTTGTGGGTTTATTTTTGTTTATAAACAATTAAAAACTTAGTTATGTAAGCTAGCAGAACTGTACAGCAGATGTAGATATCAGACACAGTGGGACTTCCTGCAATAAATTGATTCTCTTTGCTCTTTGTGTTTTAGGGAAAGATCAGGCTCAGTTGAGTCTAGCTTAGTGTCTATGAGGAGTGACAGTTCAAAAGATGGTGCACTGCCAAGCTTCAGTGCGAAAACAACATCTAACAAAAGGTATTTCTTGTGTTTGTTGTTGGTCACATATTTACTGTGTTAGAAAGTATCTCAGGGACTTTCATGAAACTTTATATACATTAAAATCTTTTTCTTAAAAATGATCAGTGTTAGATAGAGGTAACCTGCTGGTTTGATTGTTTGACCAAATTATAAAGACATCTGTGAATCTATTAGTTTTCATGTGATTTGTTGTTTTGTGTGATTTTAGTATCAAAGAACAAAAGACCACAGTGAATATTGGTGCAGAAATTAGACAGTGGAAAAGTGTAAAGGATCAAAAGGGAATGAACAGTGATGAGGAACTGGCATCTTTTCTACTCAACAGGTGAGGACACAAACACAACTTTTAAATAACACAGTTCACAGTTTCATTTACAACATACATAATCCACAATGCTAGAGTTATTAATATAATAATAATAATAATATTTTTTATTTTATACTACAATTTTTTTGCAAGTGACCTGGCTTTCAAAATGTTGTACATTGTGCCTTTTGAAGCAAAATTAGCACCTTGGAATATGTGTTAAAATACATAAAGGGATAGTTCACCCAAAAATGAAAATTATGTCTTCACTCACTCTCAAGTTGCTGAACAAAAAAAGGTTTCTCTGCTGAACAAAAAATAAGATATTTTGAAGAATGTTGATAATCAAACAGTTGTTGAGCCCCACTGACTTCCATAGTTGGAGAAAAATACTATGGCACTCAATGTGGACCAGAAACTTTTTGGTTACGAACATTCTTCAAAATTTCTTCTTTTGTGTTGAGGACATCAAAGAAATTCATACAGATCTAGAACAACTTGAGGATTTACTCAATTATGACAGAATTTTCCCTTTAAAAAGACAATGTTTATTTGATGTCTTCAGTCAGTTTTTACAGAGATGAATCACCAAGGATGTTTATATGTACCTTAAAAAAACCACTGGAAATACTGACCTTGTATACATTTGAGTGCAATGATCTTATATATACATTTAAAGCTTCTTATCAACATATACCATAGATCTGTTTGCAAAAAAAAAAAAAATGCTGTTTCTAGTTTTGTCTAATATTGCACATGCTGTATTTTATTAGACATACAATAAACAATGACCAAATGTACTTTGCTAACAGGATTCAGTGTGAGAAAAAAACTGACTTTCAGAGTTACCGCTTCAAAAACTTCAGAGAAAATCTCACCTGGGTCTTTCAGGTATGGGAAATTTAGTTTTGTATTTATTGTTCAGATTTATACTATAATAAACAAATAGGTTTTTTAACAAATGTAAAATCATGTATTTTTATTGTAAAAGGACAACTAATTAATGTATTCAGCATTTGCCCTAGAATTTTAGTTGTGTACACATCCATATGTCAACAATGCTAGACTCATATATTTTCATGTTGGTAGATGAGTAGCTTCAATAAACTTGTATAATAATATCCACAATTCTGTATGATTTGTATTTTATGTATGATTTGGGGCACAGTCATATTGACATTCTGTAATGTTAATTTTGCCTACCTCAATACCGGTCTGTGTGTTACGTCTACTACCTTTGTCTAAGAAGTTATGCGCCTGTTAAATTGCATATAGACAAACACTATTTTGTCATTTAACTAGGTACTTTTAATAATTTTACCTAAAATTATTGCATAAATAGTTTTCTCAAGCTAACTGGTATTCTGCAGTTTTCATTTGTATTTTTATACCTTTGCTACTTGTAGTTTCACATAATTACAGCTTCATTAATGCTTTTACTTCTGCTTGTCTGTAATTTGTTGAACCAAATGTTTAATATGTTTTTTTCACATCTTTGTTTTTATGCTTTTAGGACCTTGAACACAAAATAATCACATTCCTAAAGAATGAGCTGAAAAAATTTAAGAAAATACTAAAAAAAGAGAACACCCAATACTTTGTGCAGGACTTCATGGAGGACATGTGTAGTATCAAAGAAGCAGCTCTTGATATCACTCTCCACTTCCTAAAAATTATGAAGCAAGATGAACTTGCGGATAATCTAAAAGGTAAAAGGCTCACAACCACCTGTCATGTTGTCACTTAAAGTCAGGAGAGAAATGAAGGATCAAGTTTTTTTTTTTCTGTTCGTGTATTTAGATGAGCTTGTCTTCATTCATCAACGACAACTCAAATCAAACCTGATGAAGAAGTATCAATGTTGTGTTTGAAGGAATTGCAAAGCATGGTGACTCCACACTTCTGAATAGCATCTACACAGATCTCTATATCACTCAGGGTGGCAGTGAACGGGTCAATACTGAACATGAAGTAAGACAGATTGAGATTTCCAAGCATACTGAATCACAAGACAAACCGATTGAATGCACAAATTTGTTTGAATCACCTGAACAAGACAAGGAGATCAGAACTGTATTGACTAAAGGAGTTGCTGGCATCGGTAAATCCATCTCTGTGCAAAAGTTTATTCTGGATTGGGCTGAAGGAAATGAAAATCAAGATATCAGCTTCATATTTCCTCTTCCATTCAGAGAGATGAACTTAAAGGAGAAAGAAAAACAAAGTTTGATGAAGTTTGTAAGTCAGTTTTTCCCCGAGGTAAAAGGACTAAACCTTACAAGAAATGATAAATTCAAAGTCCTGTTCATTCTTGATGGATTGGATGAATGTCGCCTTCCTTTAAACTTTAAGGACAATGAGACGTGGCGTGACGTATCATCACCGACCTCTCTGGATGTTCTCCTAACGAACCTCATCAGGGGAAATCTGCTTCCCTCTGCTCTCCTCTGGATCACCACCAGACCAGCAGCTGCCAGTAAGATTCCTCCGGACTGTATAGACCGAGTGACAGAGGTCAGAGGCTTCAATGATGCACAAAAGGAGGAGTACTTCAGAAAAAGATTCATGGATGAAAAAATGGCCAGCACAATCATTGATCATGTTAAAAAATCAAAGAGTCTCTTTATCATGTGCCACATCCCAGTCTTCTGCTGGATTTCAGCCACTGTTCTCCAGAACATTTTGGAGGAGAAAATATGTAATAATCCAAAAAATCAGACTGGGGACACCTCTGAAACACAGCAGGAATCAAATACTGAAGATATTCCCAAGACTCTGACACAAATGTACACACACTTTCTCCGCTTTCAGATCCAGCAGAGCAGAAGAAAGTATGATGTAGAATACGCAGCAGATGTTTCCTGGGATAAAGATGCCATCCTTTCACTGGGGAAACTAGCATTTCACCAGCTGGAAACAAAACAACCTGATCTTCTATGACACAGACCTGGAAGCCTGTGGTATTGATGCCTCTAAAGCATCAGTGTACTCAGGCATGTGTACCCAGATCTTTAAGGAGGAAACAGGGATCATTCTTGGTACCATGTACTGCTTTGTTCACATGAGCATTCAAGAGTTTATTGCAGCCCTTTATGCACATTTGTTTCTAGACATCAACAAGAAAAATGTGTTTGTTCAAGAGTCTACAGAACAACGAAATAAACATGAAGCCATGATTGATTTGCTGAAAACTGCAGTGAATAAGGCACTCGAGAGTGACATTGGACATCTGGATCTTTTCCTTCGATTCCTTCTTGGTTTATCACTTGAGTCTAATCGTCCACTCTTACGAGGACTGTTGACACAGCAAGACAGAAATGACCAGAGCAACAAGGACATAGTTCAGTACATCAAGCAAAAGTTGGGAGAAAATTTATCTCCAGAAAGGTCCATCAATCTGTTCTACTGTCTGAATGAACTGAATGACCAAACTCTGGTTAAAGACATTCAAACACAACTTAGCAAAGGAAGTCTCTCATCCACTGACCTTTCAGCTGCCCAGTGGTCTGCTTTGACCTTTGTGTTGTTGACATCAGAGAAGGAGCTAGAGGACTTTGAGCTTCAGAAATTCAAGAAATCAGACGAGTGTCTCATTAGACTATCAGCGGTCATCAAAACCTCCAAAAGAGCTCTGTAAGTCTTTTACTTTTTGCTTTCATCTGCATTGATTCTTAGTTGCATACAATACGTGAATGTATAACATCTATATAGTTCATTCATATCAGTAGTTTATTTATATTTTTTTCTTTAATGAATACATTGGAAATAAAGTCAAATGTTCCTATTTTATTATAATTTTAGTATATAAGTATTACAAATTTTATGTAGAAAAATCTGTAATCTGTAATTCCTTTGTAGGTTAAATGACTGTAACTTAACAGACAACAGCTGTTCAGCTCTGGCTAAAGTTCTTAGATCAGAGACCAATCTGAAAGAGCTGAAGATGAACAATAATAATCTGCAGGATTCAGGAGTGGAGCTGCTTTGCACTGGACTGGAGAGTGTAAAGTGTAAATTGGAGACACTTTGGTAAGTTGTGTGATGTAACAATTAGGACAAAGGGAAATATTATTAATTAATTGTGGTCAGTTATAAATATTTGTACGAGGTAATATACTAGGTCGACAAATCTGTTCATCCTATGAAAATTCAGTGCAATCAAGATCAAGGTGTCTTTTATTATTATTCCACAGTTTAATAGGTAAATGAATTTATCACGGAACCACAAACTTAACATACTTTTGAAAATCCAGCATTTAGTTTATCATGATAAAAGCTCATTGTCACATGTATTAAAATGATGGCATTCTTCTTCCATGAGGGGGTTTGGAGTCACGGCACTTGTTTCCAGGTGGACCATTAACATCCTGTAGAATTCAACCAACCAGATGACGACTTAAAACATCCTGAAGTGTTTCCAGTTAACAGTTGACATATGCATCAGTTGTTCAGCCAACTGTCCATAGGCGATTTATTAAAACTATTTAAAATCATAATACAACATTGCATAATGCTATCATTCTTAAATCTACACTTACACAGGAGAATACAATACAAGTTTACAGTGTGCATGTGTGCTTAACTTTGATGTTCACATATTCTTGTTGAAGAAATTACAGTGGCTGTAGCATTTCAATCATAAAGAAGTGGCCAAATATTATTATTATTATTTAACTAGTATTATATTTTTAATTATGCTGGTTGTCCAAAAACAAGGATTTGATCATGCTGTGTAACAACAACAATCACCAGGCTTTTAGCCCCCTCTGCAGGAATTTGTTATAATATATATTATGTACTTATAACATTTTAGGGGAAAAACACTCTTGATTTATTTAAATATGCAGATTAGCTTGTTTTGGTTTAAAAGAAATCTACAGATGCAAAGAGACTGAGGGTAGTAGGCTTAAAACAAACACCATCTAAATGTGTATTTTGGAAGTTTTCTTTCCATTACAGTAAAAGAAGACATGGAAGCAAAAATAGACAAATCTTAAAACTGTCCACTACATGAAAGAAGTATTCCACTAACACCAAACGAATTAAAATGATTTATTGATTTGTGCAAAATAAACAAATTATTTTTGAAACTATGTCCCTCTCCTTGGTGCAGTCATTTATTCTAAATATATAAATACTTGAAAATAGTAGTGTAGGAAACATGCACATTGTTGCATTGATTCCTTTGCTGTTGCCTTCTCTTGTAATAAACCTAGTGAATACTATAGGCCCCGATATACTTCAAATTAAAATCGAAGAGCAAACTGATGTGACATCATTTCGAACAAAATCAGGCCAAAACAAAGTTTGTTTTGTGTTCTTTTTGGAAGTTCGAAACGGCTTGCCAAAGCAAACTTTCAGGAAAAGTTCGCCTCAGCTGCAAAAAACCTTCGTACTACCATTGGTCTGTGACGGTAACGTAATAGGAGGTGTGTGCTGTGGCTCCACCTTCATCCTCGTGGAAGTCTTCTCTGACTCATTTGATCTGTAGAGTTTGTTGAGGTAAGATCTCTGTGATTGAAAACGTGAACACACAGGATAGCCGCTTTATAGTACAAAATGAAGTTGTGCTTCTGATGAAATGAGGCACTGACCCTGTTTTTCGTGTTTGATACTGTAAAGCTGCTTGATTTTAAGCAATCTATTGAATAAACATCTATTCTATATATGCTATATAGTCTAAATAAACGTGACGTGACTGGAGTTCTAATTTGCAGAGCTTGTGCTAACATAACCATATTATGATCAGATACTTTTCTTATGCTTTCTATAAAAAAAATGCTTGCTGTTTTCTCATTTTTGTAGTGTTTATTTTGTGAAGAAAGTGTACAGCACATATTTACATATTCATGTAACTGTCGCTTTCAGCAGTGTGGGCGGTGTCAGATGTTTGATTACAGTATATCGCAGCTCACGCATTTCAAACTTCGTTTTACCCCTAAACGAAGAACAAAAAAGAACTTCGCTTGAAGTATATCAGGGCCTTAAGGAAGACAAAGTGAACTGATTATGTTATAGAAATCTGTGGAGTATGAAACAATTGCATTAGTGTGAGGGATTTAAAATAATCTGGTAAGTATGTCAGAGTTGCGTTAATATATTGTAATTTCACGTAATTTCACAGACACATTCTGGGGACATCTGAGACTTATATTACATCTTGTAAAAAGGGGCATAATAGGTCACCTTTAACAGAAACTGTAGATCAGCATTATATAGACTTTTAAACAGGAGTATCACTAATGGCTGGAAAGTAAAAGGATCAAATAATCTTTTCAGATTGTAGTCTGCTGGTCTCTTCTCTACTTCCTACAGTTAATGGTAAAGTTGTGTATCTTCTTCATGTTTTGTAATATTTTATTTAGGCTCAGTGACTGTGATCTAACAGAGAAAAGCTGTTCAGCTCTTGCTTCAGTTCTCAGTTCAGACTCCAGCTCTCTGAAGGATCTTGAACTGAGCAATAATAATCTGCAGGATTCAGGAGTGATGCTGCTTTGTGATGGACTGAAAAATAACAGTAAACTTGAGAAAATCAGGTGAGATGATTTCTAACATATTAACTGTCTCTGGGCCTTTTGTTTGCCACTATATCCTATTTTTTCTATTTTCTAATTTGTACAAGAAACGAAATATAATTTACAAACCATTTCCTTTAGGGCAGAGGTGCCCAAACTTTTTACAACGGAGGGCCAAAAATCAATCCTTAATAGAGGGCCTAAAAAACTTGATCATGTTTTAGTTACTTTTAAACACCAACTGACATCTAAAAAAAAGAAACTAAGTGAACATTTAATCAAATAAATGAACTTGAAAAAATAAGAAACTAAATTAATCCACAAATAATTAAAAAATAATGCAGGTAGATTTGTATTTCAGACAGAAAATGTATACTGTTAACAGTAAACAGAACATTTACTGGTTAAAATATAAATTAAGTCTATTATTAAGGGAATAACCATCTTTAAATTAAGCATGATAATTAAATAACTTAATGGCATTTATTACATGACTCTCTAATATGTAATTCTGAAGTAAATACTACACTAGTTTTATTACTGGATGAATCAGTGTTTTTCAAATAATCTTTTGAATGAATGATTCAGTGACAATTACAATTTTTTATCATTTGTTTTGTCGCCACCTAGTGGCATAATGGTATAATGATACAATCTTTATTTGAGGTGACGTGCTACATCAAGGTTATTTGCTCTATTTTGATTGCTATTATAGACCTCTGTGTTTATGTCCAAACTATAAACCTTAATCCAATTAATTCTGTGATAATCTGAATGATTGTAAGAAAGAAATAATAATACTATTTGGTGAAAAGGCTGTTTTGGAGCTGTTTCCTATATATGACAACTACTCTTTCTGGATCAGAATGCAGATCTTAATGTCCGGTGTGGTAAACTGCCCATAAGGGTTGCATTAGAGTGCTCTGCATCATGACTTTTTGATGGAAATTAAGCTACTGTAAGTTCAGACAAATGAAAACAGCTATGCCAGTATATTATCTAGAATTATTCACAGTATTTTAAGTGCCCACAGTAAAAATATTGTACATATTAATTGCCGCAATAAATAGCATCACTGATTACCGGCACTTAAAAGGCAGGTTTTTTATAGGCTGTATTTTTCACCTAATGGCGGGCCATAGTTTGGGCATCTCTGCTTTAGAGCTTAAAATTGTTCAGATAATTTTGAGAATAACTGATTAATAAGCTGAATGTTACATTTTCATTCCTGTTCTAGACTGTCAGACTGCAGTATCACTGAAGAAGGTTATAAAGCTCTGGCTTCAGCTCTGAGATCAAACCCTTCACACCTGATAGAGCTGGATCTCACAGGAAATGATCCTGGACAATCAGGAGTGAAGGAGCTCAATGATTTACTACAGGATCAGAACTGTCAACTCAAGACATTGAGGTGAGTTTTCTTTTAATTAAAGTGCTGTAGTTTTAAGTTAATTATGAAAGATTATTAATCTGTCACTTTAAAAATAACAAATGAAGGTTTTTTCCTGGCTTAAAATGAGGTGAAGGTGGTAAAATCCTGCTGTGCACACACACACACACACACACACACACACACACACACACACAAGGGTACCGCATTTTCAACTGGCTGAAAAAGAAACACATTTTACAATCATGTATTTTAAATATTTCAGTAATACAATAATGAAGTAAAGTGAAGTCACCCATACTCAGAATTTCTGCTCTGCATTTAACCTATACAAATGATTAGGGAACACCACACTGCAAGCTTTGAACACCCACATCTGGTGCCGGGGAAGTAATGGGTTAGGTGCTTTGCTCAAGGCCTTGTCTGTGAAAGTCATTCCTGCCAGTACTTAGACTCGAACCTGCAACCTTCGGGTTACAAGTTAAAAATTAATTCATTAAAATTTTCAACCCAAGCCATCAAATTGAAGTCATCAGAGAAGAAATGCCATTCCAAATCAGAATTAACTTTTCAGATTTTGATTTAAAGATTACCATGACAAACAATTTTTTTCTGTGTATTAACTTGCACGGATTAATTGTTCACCACAAGACTAGTAATTTACACTAACAAAGTAAACAGAGTCAATTTTGATTTCATGCCAACTTTAAATATCCTAATTTGACTAAGGCCTATTTCTAGCTTATGCTAAGCTCTGTCTATGAAATCAGGCCTTAGAGTTTAAAATTAAGAGCCCTAACAATGTTCAGTGTGTAAATTAAATGAAGAAAAGTCTGTGCATTGACTTGTCTGTGCATTGACTTGTTTATCTGGCTGTGTCACTATTGTGAGCTCTTACAGATTGTTCTGAGCCTCCGCTGCTTTTGAGACCAGAAAATTTTAAGGCCAGAGCTGAACCGATTTTTCTGGCACAGAACCACCTTTTCTGCAGTGGAAATGCATGCCGCGGAACGGTTTAAGAATGAACAGCAGTCGGGAACCGCACCGGAACCTGTGTCAAAGGGGTATTTGAGCATGTGACTGCCTGTCATAATTTTGTACACAGCCAGAGGAGGCACGAAATTTGCCGGAGGCGATGGCCTCGTAATTCTCTATGCAGGAAAAATCCCGCAAAGGCTCTTTGAAAAACTTGAAGACTCATTATATGGCAGGTGATGTCAATGTACTTCCTTTATTTCCAGGTTTTTGGGTCCTGATGCAGAAAAAGCCTGTAAATATCTGACTGAAGATCTTCACATTAAAAACCCGTTACTCCTGAGAGAGCTGAATCTGAGTGGACGTGAACTAGGAGACACACGAGTGAATCAGATTGCTGCTCTACTGAAGGATAAACACTGTACAGTCAACACACTGATGTGAGTATTTTACTTGGTCTAATAATTTACAAGTAAAATATCTATAAAAATATCTTTGTTGTTGTTCATAAATTTAAGTTTTAAGATTAACTGAAGTGTGTTACCTTTTTCTTTCTCTTCAGGCTGAAAATAATAACAGTATTACAGCAGAAGGTTGTGCTGCTCTGACTTCAGCATTTAATTCAAACCCTTCAAACCTAGAGCTGGATCTGAGTGGAAATAAACTAGGAAACTCAGGAATTGAGGAGATCTGTCCTCTGTTGGAAAATACACAATGCAGATTAGAGAAACTGAAGTGTGTATTTTTATTTATCCACATTTCAATATGATATGCCTGTTATCAGATTAACTGTCATGAAAACTGATTATTGAGGCTACAGTATTAGTTGCAGTATTATTAAATATTGTTCTAAGCACTGTAAGTATGAATTAATATGTAAATCTGTGTTGAGACATTTAGTTTAATAAGATATTGGTTACATTTCATGATTTTAATATGAAATTTTTAAAATTAGTTTGTTTGTTTTTTAGTGTTGAACATGCACTGTTTTTGTTCTGTTAACTGAATAATCATCTGAATCATCTTACATTTTTCTTTCTGTTCTAGACTTTCAGACTGCAGTATCACAGAAGAAGGTTATAAAGCTCTGGCTTCAGCTCTGAGATCAAACCCTTCACACCTGATAGAGCTGGATCTCACAGGAAATGATCCTGGACAATCAGGAGTGAAGGAGCTCGATGATTTACTACAGGATGAACACTGTAAATTAAAGATCAGGTGATTAATGTCATAATATATTTCAAAAATAAGATGTGATATCTGTTATATGAAACTAAGGGGATTGGGAATTGGAGAGGAATTGCGATTAAAGGAAGAGGAATTTACAGGATACATAAAATTCAACAGTCACACAACAATTTTGTGACACAAACCTTGTGATAAAACATAATTACTTCATTTTGACTTTTTGATTAGACTTCTCCCAAACTAATTTGAAAATCAATTAACACAGTTTCTGTAATCGAATAACATAATCTTCTAATTCTCTAATTTGAAATTTGAGATAAATTATAGCATTCTGGAAAATAAGCTTCCACAATACACCATGACACCATGTTTTTAATAATGTTGTGTGTATGAACTGAAAATTGAAAATTTGAAAAAATTGATTTGATTCAATTAATAATTTTCACTAGCCCCACCACAAAAAAGGTAATAAATAAATAAAATAGTTATTTTTGACCCTTAACCTTGTAGTGTAGTAAATGAGGTTGAAACCAAAATTTTAGATACCATTGAAATTTCACAATTCTCAATTCCAATTTCGATACCGCAGCTAAAACTACTAGAAAAACAATGGTAAAGCAGTCAAATGAAAATGTTTTGCTTGAACAGATTTGATACCCAGCCTTATAGTTATCTGTTTAAGATGGTGACCGATTACTACATTCGTCACATTGCTGTACCTTGTCTTTAAAAGGCCACAAGTACCAAAAATCCTTTCACAAAAATGCACTGTAACAGCATCAGAAACATTACTGATCATTCAGAAGACACACATGCAACCAGAACTGTATTTTGATTCATTATAGTACAAGCAGGTCCACTGAGGTTGATGCCCTGTAATAATCCACTCTTTTTTTCCCAAAAAAACCCGCCTAAAATCATTATAAATAATTAAATTAATACAGTTAGAAATATAAATTATATATATATAAATATATATATATATAAATTTGATTGATTTTGCATTGTTTTCGCATTGTGTATCATGTGTTTGCTTAGCGATTGGGAGGTGCAAAAAATAAATACATTTTGACAGAATTATCTAATATACTTTATACGTTCTGTAGGTTTTTGAAAAGTCCTGCTGCACAGGAAGCATGTGACTATCTCATTAAAGTTCTGGGTAAAAGTCCATTATTACTGACAGAACTGGATTTGAGTGAAGATAAATTAGGAGATCTGGATGGAGAGAAGCTCTCTGCTCTTTTGATGGACTCACATAGTAAAGTGGAGAAAATCAAGTAAGTCAATGTGATCTTATTCATTATAACTGTCTCAGATATGAAGAGCTCTTGATCTAATGTGCAATGAATATGTGCGGAATAATAAATAATGCTGTTTTGTGTTCAGGCTGAATAATTGTGGTCTGACAGAGAAAAGCTGTTCAGTTCTAGCTACTGTTCTCTCCTCCAAAGCCATCCTGAAAGAGCTGAACCTGAACAACAGCTGTCTGCTGGACTCAGGAGTCAAACAGATCTGTGAGGGACTGAAGCATCCTGTGTGTCAGCTGGAGATACTTAAGTGAGTACAGTTCACCACCTACTGTATAAAGGTTCTAATATGTGTTCTAATAGTTGTAATTTCTTAGTGCTTTGTGCACATTTCAGCTACATTAAAGTTATTAAAATCAATTTAATTGTAATTAATTATACAATTGGTCTGTCTGAATATTTAGATCTGGGCCCGTATATATAAAACTTCTCAGAAATGCTCTTAAGAATAGTCTTAAGTTTTGACTTAAGTGTCAAAAAAAATCTTAGAAAAAAAGAGTAGGACTTTTCTAAGAGTAGGAAACTTTTATAAAGAAGCTAAAAGCAACTTTTAGTAAAGTATAAGACTGATTCTTAAGTGTTGACTTAAGTGTTGTGAACTAACTACAATAATGTCAACTCAAAATGTCCGCCCTCAACCTCTGAATCAGCCAATGTGAGCCTGGAAGGGTGAAGTCACAGCAGCACAATACCAATCATTTAATGTTATTATAAAAAACAATAATAATAATAAAAAAAAACACAAATGTTTTAATATTTAAATTTATTTGAAAGCAATAGCTTTGCATTGTGCAAAATTATCACAAATTATTATTGATGGTGTGGTCTTTTTCTATTGATGTCTCCTCATTTACAATTGGATTAATGACGTGAACACGAGTTCCATCAATGGCTCCAACAACTCCAGGGAAGCCCACAGTCAACATAAAAGTGGCTTGCTTTTGCTGCATGGTTTGATTTTCAGTTGGTAAGTCAATAAACTGACATAGTGTAGTGGCCAAATGTGATGCCCAGCCATATGAAAACGGACATCTTAAACCTTAATTCAGATATTTTTTAAAAATGTGTTAAAAGATGTAAGCATATCATGTAGCTATGCTTGGAGTCAATTGTTTCATGTGTGATAATGGAATGACATTTTAATTGTTTTTGGTCAGGTTGTTATACAAAGAAATTATGAACACATGCAAAAACAAGAGTGAACCAATTAAATATTAAAAACTGATTATGTTGTAGTCAATGTCATATTTTAAAACATTTAAATAATATAAACATAAAAATTCAAATTATTTTCCTCATATTTTGATGGTTTAAGCAAAATTGTTTGCGATTAACAAAAAAACTCTTGTTTGTATTTACTCTTGTGTACTTTATGTTCATTTTTTGTGCTTCCTTGTCGTTCGTTCATCATCTGCGCTTTATTTTTCCTTAAGCATTTTGTTTCTCGTCCTCTGTGATAAACAGACATCTGCTCTCATTACCTGTGTAACAGAGGCCAGACAGTGAGAGTTTTGCAGGTAAACTACTGCACACTGATGCTCGCTAGAGAATGAGGTGTTTAACATCATTGATAGTGTATTCGCCTCGCATGACAGCAGTGATCGAGCCGGCGTTCGAGACAGACTCAGAGCAGGTTAGTATTGGAGTGTGAGTTTTGGAGGCGGTGCAGTGAAGAGAGGGGTGGGTTTGTTTGGGTTGATTTCAAATATCAACAGTGTTCAACAACGAATTTGAGAAATCGCATACAGCACCTTTTAAATGTATTAAATGCATTAAACATATTAATTATTGCTTAAGTAATATTTATTAAATTTATTAAATATTAAGTTATTACATTTCTTATTAGGTCAGTTACAAAAAGAATTGACAAGTGACAAATTGACAAAGTTTATACCATTTTACCAACTCCATGTCATCATATAACTCCAATACATCATATCTTCATTGGAAAGCGTGTGTCTCCTCTTCTCTGCTGCCATCTTGTTACTCTTAACTAGGTTAAGAGACCTCTACAGCTCTCTTAAATAATTTAGGAGCTGAGACCTAGTCTTGACACTTAGGAACCTTTATGAATCATACTTATACTTAAGCCTAAGAATAAGAGTAAAATTACATAATTTTTTGAATTTTGACACACTTAAGACTAAAATTTTACTTTGAGCGGCTTTATACATACGGGACCTGATTGGCTGGAAGTTGTGCAATAAAACGTTTAATTCACACGTTCAGATCAGTTTTAATCTCCGTTCTATATTAATGCACTGTTTTCATTTAAGCACACAAACATACATCACTCGCACACAGAGATCGGAGTTCACACTGTGCACACACACAAGCATTCAGAAACACAAACTTATCAATACTGCCTTGTGACTAAATACAATTTAATAAATTAACTTCACTGTTGAATCACTGTGTTATATTACTGTGAAAGAGTTTATCACTGCTTTTGAAGTAATTAGTCTCTCAGTTTTAGTGCTTGAGAGAGACACTGCACAGCAGGTAATTCACACACACGTCTCTCTCTCTTTCGATTATTATTATTATTATTATTATTTGTATTTTTTAAGCAGGAAAAGATTAAAAACAATCGGGCCTGACTCAGTATAAAACTGTTTTTCAGCAGGTTCCTGCTCTGCAGAACATAAATACCACACACACAACAAACTCCAAGACAAGACAAAGAAAGAGCATTAGGGGAGACCATGGAGCCACCTCAGTGGTCACAGATGTACCTGTCCATTAGATGGCGAGCAAATGTTATTTTAAATAGACTTATTGATGTTATAGTTCTGATGTGCTGTGGGATCTCATTCCAGGCTTTAGTAAGCACATGAAAAAAAGATCTCTGTCCATAGCAGTTCCTAAAGGCCGGTATAGGCAAAAGTCCATTAGAGACAGATCTCGTAGTGCGCTCGAACCTAAAGCTGGGTTTTGGAACCAGCGCAGTAAGTGCCGTTGAGGTGTGTCCATTTAAGATTTGACAATACAAGTTCATCCCATGGCTTAATTTATAGTTCTGAAATGTCAAGGCATTAGACAAAGATAGTGCAATACAGTGGTGAGTCCAGCCTGGAAGCCTGTTATGGATCTTGTAAGCTCTATTATAGAGTCTTATTACTGGTTCAAGAATTTCATTTGTTGTAAGTGACCAAACAGGTAAACAATACGACAGAGTGGACATAATAATGGCATGAAGATATGTTTTAGAGACAGAAAGAGACAAATATGGTCTAATTTTACTATAAACAAATAACTTTTGATTTAACTTTCTGATTAGAGTTTGGACATGTTCACAATAAGTAAGATGTGAGTCAAGAGAGACTCCCAATTACTTATACGTGGATACAATTGAGAGTTTTTGATTAGAAAAGGTGATGGGATTGGATATAGATAGCTGTCTCCTAGATGAATAAAAGTACATACATTCTGTTTTCTTGATATTAAGTGTTAAATGGTTATCTAGCAGCCAGTTATGTAAATGCTGCAGATCGTATTAAGTTTGAAATTAATTGTGTCAATATCTGGACCAGACAGAAAAATAACAGTGTCATCAGCATATAACAAAGAACTAGAAAAATTAAGCACATAAGGAAGATCATTAATATACATAAGGAAAAGTAAAGGACCTAAGATACTGCCCTGTGGAACTCCCATAGAACACACTCGTGGCTGTGATGTTACTGAGCCAATTTTTACAGTCTGAGATCTGTCACTTAAATATGATGTAAACATGTCTATTGTAGAGGAGGACAAATGAAAAGAAAGAAGTTTATTTAACAAAATTTGATGATTAACTGTATCGAAGGCTTTTCGAAAATCTATATATATAGCTCCAGTAACCTGACCCTTGTTTAGAGACGCACGTATCTGCTCAGTAAAAAGCAGCAAAGCCGACATAGTTGACCGCAAGGGTCGAAAGCCATGCTGGCAATCATTGAGCAGGTTATTGTTTTCAAGGTAATTGATTAATTGATTATATAATGTCTTTTCAAGTAACTTGGAGACAGTTGGAAGAATTGCAATTGGACGGTAATTAGAGACATTGGTAGGATCATCAGACTTAAAAATAGGGGTGATCTCGGCCGTTTTCCACATGGCAGGAAATACTGATTGCCTAATACACAAATTAAATTAACTAAATGATGAAAAAGTGGTATAAGGGTACTAACATGAGTTTTAAGAAAAATCATGTTTAAGTTATTTACATCACAAGCATAAGAAGCGTTCAAAGAACAAAAAAAATATTAGTTAAATCATTTTGTGAGATTTCATAAAAGGAGAATTGCTGAGATGCTGTTGGTACTGATGGGAGAAATAGAGGAACAGTAAATCTAGAGGATAATTCTTGTACGGATGCAATAAAATACTCATTGAAAGAATTGGCAATTTTATCATGATCAGTGAGAAGAGTACCATTTATTGATATTTGTAAACCATTAATATTTTTAATTTTGTTTTCACCAGTTATAGATTTAATTGTTTGCCATAATGTTCTTGGATTGGAGACCGTTAAATTAATTTGATTTTTTAAAATAGAGCTGTTTAGCTTTGAACAATTCAAAATTACACTGGTTTCTATATTGCATAAAAATAAGCTTAGCCTCAGATGTTTTTAATGATCTGTATGCTTTCAGAGAGGAGGCCTTCTTTTTTAAAAGCTGCAAAATTTCAGGAGTTACCAAAGGTACTGTATTTTGCCTAATATGTATTTTACAGGTAGTAGTACATTTTTGACGTATTGTCTCCACTTTTTTATGAAAATTTGACAGAACATGGTCAGGATTTTGCAAAGACATCTCATTACTCCAATCAGTATCAGCAAATTCAGCATTAAACTGAGACAATTTTGAATTTGGTACTTTTTTAGTGTAGTTATATTTATGACATTTTGGCTGTTTAAAACATTTCCTAATGACATATATGAGTGAATGATCTGAGACTGCTGTATTTATCACTCCAGATATACCATATTTGGAGGGTTGATTAGTGAATATAAGGTCCAAAATAGAATTTCGTGTTTTACCAATCTAGTGGGATCTTTGATTAATTGATAAAGACCATATTTTACTGCAGTTGCTTTCAGAAGTTTAGATGAACCATCGATCCAATTCATATTAATGTCACCAAGAATAACAAGCTCCTTAGTTTTAACAGATTTTATTAAGTCAGAAAACTGCATCATATATGCAGTTGGACTGACATTTGGAGGCTTGTATGTGACAATAATAGTAATTGAAAATTGATTTGTAAAATGAAGAACTAGTTGCAGTGACTCTGAATCTGTTGAAAGTTTTACTATAGAATGTGCATACTTTTTATTTACATAGAGAGCAACACCACCACCAATTTTATCAGTCCTATCTCTGCGATATAGTGAATAGTTTTCAATTGCAAGAAAGGAATCTGGTATAGCCAGGGTCAACCATGATTCAGATATTGCCATGACATGAGCCTTAGTTTGAGCAAGCATGATTTTAAATTCATCCAGTTTGGGAACAAGGCTTCTCATATTTAGATGACAAATTTTGAAACCTCTAATTCTACCAAGTTGGCATAAAGTACTATTTTGTGCTATAACAGGTTTAGATTAAAGCCTAAATAACAGGAGGAGATTTAAATAGCAACTGAGGTATAGTCGTACCAACAGGCTGCTGAAAGCACTGCAGTTGAGATATGTCCGTGTGTGGAACACCTGCATGTGGACCCAGGCCCAGAATATTGTTTAAAACATGAGTATAAAATCCCAAAAATATAAGAAAGTGGACATAAAAACATTTTTGCCAGGACCAGGATTAAGTTCAATATTCCAATGAATAAAAGAACAGAGAGTAAGAGTCTTGATAAGGACTGTCGACGCTTATTTCCAGAATCGTCTCTCGTGCCCATAGGTTTAAACTTAAAGTCATTTACCCACCGGTGGAAGAGATGATAGCACGAGCCGAAATGATTGTCCGTTCAAACTGGGGAGCGATGTTGAGACGAGAAGTAAAGCTCGTGTGATCATCCGGCCGCATATGCAAGGAAGAGTACTGCAGAGCTGGAACAATACAAGGCTGGGTAAACCAAAACCGGGCTTGCTCTCCATATACGGCTTCTCCGCGCTGGTCATTGGGCGCATACCGCGACCCACCTGGACCGGCCGCATACCCTCCGCAATCCACGGTCCGCGTCACAGAAGCAACAGGATGGAGCGCACCTGACACGCGACGACACGGCTGCCGCACCACGCGCACCGGGCCAGCAGCCTCCCAGGCCGCGTCCACCTCTCCGCCGCGGTCACATCTCCAGGCCAGGTTCCCCCGCTCAAGCTCCGATAGGATAAATGTTGTAATTTAAATAAATAAATGTAACCTTACCACACTAACTTATCTCTGTGTCTGATTTAAAGTGGACAGAATGTTGTATCTAATGATTTATAGCTGTAAGGGATAATAAAAAAACTACTTGAATTCTCTTTGTGCTTTAAAACACATAGCTGACCATGGATTATCCCTTATACTGTATATAACAGTTAAATAAAATCAGAACACAAAACAACACACCAACACAAGCCAAATAAATACACAGAAATTAAATCAATACCAAACCAGCTACTCTGACTCATAGGCTATCAGTAGGCTAATTGAAGGCCACATTAAAGGCCTGTTGGTCTGATGATGAGAAATATCAGGTAAATACAGAGGTGCTAACCCATTCAGGGGCTTAAAAACAAAGAATATAACTCAATATTTAATGAGAAGCCAGTACAAATGAGCCAAAACAGGAGAAATACAATTGCTCTTTCTAGTCCCCATAAGCAGTCTAGCAGAATTTTGCACCAACTGGAGATGTGATACATAAAATTGGAAGAAAGCAGCTTTAACAACTGAAGTAATGTTTATCATCAACCTATTTATCATCACGTTGCCAGAATGCCAGTCTGTCAGTTAAGCCAAAGCAAACACAACCCATAGCAGCATGGTAGGGCAATGATGTTGTCATGAGTCGGGTTTGATACTCTCCCTGTTTCTTTTCCTCCTATCATCATTATTGCTACCTAGACTCAGTTGTTTGTCATTGCAATCAGTGCTCTTGCTGATCATTTCCACACCTGTTTGTTCTCTACTCTAATTTTCTCTGCTATTTCTCTCTGCTGTTGCCTTGCCTCTTTGATTAGAGGCCTCGGGCAGATTATTATATGTGGTTTCTTACGTGTTTCTCAGCACTTTATGCTTAAAAGTCTCAGTTTAAAGCACGATGTTTTGTTAGTCTTAGTTTCAGTCATAGTCTTAGTCTTATCTGTATGGTTTCGCTGTGTATGTCATACCTGTTCTCTGCCTAGTCTCCTTGCAGCCTGAGATCGATTGGACACCTGCCATCTGCGGTGTTGTGACTTCTGGTTTGGGACTGTACACCTCGTTGCTGCGAGCCTACTGTCAAGCGCGGGATCCCTTTTGTTTGTTAGCTTGGACTTTCAGTTTTCCAGCTGCGAGCAACAAGAAGCTGGTGCTCGGCAGACTGCCTGTGTTTCTCCCTGAATTATTATAAAACTTAAATATCCTGTCTATAGGTCTCCTCAACCCATTCCACAAGTTACTGATCTGATATAGGTCTGTTCTCTGACTGGGCATTCTTTATTGATTTATATTTGTGTTTGGGGTTATTGTCATACTCAAAGTTGAAATTTCACTTCATCTTCAGCTTTGCAATGTATGTGTTTTTTTTTTTTTTTTTTTTTTTTTTTTTGCCAAAATAGAGTTGTATAGAGCAGAATCCTCCATAATGTCATTCGCTGTGCATCAAGCGCATCTGGTAGGTCTAGAATTGGGATCAGAATGTTTACTTACTTATTAAAGTATTTTTGAATGAAAAAATAACAAGAACACTATATTTTCTTATTTAGCATGCAAAGTTAAGTTAAAGGGATAGTTCACCCAAAAATGAACCCTTAGGTTGTTCCAAACCTGTATAAATTTCTTTGTTCTGTTGAATACAAAGGAATATATTGTGAAGAATGTGAGAAACTGAACAATTCTGGGGCACCATTGACTTCCATAGTTGTTTTTTTCCTACTATAGAAGTCAATGGCGCCCCAAAGTGGCCTGGTTACAAACTTCCTTCAAAATATGTTCCTTTGTGTTCAGCAGAACAAAGATGTTTATACAGGTTTGGAACAACTGAGTGAGTGAATGATGACAGAATTTTCATTTTTGGGTGAACTATCCCTTTAACTTGAATAATAATAATAATAATAATAATAATACATTTATTTTGTATAGTTATTTATTTTATTATTTATTTATTATTTTCTCAAAGCCCTTTACAACCCATGCAAGCACGACACTATAAATAAAACTAGAATCTAGAGCAGCACACAAAAAAGAAACATGAAATAACACTGAATAAAAGAACAACAAAATAAAACAAAATTAGTCAGTTAAAAGCAATCCTGAAATAAAAAGTTTTAAGACAAGATTTAAAAATGACTAATGAATTTGCTTCCCTGATGACAATTGGGAGAGAATTCCACACATTGGGGGCATAAGATAAGAAGGCCGTGTCACCCTTAAAATGAAGCCATGTTTTAGGAACAACTAAAAGACCACTCTGAGAGGATCGCAAGTTGTGAATAGGTGTGTAAGGAGTTAGAAGCTTGGTCAAATACTGAAGAGCCAGACCATGCAATGCCTTTTATGTTAACTTAAGGACTTTAAAATCAACACGGAATCGTACTGATGCAATGATGCCAAAACAGAACCTGATGTCACCTGTTGGAGTTTGGGTTCCTTGTCGCCATCGCCTTTGGCTTGCTTAGTTGGGGAGACTTGATATTCAACAATGTTTTGATCTGCGTGCTTCGACACCCTTGTATGCGAACTGAACTGAGCTGGACGATGACATCACTGTTTACTCCAGTGCTGCTATAGATAAATTAATTAAATTAATAGATTTGTAAATTCTTACAAGAGAATGAATCAATACTGAATTTACTTATGCTGGACAATGACACCATTTTTTTAAGAGCTGCTGTGCAGCCAAAATTATATACCAGTTATCACTGTAAAGCTGCTTTGACACAATCTGCTGTTATGAAGGGAGGCTCAGGCAGAGAATCCAAATGCAGCGTTTTATTAAAGTTAGAGTGGTCGTACAGGAGCAAACAGGAGTCAATCAGGAGCAAACAGGAACAGCAAGGGACAGGCAGGGTCATAGTCAGGGAACAGGCAGTAGATCAAAAGGCAGGCAGATATCGAACACAGTCCAGATAACAATACACAGGTCAAAGGCAGGCGGCAGAGAATCATAAACAGGGAACAGGCAGGATTAGAAACAAGCAGGCAGACAAGATATAAATGCTCGGGAATTGCAACAACAGTTAACAATACTTCGCAGTGAGGTGGTGTTTGTGGAAGTCCTTTATAGTCCTGGTAATGAGCTGCAGCTGGGTGTGGTGATCAGTGTAGTGTGCTAGGCTGTATGTGGCAACAGGTGATTGGTGTGGAGTGAACATGTGACTGACAGGGAGGATTGTGGGAAGTGTAGTCCGGGAACTGACAGGAGCAGACGGTGATCGCGACATAATGCCCCCCTCCCGGAAGGCGCGTCCTCACGGCATAAACGGAACAGCTAGGGAGGGGGGGTGGGTGCATTGGAGATCTAATAGTAGACAGGAACGGATCTCCAATGCAGATTCCAGGAACTTGGGCAACCACGGAGGGTCAGATGCCACGGGCAGCCACGGCGGGTCAGGAGCCTCGGGCAGCCACGGTGGGTCAGGAGCCTCGGGCAGCCACGGCAGGTCAGATGGCTCAGGTAGCCACGGCAGGTCAGGTGGCTCAGGCAGCCACGGCCGATCAAAGTCCATAGATGGCCATAGTGGGTTATAGTCCATGGTTGGCCATAATAGTCCAAAGGCCGCTGACAGCAGTGACCGGGCAGGATCCCCACCCACAAACTCCCCACTCCTAGGTATACTGCCCCCCCCCAAAAAAGTTCTTGCGGAAATCCACGGAGGACGTAGCGGGTTGATGGGCAAGGAGCTTGGATGGCGCCGGCAGAGCAAGGCGTTTGGGCGGCGCTGGCAAGGCAAGGCGCTTGGGTGGCGCTGACAGAGCAAAGCGGTTGGGCGGCACTGGCAGGGCAAGGAGCTCAGGTGGCGCCGGCAGGGCAAGGAATTCAGGTGGCGCCGGCAGGGCAAGGAGCTTGGGCGGCGCTGGCATGGCAAGGCAAGGCGCTTGGGTGGCGCTGGCAGAGCAAAGCGGTTGGGCGGCGCTGGCAGGGCAAGGAGCTCAGGTGGCGCCGGCAGGGCAAGGAATTCAGGTGGCGCCGGCAGGGCAAGGAGCTCAGGTGGCGCCGGCGGGCTTGAGAGCGAAGCGTCCGGCGGGCTTGAGAGTGAAGCATCCGGCAGGCTTGAGAGTGAAGCGGCCGGCTGGCTTGAGTGCGAAGCGGCCACCAGGCTTGAGAGCGCAGTGGTCGGCTGGCTTGAGTGCGAAGCGGCCCCGGGCTTGAGAGCGAAGCGGCCGGCAGAGCTTGGGAATGCCAGCCGCTCGTGCTGAAGTCAGCGGAGGATCAGCCACACTGGAACGTAATCCTCTCCGCTTTCTGACTGATCTAGAGGCGTGACGTTGCTCTTGGAGATCTGTGACGTGACTTGACTCTGGAAAATCTGGGAAGACGTGACTTGTTGCGGCCGCCATTTTGTGCTGTTTTCGGGCGTGGCAGCCATTACGGGATTCACCGTGGTGTCAGAATCCTCCGCGACACCCACAGTAAAACGTGAACCACCAGTTAACAGGGCAAAGTCCAGAAGTTCAACGAATGATCCTCGGGGACCGTTGGTGATTAAATACCCTCCAGTGGTTCGTTTAACCCACAACAAAAAAAGTCAATGAGGCACAGTCCGGCAGATCAGATAAGTTAGCTATATCCAAAAAGTTCTGAATATGATCCTCAAGGTTAGAGTTACTTGGAAGGCTGACGAGACACATTGCTGGGTCCATGCTGAAGCTGGTAATGCTCGTAGAAGCTGCTGGATCTTTAAGCGGCGAAGTATTCTGTTATGAAGGGAGGCTCAGGCAGAGGATCCAAATGCAGCGTTTTATTAAAGTTAGAGTGGTCGTACAGGCAGAGTCAATCAGGAGCAAACAGGAACAGCAAGGACAGGCAGGGTCATAGTCAGGGAACTGACAGGAGCAGACGGTGATCGTGACATCTGCATTGTAAAAAGCGCTAAACAAATAAATGTGACTTGACTTGAACAGCCCTAACCCCAGACAAAATTCTAGCTGCCAAATTTTGCAGATATTGAAGTTTGTTAATACAGGATTTGGAAACTCCAACAAGAAGGGCATTACAATAGTCTATACATGAGAAATCAACCTTCCAGCAACAGAAAAAGACAGCATAGGTAGACGTAGACGTGCAATATTTCTGAGATGAAAGAACAAGGTCTTAACAGTGTTCTGCACAAAAGCCTCAAACGACAGGCTGTCACAAAAAATAACTCCAAGATTTTTTACTTTGTAACTCCAAGGCAACACCATCAACAGACAAAACTAAAGAACCAGCATTACGCAGTTGATGGGGAGAGCCAAGAAGCATGACTTCAGTTTTGGAACTATTCAAGCACAGGATGCACAGGAATCTTGCATCACATAGTCACCGATGATACATACAGGATGTGATGTCAGTAGCTACCTCTTTTTCTTTCTTTCTTTCTTTTTTTTTCTTTTAATTTGCGACGGCTACCATTAGTAGCTGGTTGAATTTTTGGACCAGCTGCACAGGAAGACATCTTGAAACTTATTCTCATCATGTGGGGACAAGCTCAGGAACCAGGCCACCTCCAAATTGCCTCTGGTGTCTTGTCACAACGTTGGTGTGCAAGCTGCTTCACTGACCAGGTGTTGTGGGACACAAAAGTGTGGTCTCACACATGACACCATAAAAAAGGTGTTTACAGGACTGATGACACAAAAGTGAATTAGACACAAGAAAGTCAATTAGACCATTGGAGATCAGTAACAACAAATTAGTGGCTGCTGACAACAGTTTTCATGAATTTATCTCCCTTTCCAGTGGTTTGTGCTGCAGTGCAAGGGGAAACCCTGTAACTGCATAGGTAATTATCATCCAGGTAAATAAAACATAGAAATGGTAAATAGAATACTAGTAACTGATGAAACCATGGAAGTGGAAGACAGTGGAAGACTGCAAGTTGTATTTTAATGCATTAATGTGGTACACATTCAGAGAGAAAAAATAAGAGCTCCAATCCTTTTTGAGTTACCAAATTGAAAAGAGTTAAATATGTCTTTACTTTGATGTGCACCTGGACTTTAAAGTTGACTCAATCTTCTTTTTAGTTGTGATAGTATTTAAAAGTATATTGTCATATTACCTACACATTGGTGTTTTTAGCCAAACCATTTAAATCTAATAATAATAGTGATAGTAATAACAACAGAAGTATGTTACTATTGTAATACATTTGCACTGTAAATAATAATTATATAAAATCATTATATAAATGGAGCTTCACAGTACAGTAGTAAAATTTCTTATCTCTTGATTTCTTCACTTGCAAGAGCTAAACTGTTAATCTTTTAATTTAGTGGGTAGACCTTTAGATTAATTTTAAAGTTTACAAACAGGTTTACAAATACTTCTTTCTTCAAATGTAGTGAAATACTGTAAACCTTTACAGTTAAATTTTTACTCATTGCTGCAAACAATTACTCATATCTGGTAATGTTTTCAGATCTAGTGTGATTTTGTCAGATATTGCAGAATACATATCAGAATATTGTCCCGTAATTAATTATTTTGAACTAAAAAGTAAAATTTAATATGTATTTTTTTTTTCTAGTCTTTCAGACTGCAGTATCACAGAAGAAGGTTATAAAGCTCTGGCTTCAGCTCTGAGATCAAACCCTTCACACCTGATAGAGAGCTGGATCTCACAGGAAATGATCCTGGACAATCAGGAGTGAAGGAGCTCGATGATTTACTACAGGATCAGAACTGTCAACTCAAGACACTGAGGTGAGTGCTATTAAAACAACACTCAATAGTCTTAATACAGTTTTTGCCAAAAGACAATTCAACTGTCAGAAAGACATTTATAAACAGGGGTGCACGTAAGTTTTTCAGTCTGTTTCTCATGAGAGCACCTGGAGATTCAGTTTGGTGCTCACACTGCACATAGTGCACATAAACAATTAATAATAGCATTATTGCACTTTATTTAATTACATTTTTTTAAAAATAAAATAAAAAAATAAATAGTGTGATAATACTATTATTTGTTAAAATAAAAAAAAGCATTAAATAAAATACAATTAATTTGCAGTACACCTAAAGAAATACAATGCTAATAATTACATTTTCAATTTTTATTTTATTTTTATGATTTTTTGACATTTTCTAACATGAAATTCAGCAAGCTTTTATTTTGGCAGTAAATATATGCACTGCCAGTTTTAGCACTGCTGAGTGAAGTGTGCTAGTAGCTATGTTTCCATTCAAAGTTGTGAATTAAACTTGTGTGCAAAATTGGAATATTGCATAAAACAGTCGTGAATAAAGCAGCGTTTCCATCCAGTGAGTAGAGAACAAAATCATCACTTCCTGGTAAACTGCCCCTAAATATTCACTAAGAAAAACAGTAGAAGCTACTGTATATAATAATTTTCACATAGACCTATAATAAATTACTTGTGCATCAGAGCAAGCAGTCAAAACGCAATAAACCTGTTATCTTGCTTTCAGAGGTTGATTCCTGCTGTTTAGGAATGCAGTCAAGTAAGACAGTTCTGGAAGATAATTATACCAAACCACTTTGACGTCAGACGTTGCTCAGGCATTTCAGAATGACCAGAATATCAGTTCAAAGAGATCAGTCCACTGGTTTGTCCAATTATGCTGTCCTATCGCACAAAGTCACATTAATGTTTTGATGCGCAACTGGGGAATTATTACAGTTTGGCATTGTGCTCTGAAACCGGCAGATTTATTATGCGTTCAGTTCAAATTGTATACACTACTACAGTCAATCTTAAATGGTGATTGAGCATTAACACCTGTCAACCATGTCGGTATGCAAATCAGCGGTCTGAACTTATTTATCCAGCACATTTTTTATTTTGGTCGCACATGCACACCACTTATGTGCACCCCTGTTTATAGAATTAGATTTTAAAAAGACTAAAGACGCTTTCACAAGATTATGAAAATATCCAATGAAATGGCATGTAATGTACTTCCTCTGTCTCCAGGTTTTTGGATCCTGCTGCAGATGAAGCCTGTCAGTATGTGAGAGGAATTGTGGGTAAAAACCCGTTACTCCTGAGAGAGCTGAATCTGAGTAAACGTGAACTAAAAGACACACGAGTGCATCAGATCGCTGCTCTACTGCAGGATAAACACTGTAAACTCAACACACTCATGTGAGTTGAACTTTTGTAAAATTTTTATTGGACATTTCAAGTATCTTAAATTTTGGTGAACCTTACAGAACTCACAAGCAATAATCTTCAGTAATCACTAAATGTTGACATCAAGTACTTTGTGTCTGTTCATCATTTTAGGCTGCGTGATTGTGGTCTAACAGAGAAAAGCTGTTCAGCTCTCGCTACAGTCCTGACATCAAACTCCAGTCTGAAAGAGCTTGACATCAGCAACAATAACATAATGGATTCAGGAGTGAAGAAACTCCAGAAAGCACTAGAAAATACAAAATGTACTCTGGAGAAACTCAGGTGAGTTCAATGAATCATTATTTAATTTTAATAATCACATTATTAAACAATTAGTTTTCAAATTTAAAATATTACTGTAGTAAACAAAAGAAAAGGAAAAGACATACTTCTGTCAGATTTAAATTATTTTTTATTCTCTGAATAAAGGAAAATACAATAAATAAAGTGCATTTTACGTTTTTTCATGTAAATTGTTTTTCGTGTATTACCTTTTGAGTGGTAATACATTTCTTTTCTCTAGACTTTCAGACTGCAGTATCACAGAAGAAGGTTATAAAGCTCTGGCTTCAGCTCTGAGATCAAACCCTTCACACCTGATAGAGCTGGATCTCACAAGAAATGATCCTGGACAATCAGGAGTGAAGGAGCTCAATGATTTACTACAGGATCAGAACTGTCAACTCAAGACTCTTAGGTGAGATGTGGTGAAATAATACAACAAAAATGATAATCAGCCAAATCATTTATAGAATTATTCATTAATACAATCTTTTGCAAAGAAAATTGAACATAAAGCATTTGACACTGTTTTCAAATTGAATCTTGCTTTGTCTTCCCTTCTGCAGGTTTTTGAGTCCTGCTGCAGATGAAGCCTGTCAGGATGTGAACAGAGTTCTGGGTGAAAATCTGTTACTCCTGAGAGAGCTGAATCTGAGTGAAAATAAACTAGGACCCTCAGAATTGAAGAAACTTGCTGCTGTACTGCCGGATAAACACTGTAAACTCAACACACTGATGTAAGTTTTATTATCATTGCAATACATTTTTTTCTTATAATAGTAAACTTGCTCTTTATTGTGTTATGTATACTTTGTAAGCCTAAAGCTGAATGCCATGTTTGGAAAGGAAATGCTGTGTACTAAGGAGCCCCTAAAGGGAATAAATATGAGTTGGCAGGAAAAATATATTTCAGTGCTTTCTCTATCTTTCTTTGAAGATATAGTTTGGTAATTATACTGTATATATTTAATGGGCATCAGCCATCTCTCCTTACTCTTAATGTGGCAAGTGAAATCTGATGTAATGTAATGAAACAGGCTACTGCTAGCAAGAAGCTAACCACATGTCCCTTTAGGGGCCCCATAGAATGCATTTTTTTTTTTCTTCTGTGCCTTTACAAATACGGATTAAGGCTTCAGGCACACCCCTAGTCATCATGTCACCAGTAGTTGTCAACTCTTGGTAAAAGTGTAGATAAAACTCATAACTATGTTTTCTCTTTTTTTAGTCTGAATAACAGCAATATCACAGATGAAGATTGTCATGTTCTGACTGAAGCTTTAAATTCAAACCCATCAAATCTGACAGAGCTGAATCTGAGTAGGACTAAACTCAGAGACTCAGGATTGAAGATCTTCTCTGCGCTGCTCAAAAATGAGCAGTGTCAACTGGAAAAGTTGAAGTAAGCTATTTTTAAAAAATCTGTTATAATGCAAACCTCACATTTGTGGATAAAAGTAGTGATTACTAAATATACGAGCCTGTGTAATTATATGCATCTATACACCATTTTTATTTTTTGCTTTGTTCTACAGGTTAAACTGCAGCAGTATTACAGCAGAAGGTTGTTCTGTTCTGGCATCAGCATTTTGTTTAAACCTGAAAGAGCTGGAACTGAATGAGAATAATCTAGGAAACTCTGGAGTAACAGAAATCTCCACTCTACTGGGAAATTCACAATGTACACTGAAGATACTCAGGTTTGAATTTGGTTAATTTAAACTTGGGCAGAAATCTTATGTCAGTGATGTCACTTACAGAAATAAAAAATACATTAAAAAAAATACTTACAGACACATGGCTTTTTAAGTACTGAGAATTATGAATATTGTAATCCTGAAAAAGAAATTGAATTAGAATTGAATTAGAATTGAATTAGTTAATCTTTAGATTTATAGGAATTTATTTATTATTATTTATTTTTTTTCTCTAGACTTTCAGACTGCAGTATCACAGAAGAAGGATATAAAGCTCTGGCTTCAGCTCTGAGATCAAACCCTTCACACCTGATAGAGCTGGATCTCACAGGAAATGATCCTGGACAATCAGGAGTGAAGGAGCTCAGTGATTTACTACAGGATCAGAAGTGTAAACTCAAGACACTGAGGTGAGATGTGATGAAAAAAATACAAAATATTGTACAGTTTAGGGCTGCACCCTAGTAGTCGACGAGAAAAGGCTTAGTTGACCAAAATTTTATTAGTCAGTAATTTGCAGGGGGGAAAAAACTCCACAGGAAGTGGCAAGTCACACAGTCAACGACAGATAGATCGTTAATGGCTGGTCCTTGTGGTAATTACAGTTGGGCAGGAAATCCACATGCTCGCCTGTCATTATTGACCTCAAATATGTCTTATCACATGTAAGTAATAGCAGCTTTACATGGCAGCTCGCTCAAATGTTAACATGGAAAAATGTGTGAAATTACTTGGTGCATATTCATATGTTTGTGAGTGTGGAAGCTGAATATTAGCGTGCTGCATGACAATTAACATGGAGGTGCTGGTGCAATCACTTGCATTTAACTTAAAATACTCTAATTTTTGGTCATACAGGTAATATTAACACATCATTCAAAACTGTAAAGGGGCTTATTTTATTTGTGCATGCTCAAAATAACAACAAAAATATAAAATAATGAAAACAAACAAGAATGCACTTTCTGCCGTCTCGGTCCCTGTGAACTTGAGTGTGTCAAAAAATAGAACGAAACTCGGTGTATACTTGCATCACAGACATGAGAAATATATTTTATAGAAAGCTTGAAATGAAATGAATCAATTCAACTGGAAACCAAATATTCTCAGATTATGTAATCCACATGCATATTTTGTCCACTACTGTGGAGGTGACGAATCGGCTGAAAACACAGTAAACACTAGTTTATCAATAAATGAATGTTAAGGCAGTCTCCTTGCTGTTATTTTCACGACACATTCAAAATCATTACTTTTGCCAGTGTGTTTTGTTTTAAGTTTATGTGTGGCTATATATTATATGCTATTAAAGGCTCATGTGTTATATGGTTTATTTATTATTAGTCAACTATTTGCTTAAATTAAAGACTACTAGTTGACTAGAAAAATCTTAGGGCATCCCTAGTGCAGATGAATTATTAGTAGAAATATAAATATTACTTCACTAATATGATCTGTTGCATCAAAGTAAATTCAAGACAATCAGATGCTATTTATTTTTTAACTGAATTGAATCCTGCTTCAACTTCTCTTCTGGAGGTTTTTGGGTCCTGCTGCAGATGAAGCCTGTCAGTATGTGAGAGGAATTGTGGGTAAAAACCCGTTACTCCTGAGAGAGCTGAATCTGAGTGGACATGAACTAGGAGACACACGAGTGAATCAGATCGCTGCTCTACTGAAGGATAAACACTGTAAACTCAACACTCTGATGTGAGTATTTCACATGGTTTAATAACTTACTAAGTAACATTTTAATATTTATTTTTTAGGTAATTGTTCTTTAAAAATAATATTATTTATATAAATAAATATAATAATAATAATAAATAAATAAATAAATAAATATTATATTATTATATAAATCTAAGATTATTTGAACCATCAGATAGCTGTATCATTCTGTTAATGTAGTTTTGTTGTATTATGGCAGAAATAAAATGAAGAATGTTTCTTGTCTTTGTTTTCTTTCTTCAGGTTGAATAATAACAGTATTACAGCAGAAGGTTGTGCTGCTCTGACTTCAGCGTTTGATTCAAACCCTTCAAACCTGATAGAGCTGGATCTGAGTGCAAATAAACTAGGAAACTCAGGAATGAAGAAGATCTGTCATCTGTTGAAAAATACACAATGCATTTGGAAAAACTGAAGTGTGTATTTATATCATTGCACATCTCTCTATACATTTATAATGGTCATTTGATTAGATCAAATGATGAAAATGAAGGCTGTAATTTGACTATTTTCACCTCAAATTTACTGTAACAGCCTAATATTCTGCCTGACATCTACTTGTGTTTGACTCAAATTAACTTTGAAACAAGATGTGGTTGAATAAATTATTCAATTATTTTCAATTATTCAGGCTCGTATCAATTATTTTGGACAGTTGATTCAAGTAATACATTTATTATCAAGGATTTGGTTAATGTATATATACAGTATAGATCATTTTGGAGAAAAGCACACAAGATTAGCTTACATTTTTGTTTGTCAGAATTATTTGTAAAGCTCAGTACTTGAATGATAAACTCAACAAAGAATACATTATACTGTTTTTTTTGTTTGTTTTTTCAGACTTTCAGACTGCAGTATCACAGAAGAAGGTTATAAAGCTCTGGCTTCAGCTCTGAGATCAAACCCTTCACACCTGATAGAGCTGGATCTCACAGGGAAATGATCCTGGACAATCAGGAGTGAAGGAGCTCAATGATATACAGGATAAACCCTATAGATTGAAAATCAGGTGAAGAAATTTTAATTGTACTTTAACTTTCTGCAACCATAATGCAATGTTACATCAGTAATCAGTTGAGAAGACATGCCTTCTTTTGATTCATTGTTTAATCACATTACAAAATATGGAAGGTTACGATTGTCTGGAACATTGTATTACATTGTCTTAACAGAACACAAATATGTGATGTTTTCCATTACAGTTAGGTACAAGCGTCTGAACCATGCCTTTGTGTGTATGATGGAGGCGTTTCTGCCACTATTTTGCCTCAATTTACACATAACTCTTGAGTTTTCAGCTGGTAAAAGTACTATCATATGTTTCATATCATCTCTTTTCCTCCACTGTTGTCGGTCCTTGTTCAGGCCAGGTGTGGCTTGCAGGTGATGCTTATCACTTACATCACCGGTCTTGCTTCATTCTGTATGCCCTGCCCTGCTTGGCACAGTATGCACAATCAGCAAGTGCAATTAGCTGAGCACACAGCATTGTTTTGCATGTTCAGCAAGTTCTGTCACAAAATATACATCATAAAAGCCACTTTGCTTCACATCTTTAGGTTCGGTCTTAAAAATGATAGTGTGAATGCGAACCAGGGCTAAATCTACAATTTTCTGTTTTGGTCCTAACCAAAGAAACAAGAGAACGGAACTACAAGTGTAAATATACCCTCAAACAGTAAACTTTGTTGCACATTTTGCAATAAAATCACTTAAACCATATATAATATAAAATATAATAATATAAGAAACATTAAAATAACCACAAGATAAAATGTACGTTGACACAATGGCACCTTTCCACCAACTCCCAAACTTTTCTGCAAGTTTTTTCAAGGTAAATTCTACAGAGTCTCCAAAGGACACTTGGAGACTCCAAAATGAAAATTCTAAATCAAATGATATAAGTCCATATAATTCAGAATTGTGTGCACTCTAAAACAAACATGAAAAAGTCAAGAACTAATAATTTTCAATGTTAAAAAAAGACCAATCACAATCTATGTATATAGTACAACAACAAAAACTAAAACCTCTAAAACATGCGTCTTCGGGTAAAATCCATTATAAAATGCATGCAGTCTGTATTTCACACAGCACAATGTGAAATGTCTTGGGCTGCTCTAAAGCTAAATACACTGTTACAGTAATTTGCTGAAATCTGGATGCGAGTCGCCATCTCTGGTGAAATAGGCTGGGTTTTCTCTGCTTTAGCTCTGTTTTGGACTGACTGTTTGAATAAATTCACTTAGCTGATTCTTGGACTAAAAAATCTAGTTTACTGGATTAAAATGATCTGATTGCAAGCAAAGCAGCAGAAACAAAACAATGTCTCTTGTCCAAAAAAAAAAAAAGCTTCTATTGCTTTAACAAGTTTATCTAATCTAAATTCTCTTCTACTTTCTGTAGGTTTTTGAAAAGTCCTGCTGCGCAGGAAGCATGTGACTATCTCACTAAAGTTCTAGGTAAAAGTCCATTATTACTGACAGAACTGGATCTGAGTGAAGATAAGTTAGGAGATCTGGATGGAGAGAAGCTCTCTGCTCTTTTTGATGGACTCTCATAACAAAGTGGAGAAAATCAAGTAAGTCAATGTGATCTTGTTCATTATAACTTCTCTGTTTCTTTTGTATTATAAAAGACTGTCATTCACATGTATGAGCAGTAGGGCTGTGAATCTTTGAGTAGACAGCGAATCGATTCAATTCATGATTCATAGGTGTTTGATTCGATTCAAGAACGTTTTTTGCAAATTCAGAACGATTCGATTCGAGACGATTCACATTAAAATTCGATGCGATTCGATCAATTCAATTCTGCATTTTTATATTCCTTCAGAGGGTTATTGAAATATTTGGCTGTGAGGGCACGAATGACGGCACACAACATCTCCATCAATTCGCCTATGTAGTAATTTAATGTTTATATATTTCGAAGTACTGAATCGCTTTCGAATCGCGATTAATCCAATTGTTAGCATTTTACATCTATTATCGACTGAAATTAATGATTCACGATTCAAAAAACATGTTTCAAGATCGATGCATGTGCATCATTTGGATTTGTAATCGATGCATCGAGAAAACGAGTGAATCGTTACACCTCCAATGATCAGATATGAAGAGCTGTTGGTCTAATGTGTGTTAAATATGTGCTGAATAATAAATAATGCTATTTTTGTGTTCAGGCTGAATAATTGTGGTCTGACAAAGAAAAGCTGTTCAGTTCTAGCTGCTGTTCTCTCCTCTAAAACCATCCTGAAAGAGCTGAACCTGAACAACAGCTGTCTGCTGGACTCAAGAGTCAAACAGATCTGTGAGGGACTGAAGAATCCTGTGTGTCAGCTGGAGATACTCAAGTGAGTACAGTTCACCATCAGATACACTCAACACCACAGTAATCACAGAAATATGATGCATTTGATAACATTTTGTATTATTTTCAGGCTCAGTGAGTGTGATCTAACAAAGGAGAGCTGTTCAGCTCTTGCTTCAGTTCTTAGTTCAGACTCCAGCTATCTGAGAGATCTTGACCTGAGTAATAATAATCTCCAGGATTCAGGAGTGAAGCTGCTCTCTGATGGACTGAAAAATAACTGTAAACTGGAGAAACTCAGGTTAATTGATGACTAATATATTAATGGTCTTTGGGCCTGTTGTTTGCTTCCATATTCAGCTATCCGTTTTTATGGTTCAAGACATTTGTGGAGTAACTGATTATTCTGTTCTAGACTTTCAGACTGCAGTATCACGGAAAAAGGTTATAAAGCCCTGGCTTCAGCTCTGAGATCAAACCCTTCACACCTGATAGAGCTGGATCTCACAGGAAATGATCCTGGACAATCAGGAGTGAAACAGCTCAGTTATTTATTACAGGATGACTCCTGTAAATTAACTATCAGGTGATTAAAACCTTTAAATATTTAAAAAATAAGACACAGATATGATATCAGCTATATGAAAGTATAGGGGATAAATGAGTCGGAGTAAAGACGAAGAGGAATTTCAAGAATTGCAGTTCAATGCAATTCACCAGTAACACAACTGAATTTCATGGGTTTTGTGACATAAAAATAATGAAACAAACAAAACAAATTATATAAATAATCTTTGCAAATGATTGTTTTTAGATTTTCTTGCTGATTTGTAGAATAGATATTTTCTCAGTGGAACTGGAGGCAGTTATTTTAACTATAACTTTAATACTACACTAGGCCAATAAGGAAGATTGAGTTGTGAATACCATAAAAATATAACAAAATTGTCAAATCTAAATTATCTTCTACTTTCTGTAGGTTTCTGAAAAGTTCTGCTGCACAGGAAGCGTGTGAATATCTCACTAGAGTTCTGGGTAAAAGTCCATTATTACTGACAGAACTGGATCTGAGTGAAGATAAATTAGGAGATCTGGATTGGGAGAAGCTCTCTGCTCTTTTGATGGACTCGCATAGCATAGTGGAGAAAATCAAGTAAGTAAATGATTTTATATTTTATAACTTGGTTTTTTTTTTCATTTTAATTGACTGTCAGTCACATGTGTGAGCAGATACGAAGAGCTGTTGGTCTAATGTGTGTTTAATATGTGCTGAATAATAAATAATTTTGTTTCTGTGTTCAGGCTGAATAATTGTGAGCTGAAAGAGAAAAGCTGTTCAGTTCTATCTACTGTTCTCTCCAAAACCATCCTGAAAGAGCTGAACCTGAACAACAGCCGTCTGCTGGACTCAGGAGTCAAACAGATCTGTGAGGGACTGAAGAATCCTGTGTGTCAGCTGAAGATACTCAAGTGAGTACATTTCAACTAGGCCTAATAAAATGGATCGGTATTTATGTATGCCAAATAAATAAATAATGCTTGATATAACATTAAATATAGTTTCACTTAAATGCATTAAAATTTAAATAGACATGAAGTTCGGTTGCATGAACAACCCTCAAGCGTGCCCAGTCCCTGAATAAAAAAAAATCGTATATATGCCTTGATAAATGAGGGTGCTACGAGTGACAAGCAAACAAGTTGCTGTGGAATTCGCTTGCTCTATTGCCATGTGAAATCAGAACACATGAACACATGCAAATATGAGTACCATGCCTGCCAGCGACAGCAAAAAAAAAAAAATAATAATAAAAGTGTTGCAGTTTTTTGGTTTAATGTATGACCATCATCGTCTTACAGATGTTGATTTACCTGAAAGTTTGCCTTATGAAAGCAGTTATAATGTTTTAAATAAGCAAATAAACACTGATGTGTTTATGGTAGTGATAAAAGTAGAGCAAATCACCTTTTGAACGTAATGTGGTGCTTTAAATAAAGCATATCAATTACATTGTTTCACCATTAGATGGTGACAAGTGAATGTGCAAAAAAAAGAAAGTAAGTTTCACGTTGAATCGTTCATTCAAAAGATTAATTCAAAAATGGAGATTCATCCAGTAATTAAAGGATTTGTTCACTTTCAAATAAAAATTTCCTGATTAATTTTTATCAGGAAATTTTTATCAGGGGGGTGCCCTGTCATCCAAGATGTCCACGTTCTTCTTTCTCCGGTTCCAGGATTATTCTCTGTATTACTGCCCTCCACAGATCAAAGTTTAAACTAATTGTTATATACTTGCACTAGCAAGTTTTTGGAAAATGATGACAGATCATTTCACTAGATAAGACCCTTATTCCTTGTCTGGTATCGCTTAAAGCCCTTTGTGGAAGAGGTTTGTTCTCGCGCGTGTAGCAGGTTTGGTTGAGCTTCTGCTTATGTTCGCTGATCAGTGTTTTCATACGACTAAAAGCCTAAATTAAATCTGTTCATCATAACAAGTGATCGATTGTCTTCAGAAAATTTGGACTAAACCAATTCATATAGATTAATTTTCCGATATCTTTATAAAGTTTTTGAAGCGTCAAAGTGGTAGTTGCAAAGGCAGTAGAAGAACGAAAGAACGAAGAAGAACAAAAGTCGACATGAGGGTGAGTAATAAATGACAGAATTTTCATTTTGGGGTGAACTAACCCTTTAAAACTTCTCTATATTGATCTATATATAATATATATTATATATATATATATATATATATATATATTATGTATTAGGGCTGTCAATACATAATTTTTTTTTTTTTAATCACGATTAATCACACACTTATCGTGAAATTAAGCATACATTTCACCATTTATCTTGTTTAACACGTCCATTTTTGCCATCATTGCCTATATCCAACAAAGTAAACCATCAGATTAAAGTGTGATTTTCACAAAACTGTATTTTTCAAGGTAAATTTAGATGCCTTTCCAAAAAAGGACACCAAATAATCAAATGATATGATTTAATATAATTCATACATTATATAAAAAGAAATTTAATTTGAATAATTAAATAAAGATAAAACATTAAGTTACAAAAGTACGGTGACCGGGAGGGGACATGTTCGGTTCATTTAGTTTTGTCGTGGCCACAACATATAAACTCGTGGGAAAGTAATAATATGTCGTGGCCACAAGATATTAATTTGTGGGAATGTGATAATAACACGTGGCTACGAGATGATTTTGTCAAGGTAACGTCATCTTTATGTCATGGCCACGCGATGTAAAGTCGTGGCCTCGAGATCATATGAGTATTGAGTATTGGTATTGTCCATTTGTGATAATTCCAGGTTGCTATGGTCGCGCAGGTTGTTTACACATTTAACTTGTGGCCATGAGAAATAGATGTCGTTCCCTCAACACACCCTGCGTCTCAATCAGCTCCCTAGGTCATGAATCAGTATATCGTGTAAATGAATGTGGCTGATTCCCTGATCAGTGACCTGATTACTGAACTAAGGAGCTGATCGAGACAAACCCATAATGAAGTCATGGCCACAAGAAAAATATATTGTTTCCTCACCATATGATCTCGAGGCCACGATATAAGGATGTCGTTACCTCAACAAAATGATCTCGTGGCCATGACATATTATCATGTTCCCTCGAGTTTATATGTTGTGGCCACAACAAAACTAAATGAACCGAACATGTCCCCTACCGGTCACCATACAAAAGCTATTCAGTCAACCCAACAAGCAATTTTATGTCTATTAGACGTCTAATAGCCGTCAAAACATAGCCCGGCCGTCTAGGCTAAAACGAGGCAAAATTTGGGCTGTCAGTGAAAATCTAATAGACGTCTAACCATAACCCAAGAGTAGACTAGTCATCAATTAGACGACTATTAGACAACTACATTTATGTCTAATAGACGGTTATTATGGGTCTAGGCTAAAATAAGGCAAAATTTGGGCTGTCAGTGAAAATCTAATAGATGTCTAACCATAACCCAAGAGTAGACTAGTCATCAAATATACAGCTAATGAATGACTATATCTATACATGCAATAGACAACAAAATAAAGGATTCTTTTCACTTAAATATAACAGGTTCTCATAAATGACAATCCGTCCAAACAAATTAAATATAAAATGTTTTATTTAGAAAAAGAACTCAAGATAATACACAATGATAAAAAAAATAAATAAATAAAATTTTACAAATACAATACAAATAAACATTAAAAGAAAATTACATGTAACATAATAAAAATATAAAACATTGACCAAAAAAAAGTTAAATAAAAAATGTTAACAATATTTTTGGTTTATAAAACAACCTGATTAATTTTCAGTTCCATAAATTCCATGTTTTATGTAAAGCACTTTGAATTACCTTGAACATTGTTGTAGAAATGTGCTATACAAAATAAACTTGCCAAATCAAAAACTCATATTTTTCTTTCATAATGATCAAAAGATTAAAAGATATACAAGGCTTCCATAACAAATAATAATAGGGTGCACAGGTTTCATGTTTACCCTCTTGTATTTAGATAATTACAGAGTTTTAGGGCACAAGGAAACACTACAGTACATGTGCATGTATGTTAATCTAACCACGTTTTACTCTGAGTCTGCACTGTTACCCGCTAAAATGTCACGGTTCCTACAATAATGTACATAAATAATAAACACATGTCAAAATGAAAAACACAGATACTTACAAGACCAAAAGCAGGAAAGAATTTGCTTTAACATTTGCTGTTGCTTGCTCTCAGTCTCCAACAGTTGTAAAATGCGGAAATGTTTATCGCGAGATATGGCAACAGTGATCGAGAGTTAACATTCAAGTCTCGGGTTGCCAGTGGTCTACATAGCCAGTGTCTACATAGCCACAGTTGCCATCTAGCGGTTGAGATTAAGGATTGTGTGACAGCAAAAATATGCTGTTTCAAATGTATACTTGCATATAAATGTATAAATGCAAGTATATCAAGAATCCCACAAGCTTTGTGGTCGAAAATGACTTAACACTATTTTGGTTACACTCATTACTGGTCTGAATCAGGGCTATAGCCAAGCCATAAAAACTAGCCTATAAATTGCCTCGATTTCGCCGGGTGGACTAAAAGCAGACTACTGTACATATAGCCTATCCAATTCAGAGCTAAATCGTGACTACATATAGACCATGTCATGAAATGCCACTTAAATCTTGTAGAAATCGTTGACATTGCGAACATGATGAGATATCAACCATCGCAAGCACTTCCTGTCCAAAAACTACAATAAATCAGGATTGACTATAGGTGGGCTACAAATAGCCGGTCTGACTACGAGCTAAATTGTGGCTACGCACAGCCTACACAATATAACATGTCAAAGATGTGAAACCAAACACCTTGTAATCACTGTTGACTTCACTTACATGATGCAATATCATACAACTCGCAAGTTATTTTGGCAAAAACGACATGTAACCAAAGGAAAGATTATTTTGGCTAAAAGTGGGTTACACATAGCCGGACTATATCGGGTCTATAGTTAACCGAGACGGTGAAATGACGGCTATTGCTTGCTGGGAAATGATTTCTTCGTCTTTTGTCTTTTGATTAACATTAAATACAGAAAGCAGGAATATTATACTGCTGTCCCTTTAAGACATAAGTCAAAGGATCCAGTAGACTGATACACAAGTATCACTTTTGATCATCACAGTTGTAACATACATTAGCCGAATCCGTCTGTCTGTTTTGCACGTTGATTTCAACAAACCCTATTATAAATGCGTCGTCAGCACGTGCCGAACCGTAGGTGGAAAACCGAACGGTTCCATCCAGCAACGTATACGTTCCGTTCAGACAGGAATAGCGCGATGCGGGAGGGCTCGCGCTCTTCAGTTACAATGACAGAATATGACAGAGAGTTCGTGTTTTAAAGTGAAACAGACACTGGAATGAATAATTCTCTGTGCCATCTCCTATATAATCCGCATGGACTTTAAGATCATCTAATTGCGTGACGTGATATGTGTGTATGTATATGGTCTGCCAGAGTGTTTCTCTTCAGTAAGCATATGTTGCAAAACCGTTGCAAATCAAACATAATGATGGCTTGTGCATCCTGAAGCTTGACACCCAGTCATTATCTTACCATTGCTGATGTTGATGCTGATGATAAATAAAATGCAGCACATTTCTGTTGCTTTTAGGCATGTGAACTCCGTGAACTCCATTGAATTTCCATGAGGCACAAGAATTAATTTGCAGGGCACTTTTTTTTTTTTTTTTTTTTTTTTTGGTGAAGTGTGAATGGAACATGAAAACTCTTAAAGGTGCCCTTGAATGAAAAATTGAATTTATCTTGGCATAGTCAAATAACAAGAGTTCAGTACATGGAAATGACATACAGTGAGTCTCAAACTCCATTGTTTCCTCCTTCTTATATAAATCTCATTTGTTTAAAAGACCTCCGAAGAACAGGCGAATCTCAACATAACACCGACTGTTGCGTAACAGTCGGGGTGTACGCCCCCAATATTTGCATATGCCAGCCCATGTTCCCAACATTATTAAAGGCATTAGACAAGGGCAGCCAGTATTAACGTCTGGATGTGCACAGGTGAATCATCAGACTAGGTAAGCAAGCAAGAACAATGTTGAAAAATGGCAGATGGAGCAATAATAACTGACATGATCCATGATAACATGATATTTTTAGTGATATTTGTAAATTGTCTTTCTAAATGTTTCGTTAACATGTTGCAAATGTACTGTTAAATGTGGTTAAAGTTACCATCGGTTATTACTGTATTCACGGAGACAAGAGCCGTCACTATTTTCATTTTTAAACACTTGCAGTCTGTATAATTCATAAACACAACTTCATTCTTTATAAATCTCTCCAACAGTGTAGCATTAGCCTTTAGCCACGGAGCACAGCCTCAAACTCATTCAGAATCAAATGTAAACAATATAACAGTATACAATACTCACATAATCCGATGCATGCATGCCGCATGCATAACGAACACTTTGTAAAGATCCATTTGAGGGTTATATTAGCTGTGTAAACTTTGTTTATGCACTGTTCAAGGCAAGCACGAGCTCCGTGGGCGTGGAGCACAAGAATTAAAGGGCCAGTAGCCCTGAATCACCTCATTTATAATGATGCCCCAAAATAGGCAGTTAAAAAAATGAATTAAAAAAAAATCTATGGGGTATTTTGAGCTGAAACTTCACAGACACATTCAGGGGACACCTTAGACTTATATTACATCTTTTTAAAAAAAGTTCTAGGGCACCTTTAAGACAGCAATCTGATTGCTTGAGACGCATGAGGAGATTGGGTGTAAATACCACCATCTGAATTAATTTGTTATTATCTGTTTATTATCTGTTTCTCTAGGTACTCTATTAATAAAAACCAAATTTCAATTTTTTCAACTTTCTGACCAATAATTAATTATAATTCATTAATCAATCCACACATGAATGAAGTCAGAAGTGGCTTATCTGTGCATCTGATAAAGTATTCAGCTCTAATGTGATGTTTCATAATTTGGTATTCAGAGTATTGTACAGTAATAAAGTAACTTAAACCATAATGTGAAATTAGAATATGTTTTTCTCTTCTCTAGACTTTCAGACTGCAGTATCAGAGAAGAAGGTTATAAAGCTCTGGCTTCAGCTCTGAGATCAAACCCTTCACACCTGTTAGAGCTGGATCTCACAGGAAATGATCCTGGACAATCAGGAGTGAAGGAGCTCAATGATTTACTACAGGATCAGAAGTGTCAACTCAAGACACTGAGGTGAGTGTTCTTCAACTAATAAAGTGTAATTTTAGCTGAAAAATAAAATAATTAAAATAATTAAACTGTTATAGTGCCTCCTGGCTCGTGGACCTTTCCTGATCCCATCTCTCCCACTTTACTTCCTGTCCGATCTATCCTTTTTATCTTTAAAACAAATGAAACTGTCAAAAAGACATTTATAAAAGCTTGGAAATGACTGAAGCCCTTTTACAACATTGTGAGCATAAATCACTGTATAGCTGGTAGTGTCAGTGTACTTCTACTTTGTCCAGGTTGTTACAAAGTCCTGATGCAGAAGAAGCCTGTAAATATCTGACTGAAGATCTTCAAATTAAAAACCCGTTACTCATGAGTGAGCTGAATCTGAGTGGACATGAACTAGGAGACACACGAGTGAATCAGATCGCTGCTCTACTGCAGGATAAACACTGTACACTCAACACACTGATGTGAGTATTGTGCTCATATGTTATTGTAGATTTAAAGCATCTTAAAGACATCTGGTGAAAAAAAAACTTCATTTTCAGTAATCATGTTGGTGTCAAGTACTTTGTGTTTGTAAATTCTCCCTCTCGTGTTCATCATTTTAGGATGCGTAATTGTGGTCTAACAGAGGAAAGCTGTTCAGCTCTCACTACAGTCCTGACATCAAACTCCAGTCTGAAAGAGCTTGACATCAGCAACAACAATCTGCAGGATTCAGGAGTGAAGAAACTCCAGAACGGATTAAAAAATACAAAATGCACACTGGAGAAACTCAGGTGAGTTTAGTAAAACCACTGTCTGATTTTAAAGCTGTACTATGTACCTTTTTGTGTTCAGAATTTACAAAATGTATATAAATGAGCAAGTATGACATGACATCCAAAACATGTTTTTGTCTAATCCAGATTTACTGTGTGTTATATTTGAAGAGTTCATTTGCAAAAACTGATATATCAGTTTTTATTCATTCTCACAAATCATGTTTTTATTGTGCGTTCCAAGTAATATCCATCAAACTGCAGTTGGGTTTTTTGATTAAGTAATAATAACTCAAAAATATACAGGTAACTTACAAAATTAAAGTTTATTGAAAGTATGTTTTTTATATATATTAAAAGATTGTTTTTTAAAGCTGCTGTCCGCAACTTTTTTTGTTTTCAAAACTTACAAAAATTATATAATGAGAATGTACAACATGAATCCATTTTCCAAACCGTGTTTTTGTCTTACCCTGAATCATTATGGTACACTTATAATAAGTTTTTATATTCTGACTATTTCAGACCGGACTGGTAGGACCCGCCGCAGAGTATCACAGTAACTGCGTGACTCGCCATAGACATACACGGAGAAAAGTAGCTCCGGCTACAATGTTCTTCTGCAATACACGTGCAGTTCTGTTTATTAACCGCTAGAGGGCCAAAAATCACAGACTGTAGCTTTAACTTCAACAGTCATTTTTTTCACAAACAGATAACTCCACATTTGAGGTTTCAGAGTTAAACCAAACCAAGTAATTGCTTTGTAATTGCATTTAAAGCACACTCAAAACATGTGTGCACACAAACGCACACACACACACACACACACACTAACAGATCGGCACACACACACACGCATGCACACACACACATACATACACACACACACACACACACACTAACAGATCGGCATGCACGCACACACAAACGCAAAAGGACAACCAAGGGTTCAGCAAATAAGACGTGTATGGTGTACAAGAACTTGCAGGAGTCAAAATAATAAATCCTCAATCACTTTTAGTCAGCTTTGAAGAAACTCCCCTCAGCTAGCGCATCTATTTGAAATGACTAGCAGCCTTGTCACCTGACCTGAATACTGTGCGCTGATTTGCTAAAACAGACTTATCGGTTTCTGTACACAAACAACAAGGGCGCTTGTTGGTTTTTGCTGTAAATGTGAATTGCGATGCCTTGACAGTGGACAATACCGGCTTTTCTGACAAAACGTATTTAGGGTTCAGAACGTGCTATATGTGGAGAATAATGCACGGCAGTCAGTTAATTTTTTTTAAAAGTGCCGTTTATCGGTTGTTGCAAATGAACTCTTCATTTGGACTATTGTAGTCCGGTCAGGTCACCACCACTGCAGAGTAGAACAGTACCTGCATGAATCACCACAGACAGAAACAGAGAGAAGTAGCTCCGGCTGCAATGTTCTTCTGCTAGATTCATGCAGTTTTGTTTTTTAACCCCTAGAGCACCAAAAGTTACATAGTGCAGCTTTATGTAACTCTTTGTCAAAATTTAAATTACTCCCAATCAAAAAGTTTTTGTCAGATTATGAAATATGTTTTTCTCTTCTCTTTTGTAGACTTTCAGACTGCAGTATCAGAGAAGAAGGTTATAAAGCTCTGGCTTCAGCTCTGAGATTAAACCCTTCACACCTGGTAGAGCTGGATCTCACAGGAAATGATCCTGGACAATCAGGAGTGAAGGAGCTCAATGATTTACTACAGGATCAGAAGTGTAAACTCAAGACACTGAGGTGAGACATGATGAAATAATGAAAAAAACAAAATGCTTAGGGCTGGGCAATATTTTCAATTAATCAGCACTTATTGTGAGTATCACAGGTCAGTATCAATAATGTACAATAAGAATCAACACAAGATTTTATTTACTCTGGGGTGCAAACCAATTTCTTCAATTATGCCACAGAGCCACTCACAATTCTCTTTATTTCACAATGAATTATGGAACAATTCAAGTAAAAAAATGATTAAAGAATACTTATTGAAGAAGAGTTTGTCTAAAAAAAAAACAAAACAAAAAAACAATTTATTCACTTAACAAAAAAACTATTTCACCACAATGCCTTGGCTACATTCAACCATCAGCCTAGACAAATAAAGCTTCACCGGGGAGGAAATAACAGTACTGAAAACCACAAAGAAAAAAAAGAAAAAACAAATACACCCCAAAAAGTGAATCGAAAATCTACCTACTGTAATACACTCAACACTAAGCTACTCTTAAATCCCCACCTCTTGATGTAAATGAGCTCTACTCAGCTCTCTATACAGGCTTTAAAACGAATGTAGTACAAACCAAGAATAATAAAGAATACACAATAACAAATACATTAACCACAGCTTACATACATTAACTCTCTCTTAATAATATAAAAAAAAAAAAACTCACTTCACAAAATTAAAAAAATTTAAAAAAAATAGGCTCAGTTCACACAGTTCAAGCCGCAGTCCTTGACTTAAAACATCAGATTGGCCTTCCTCGGTTACGAAGTATAAATATCAGTCCGTTACTCTCCTTGCCCTCGGAAATTCCTCTAGAGACAGCCGGCAACTCTGGTTACAACAAAAAACGCAGTCAATTCCTTATTATACACTTGTGGCTCCAACAAGAGAGAGAGAGGTCACTTAACTGGCCAGGGGAGTGAGTGACTCACCCCTCTGTGTAAACAGTAATGGCGTCCGCTGTTTCTCCTGATCGCAGGGAGTCTTCCCGCTTCCCTCTAAACATCTAGAGGGAAACAAACAACCCAACCCCGCCCCCAACTTCCCAGAGCCAATGGTTTTTACTTTATTATTCTACATTCCCCATTCAATCTACTAATGATTGCTACTAATTATTCACCCCGTGACATGAGCAGTACTATATATGGACAAAGTGTCTCGTTATAAAGGCACTTAAGCAAATAAGGGGTGCTTCTTAATTCTTATTTGTGCATCCTCATTTCCTTTCCTCACTTCCTTTCCTTGCGTCTTAGCTCCACCCCTTCAGGATGCGAGGGAAGGAAACAAGGAAAAGAAGTGAGGACGGAGGAATTGAATCAAGTGTAATGATATCCTCGCTCCCTTTACCGTCACTTCGAAGCGTCATCAGCTGCACTCGAGGGATCTGCCCATATGTTGTTAAAGTTTGGTTATTTTAAAAAAAATATTATAAATATTAATAAAGCAAGATGCCCCGATGAAATATGTGAGATGTAAAGTTTATTTAAACTGCATACATTAAAGCAGACATTTAAATTATTGTGACAGATATGAAGGGGGAGGAGAATTTATGCTTGCGTCACGTTTCTCGATGAGAAAGACTTCCGCAAAGGATGCACCTGTGATTCCTCGCTCTCACTCCTCGTTCCTCACCTCCTCGTGGTGCAATTAGAGAATTGAGATAATTTCCTCACCCCCATGTCATCCAAGATGTTCATGTCTTTCTTTCTTCAGTTGAAAAGAAATGAAGGTTTTTGAGGAAAAAATTCCAGGATTTTTCTCCATATAGTGGACTTCACTGGGGTTCAGTGCAGCTTCAAAGAGCTCTACATGATCCCAGACGAGGAATAAGAGTCTTATCTAGAGAAACCATCGCTCATTTTCTGAAAAAAAAATTAAAAATGATATATTTTTTAACCTTAAATGCTCATCTTGAACTAGCTCTCTTCTTCTTCTTCTCTATTAGAGGAAGTGTATTACTGCCCTCCTCAGGTCAAAGTTTGAAGTAAATTGTCATATACAATATGCTAGTGCAAGTATATAGTGCAGTTCAAACTTTGACCTGTGGGGGGCAGTAATACACTTAGCAGTGTTAATCACTGCCAGAATTCTAATAGAGAAGAAGAAGAAGAAGAGAGCTAGTTCAAGATGAGCATTTATGGTTAAAACATTTATCATTTTAAATTTTCTTTTGAAAATGAGTGATGGTTTCTCTAGATAAGACGAAAGTTCACTATATGGAGAAAAATGGAATGTTTTCCTCAAAAACCTTCATTTCTTTTTGGCTGAATAAAGAAAGGCATAAACATCTTGGATGACATGTGGGTGAGTAAATTATCAGGAAATTTTAATTTTTAAGTGAACAAATCCTTTTAAAGTGCCCTATAGTATACATAATCCTGACACTGTAATGCGTGCATACGTGAAAAGTTACTTGTGATCACACAATAGTTTCCTTGTGAGAACACAAAAAATTTATTGTGTGTACCCGAAGGTTACTTGTGAGCATGCGACAGTCTGTATATTTTTTATTTTTGCAAAGGTCCCATTAGGGGCTCTGTAGAGACAAGCAGAACATGCACTTTCTAGCATCATATATCTGATTGTATAGATGTAGGCTAAATATATTTTTTAAAAAAAACCCTTAAGTTTATCAACATCATAGATGTATCATTTCCAATTAATATTGATATTGATCTATCACTCAGTCCCACTGATGTATCAAAGTAAATTCAAGATAAACCATGACACAGTTTCCCATCAAAGTCAGATGCTTTTTTTTCCTCATGTTTAGTTGAGAATTGAATTGAATCCTGCTTCAACTTCTCTTCTGCAGGTTTTTGGGTCCTGCTGCAGATGAAGCCTGTCAGTATGTGAGAGGAATCGTGGGTAAAAACCCATTACTCCTGAGAGAGCTGAATCTGAGTGAATGTGAACTAGGAGACACACGAGTGAATCAGATCACTGCTCTACTGAAGGATAAACACTGTAAACTCAACACACTTATGTGAGTTGTATCATTATAACACATTTAATACTTTTACATTTAATACTGCTGGGTTTGTTTTATGTATCTTTTACGGGAAAGTGTTGAATAATCATTGGATGCTTTTGTAATGTCATCATCCTCAAGTAATTATTTGTCTCTTTATGCAGTCTGAATAACAGCGATATCACAGCAGAAGGTTGTCGTGTTCTGACTGAAGCTTTAAATTCAAACCCGTCAAATCTGACAGAGCTGAATCTGAGTGGGACTGAACTCAGAGACTCAGGAGTGAAGATCTTCTCGACTCTGTTTGAGAATGAACAGTGTAGACTGGAAAAGCTGAAGTAAGTATTTTAGTCAATGTGTTAAAGGCCAACTGCTACAAGAAAAAATGATAGTATTTATCTTTAGCGTTATTTAAACTGTGACTTTTCCCCTCTACAGGTTTAACTGCATCAGTATTACAGCAGAAGGTTGTGCTGCTCTGACTAAAGCTTTTAATTCAAACCCTTCAAACCTGATAGAGCTGGATCTGAGTGGAAATAAACTAAGAAACTCTGGAGTAACACAAATCTCCACTCTACTGGGAAATTCACAGTGTACACTGCAGATACTCAGGTTTGAATTTGCTAATCTAAACATGAATCAGTATGAAGGCCTGTACATGGGTCATTATTAACCCTAACCCCCCACCCCCACCCTAATTATTATTAATAAATATAAAGTTGCAAGATGATAGTAGTTATAAGCGCTGTGATTGGCCTGCTAGATCCCCTGCCTCAGGTCAAAAACCTGGCATGGAGCAAGCGGAGAAGAGCTTCCACAGGAATGAAAAAACACTCTGTTTCAGGGGATACACGTTGTCAAACTGCTACAAAAGTCATTGCCTCTTTGCTGCCTTAATTGCTTTAGCTTCTCTGACAACATAAATGACAAGCTGCTTTTTTCTTCGGCTTTTGCCTTGATACTCAACATGAGCGTGGACACTGCCTACTAGCGGTCTGCATGCACGTCGATAAATGAAATGAAAACAGAAGCATAGCCTCCGGAGTAGGTCTGAAGTATAAATCAGTCTTAAGTGGGGCAACCAGTCTCTGAGCCCTCCTTAGCACTACAGTAAACTCAGAAACCGGATTAAGACCATATCTCTTTCTCTGTTTCCCAATTAAACATCTTGGATGCAGCACCACAAGTCTTCTGACCAATCAGAATCAATATAATGACATTCTCTTACTTCACATTAATAATATATACAACCTTGCTTTGTTCCAGAATTAATCAGTGATTTTAATGAATGGTCTATTAACTCCCTTTTAAAGCCAACTCTTGCTGCAACCTACTGGCAGAACTGTGTAACCTGCACTAAAGTTGTTGATAAATCAACATTAAAATATAAAATATAATTTATTGAACAATAAGTAAGGGATAATATACATCCAGTCGGTTGTTATCGCAGAATAAACCCCAAATGGGTGATCAGGACCCTGACGTGAAGCGGAGGGTTCTTGCATCAGCCTGAAGGAGTTTATTCTGAGATAACTGGCTAGATGTACATTATCCCACTTATTACACGACTACTTGCCACTTAAGTAGATAATTAGACATGAAATAGCGTGGCAAGTTCAAACTAGACGGAAATTAAAGCGATACGGTACCCTCATACCACATATTTCACGGCATTTCGCCACATAAATAATTATGGGAATAAGAGATTAATCTGAGATGAAGCGGATTTAAAATTGTACCTGTTTGTTATCTTATAACCCATTACAGTGAACAAAATGGCAGCGGCTGCTTTTGTATGAAACAAGAGAGAGCGAGTCCGTGATGCCAGATGACATAACTAAATAACTGTACACAAAATATTGATTTGGTTGAGATTTAATATTTTATTAGCTCACCATACGCAAAATTTCCATGATGAAAAAACGTTCCTAGCAAGCATATAGCGCTGCAGACTTCAGTAACCCGGAGGAGCCCGTGTTATCTGTTTTTAGCGGTTGTTACCGGGGAAAAACATACCGCTGGATGGCGCAATTGACCAATCAGAATCAAGTATTCCACAGAGCTGTGGAATACTTAATAGCCATTATAAACTTTGTATTTAACTTTGTGTTTTGGATATCTTATGTCTGTAATGTAAGTAAAAAAAACAATATTTTTAGTACAGACAAGTCATTAGATTGCAATATAATTACTTTGTACTTAGTTGCTATGAAATGTTTTACATTTTACCAATGAAATCCGTTGTTTTCTTCTATGACATCTTTTAATAAGACTTGTAAAGGAAGTGAATGTTCTATTTGCTCTTCTATGCGCTGAAAGTTCATTTAATTAATTTCCATTCTTGTTTGAGTGCACCAGAACGCATCATTTACATGTTTAAATCACAAAATTTTTCCCAGACCCCCCACAGTGATTACATTCATAAACCTGTCACCTTTTTTTACCTTCTGTGAGTTTGCAGGTCTGTTATTAAAGGAGTGAATATTACAGTTTTTAGACTTTTTGTCTCTCTTTGTCTTCTTCTAGACTTTCAGACTGCAGTATTACAGAAGATGGTTATAAAGCTCTGGCTTCAGCTCTGAGATCAAACCCTTCACACCTGATAGAGCTGGATCTCACAGGAAATGATCCTGGACAATCAGGAGTGAAGGAGCTCAATGATTTACTACAGGATGAGAAGTGTAAACTCAAGACTCTGAGGTGAGATGTGATCAAATAATACAAAATAAATTATATTCAGGCATTTATATAAACATTATTTCACTAATACAAAATGAACTACTTTTACACACATATTCATATGTTATTTTTCCTTAGATCAAGTTAAAGAATTTATTTGAATCCTGTTTCATCATCTTATCTGCAGGTTTTTGGGTCCTGCTGCAAATGAAGCCTGTCAGTATGTGAGAGGAATTGTGGGTAAAAACCCGTTACTCCTGAGAGAGCTGAATCTGAGTGAACGTGAACTAGTAGATAGAAACGTGAAGCAGATCGCTGCTCTACTGCGGGATAAACACTGTAAACTCAACACACTGATGTGAGGATTTCACATAGTTTTATACTTTACAAAAAAAATGTTACATTTTTAAAGTATAATAATAGACTGTCATTGCTCTTTAAAGTTTTTGAGGATTGAGATTAGTTGATCTATCATATAAATGTAGGCCTATCCTTCTGTTACTGTGAATTGTGGCTGAAATAGATTAAAGAATGTTTCTTGTCTTTATTTTGTTTCTCTTCAGGCTGAATAATAACAGTATTACAGCAGAAGTTTGTGCTGCTCTGACTTCAGCATTTAATTCAAACCCTTCAAACCTGATAGAGCTGGATCTGAGTGGAAATAAACTAGGAAACTCTGGAATTGAGGAGATCTGTCCTCTGTTGAGAAATACACAATGCGAAATGGAAAAACTGAAGTGTGTATATTTAAATCTACATTTTTATATATCAATATACATTTGTAAATGTTAGGGGTATGACGAGATTAAAATGTGACGAGATTTCTAGTCAAGGTGAAAAGCTGTCTCATGAGTGATATTGCCATGACAAAGTATGAGGGTGAAATTAGTATGGAATATGCCTCCACTGTCATTTTGCTTATTATAGGAATAAAAACCATTTAATTCAGCTGGATAACAGTCGCCGCCGCTCCCTATTCATAGAGTACCTTATTGTAAAGTGTTACCATTTTTTTTTATTCTATAGTTTTATTTCTATGAACAGTGGAAAGGAGTTCAGTTAGAAAGGTTAAAAGTTGAAGAAGCTCATAAATCATGTACAGTAAGATCTGAAGAGACTCATATGAAATCAAACTGGAGAGAAGTCAGTCAGTTGAGTTTGTGGCAAAACCTTTTACAGTGCTTGAGTATTGTTGTCTTTTACTACATATGATAATTCATACTCAGAAAGAACTGAAATGACATTCATTACAAGATAATTAGTTAAAACATTTCAAATGTACCTGCAGAATATTTCTAGTCATGTATTTCACCATTGAGGATTTCTTAAAAATACTGTGTAAAAATCTTGTCTCTTCTCGTTCTCGTGAGCTACCTGTCTTGTCACACCCTTGGTAAATGTCCTATCTGATTAGATTAACTTAAAGATTATTTAGGCTGAAATTTAAATTTCAGTGCATCACTATGTATTTTACTATATACTGTAATTGACTGTAAAGTATTATGTAAATGAGAATTAGATCATGTTGTTCTAAGTGGTTTGTCAGATGTTATTAATAAAGCCCAGGACTATTATGATAATCTGTCTTCTAAAAAAGAATAAACCTAACTTTTTTTAAAATTAGACTTTCAGACTGCAGTATCACAGAAGGAGGTTTTAAAGCTCTGACTTCAGCATTTAATTCAAACCCTTCACACCTGATAGAGCTGGATCTGAGTGGAAATAAACTAGGAAACTCTGGAATGATCTGTCCTCTGTTGGAAAATACACAATGCAAAATTGGAAAACTGAAGTGTGTATATTTAAATCTACATTTTTGTATATCAATATACATTTGTGAATGTCCTATCTAATTAGATTAACTTAAAAAAAAAGACTATTTAGACTGAAATTTCAATTTCAGTACATTCATCACTATGTATTTTACTATATACTGTTACTGTAAAGTATTATGTAAATGAGAATTAGATCATGTTGTTCTAAGTGGTTTGTCAGATGTAATTAATAAAGCAAAGGACTATTATGATAATCTGTCTTCTAACAAAGAATAAGCAAACTTCTTTTTTTTTTAAATTAGACTTTCAGACTGCAGTATCAGAGAGAAGAAGGTTATAAAGCTCTGGCTTCAGCTCTGAGATCAAACCCTTCACACCTGATAGAGCTGGATCTCACAGGAAATGATCCTGGACAATCAGGAGTGAAGGAGCTCAATGATTTACTACAGGATGAACACTGTAAATTAACCATCAGGTGATTAAAACCTTTAAATATTTAAATATAGCTGTAAGCAGCAATAATGGGAGGGGGTAGTACAGAGTTAGGGTTGGACAGAGAAATTCAAACCAAAATATCTGACTTCCTGTTGGTCAGAGCTAAAGACTGTAAATTTGAAAGTTGTCCAGCTTAATGAGAACAATATGCGTACCGAGTTTGATGACTGTTGTTACGAACCCCTACTTTAAAGGCAGAAAAGGGGAAACGTAAAATAAAGAAGGACACGTGAAACCCAATACATCGTTAAATATTTATTCAACGAGCAACAAAAAAAATCGGGAACACGTAACCTATCATACGAAAAAAACAAACAAATCAATGCCCAAATATAACCAACAATTAACCCAAATTAAGAATAATAAAGAAATAAATACCTAACTTAACTAAGACAAACAAATCAACTTATATAAAGAAAGACAAAAAAATAAAAAACACAAACAGAAAGAAAAGCTTGTTTGCTGGTGTGTCTCCTCCCCCAGTCTTCTCAGCGTCCTCCATATAAGCACACGCAACTAGAAGCAGGTGCACAAAGGCGGACCTACAATCAAAACTCTCAGGAAGAAACAGAGTCATGACGTCACACAACACACACAAGGCACAGGCCGTAACACTGTAGTTTAAACTAACCCCCACTTTTGTCAATAGATGGCGCTATAGAGGCCCTCCTCCCCACCTGTTTCTACAGTTTTGCCCATGTCTACTGGTTGACATCTCTGACATTTGTATCGAGTTTCATGCAATTTGAAGCATGCTAAGCATCTCAAAAGCATCCAAAACGAAAATTAAAGTTTGATGTGTTGCCATGGCAACAGTGTTTGAGATATCACGATTCTTTTCACAGGTCTATATCTGCTGTGTAATGACATTGAAACAAAATGGGTAAAAAAAGAGGGTGATCTCAAAGCATTTTGAAAGTGACACACAAATTGTGGCGCTATAACTTAGACTCACAATAGTCACATCCATGTGATCAGCATCCTATAACGAACTCACAGGTGAAGTTTCATCAAAATCAATTAATGTATGCAGACATTATAACTAGGGATGCACCGATACCATTTTTTAAGGACCGAGTATGAGTACCGATACTTTTTTCTAGTACCTATACATTTATTATTATTATTATTATTTTTTTTTTTTTTTTTTTTTTTTTTTGTTGCAGTTTTCCAAGCACAACACAGTGAGTGAACTAATGAATGTAGGACAGCTTCTTTATTATTAAATGAATGTGCTTGTCACAAACTTAAATAACAAAAATTTCAGTGTACAAAAACTTTTAAAGGGCATAATTACCAATATATATAATTGTTGTTATATAAAAAGAAATTTACAAACAATACAACAAATACTAAAGAGATAAAAATAAAATAAACTTGATTTTCAGATACAGTAGGTTTATTTACCATGTATACATGTATTCAACATCTTTTGTTGTTTTATTAACATAATGACAAATATAGGCTATGGTATATGGACCAAGTTTTTAGACACTGTTCAAGGGGGCGCAGTTGATTTTCATCTCTTGTATTGATCCATTGTTTATTAATCACATCACATACTATGGAAGATTAAAATTGGCAAGATTATGTATTTGTTTTACATAAGCAATAAACTTGTATAAACAGCACTATCAGTTACTACACTTCTGCTTTATAAAAACGATATCGATTTTATATTTCCTTAAACAGTAAAACTTGCATATTTATTTCCACAATGCAATAAACATGAAGACATCACATAATATTCCAGTAAACATTACAGTTTAGTAGGGATTGCTGCTTATCTCCAATCTCAAATAGTATTTCTAGGTTATTTTTCACAAAAAAAAGAATTTTGTTTACATTTACTAATAGCAAGTTCTCTTCCATCAATACAAACTGAAAAATATATTTGATATCTATAAACAATTATACATTAAAGAAAAAATTCTATATATGTTCTTTTTTGGTTGTCACACAAAAAAAAACCCTCTTTGCAGCCTTATGTCAGCATTAGTTTATGGTTATAAAGCTAAAACTTAAAAGGAATATTTTAGAAACAAATTCCAAACTCTAGGAACAACTAAAAACCAACATCACACACATGACACTAGAGTTGGGAATGATTTGAATTTTAGAAATTTCAGTTCCGATTCTGCTTATCGGTTACAATTTTAATCAACTCCTAGTTTTGATTCCAAAAAGGTAAAAATAAATAAAAAATAATATTCACATACTAGTCTTTTTCCAATATGTTAGATTGCAGTTGAAAACCATGAACAAAAATCTAAAGGCTAAAAAACTTACAGAAGGAACTTTTGCCTATGGTTTTAACAAAAATACCACAGCAAAAACAACTAGCCCAACTAATTTAAATTCAAGCATCATTAAAGACACACACAGCAATTAAATAAAAACAAATAAACACATTAGCAATAACACAAATACATAAAACTAAATGATACAAATGTTTAAGATTTTCAGATATTCAGGTACAGAAACTGTACTTAAATGTAAGATATGCATTACAAATTCAGTTACAAAAGTTATTCAGTCAGCTTGAATGGTTTAAAATCACAATAAAATCCACAGAAAGGAATTGATTTAAGAAAAATGAAAGAAAAATTTTAATTTTAATTTAATTTTAATTTAATTTGATTCCTGACCTGAATTGGAATTAATTTTTGGTTCAAACTCATACATACTAGTGTGAATGATCAATATATTTTCTGTATTTGATTTATAACTCCACGCTTACCCATGAACAGGATGGGAGCAGCAAAAGGTCTAAAATTATAATAAGATTAACTAATCTAAAATTGTCATCTTGCTGTAGGTTTTTGAAAAGTCCTGCTGCACAGGAAGCGTGTGACTGTCTCACTAAAGTTCTGGGTAAAAGTCCATTATTACATTCAGAACTGGATCTGAGTGAAGATAAATTAGGAGATCTGGGTGGGGAGAAGCTCTCTGCTCTTTTGATGGACTCTCATAGCAAAGTGGAGAAAATCAAGTGAGTGAACATGATTTTATACATTATAACTTATAACTGTTTATTCATTATAAAGGACTGTCAGTCACATGGGTGAGCAGATATGAAGATCTGTTGATCTGATGTGTGTTAAATATGTGCTGAATAATAAATAATGCTGTTTTTGCATTTAGGCTGAATAATTGTGAGCTGACAGAGAAAAGCTGTTCAGTTCTAGCTGCTGTTCTCTCCTCTAAAACCATCCTGAAAGAGCTGAACCTGAACAACAGCCGTCTGCTGGACTCAGGAGTCAAACAGATCTGTGAGGGACTGAAGAATCCTGTGTGTGAGCTGGAGATACTCAAGTGAGTACAGTTCACCATAAACTGCTGTTCATTCAGACTGACATTATTTTTCTCTCTTTTATGGAGAGGTGTTATTTTTTTCCATTTCACTATTAAAAAAACAAACAAACAAAAAAAAAAAAAACATAAAAAACTGGCCAACCAATAAGATTCACACTTTGTTAACATGCCCACAGCAGTTGCTGATATATATAACACACTGCCTTGGTGGCTCACTGACTCTTTTGCTAAGTGACATCGGATAGCAGGGGAGGAATCTGGAATAGGGTTTGTTGATTGATATTGAGCAGCTCTAGTTTCGTTTGATAAATTCCATTCAATAAAAAAAAAAATCTGAATAGGATTTGTTAAATAGGATGAACTGTTTGAAAACATGTAAATACTCTTTTTCACAGCCTAGGTGGAGTTTTTTGTTTGGGTCCCACATATTAAGTGGCCTTAACTACTATGTACTTACATTTAAATTAATTTGATACAATGCACTTATTGTGTACATACATGTTTTTACATTGTACTTATATTTTAAAAACACCTGCATGTAATTACAGCTGTAATTAATTTCTGTAATTACATTTACACTGTTGACCCATCCCTTAACCCTTACCCCTACACAAAAAGTGGGACCTTTGTTTGTTTACCAAATGTGCTTTCAAATACAGAGATAAGGTGCATTTTTAGTCTTGTTCTATGTTTCAAGTTCATTTTTTCTTTAAGCTTCAAAATATGTGGAAGCCTTAACTGATGCAGATATTAAAAGCTGTCATGTGTGTCCTTACATGTTTACATGGAGACTGTAAACAATGTCTTTACATATAAACAACAAAAACACAAATTTGTGAAAATAGTACCATCATGCGCATGCGTACTATGTGTTCACGCATGTGTATGATATTTTGATTATTGATTTCACAGTGATGAATTCATCTTAAATGCAATGTTAATTTAAATTAGTGTTTTTATTTTCTGTAGACTTTCAGACTGCAGTATCACAGAAGAAGGGTATAAAGCTCTGGCTTCAGCTCTGAGATCAAACCCTTCACACCTGATAGAGCTGGATCTCACAGGAAATGATCCTGGACAATCAGGAGTGAAGGAGCTCAATGATTTACTACAGGATCAGAAGTGTCAACTCAAGACACTAAGGTGAGTGTTCTTCAAATAATAACGTTCAACAGTCCTAAAACCATTTTAGGTGGACAAGAATTAAACAGTCAAAAAACAATTATAAAAGCTTTGAAATGACTGAAGCTCTTTTCACAATACTGTGAGTATAAATCACAATATAGCAGGTAATGTCAGCGTACTTCTACTTTGTCCAGGTTGTTACAAAGTCCTGATGCAGAAGAAGCCTGTAAATATCTGACTGAAGATCTTCAAATTAAAAACCCATTACTCCTGAGAGAGCTGAATCTGAGTGGACGTGAACTAGGAGACACACGAGTGAATCAGATCACTGCTCTACTGCAGGATAAACACTGTACAGTCAACACACTGATGTGAGTATTGTGCTCATATATTATTGTAGATTTAAAGCATCTTAAAAATATCTGGTGACAAAAACAAAATTTTCAGTAGTCATGTTGGCGTCAAGTACTTTGTGTTTGTAAATTCTCCCTCTCGTGTTCATCATTTTAGACTGCGTAATTGTGGTCTAACAGAGGAAAGCTGTTCAGCTCTCGCTACAGTCCTGAGATCAAACTCCAGTCTGAAAGAGCTTGACATCAGCAACAATAATCTGCAGGATTCAGGAGTGAAGAAACTCCAGAATGCATTAGAAAATGCAGTATGTACTCTGGAGAAACTCAGGTGAGTTTAGTAAACCACTGATTGTTTTAATAACATTTTTTTAGGTCAAAACTAAAGGGGTCCTGAACTGAGAAATAACATTTTTCTTGATCTTTTGACATGCAGTATAAGGGGTCAATGTACTATAAAAATATCCTGTACATTTTTTAGTACTCAAAATTTCCTCAGTCCAAAAAACAGCTATTATTAAAACCAAGCTCAGAAAAGGACTCATTTTAGATTGTCACATTACATAGTAAACCGTCTCTGCAGAAGATCAGTGCCTACTTATATATCATTGCCTCTTTAGCCCTGCCCACCTATTGCATGTCATGTAGTAGTAAATACAAGACTGAAGCAAATACAGGATTACTCTAGCAACAAAACTATAGAGACTACTCTGAGGTACCAAGTTGACTACTTTGAAGTACCAAGTTGTGGAAAAACACAGTCTTTGCATTGCCTTCCTCCTGATCCTAACATTAAGAAAGTATGGATAGACTTTATTCATGATGAAGTTCCAATGAGATCATGTTAGTAAGACACTGCTTGTTTGTTAGCTTAATTTTCCTTTGGATTAGTTTAGAAAACAACACACAGTTTGATGCAGGCTTTTCAGAAAGAAAAATAAAAAATTATTGCAGTGCCAAGTATATTGGATCCGAGAGTAGTGTTGCAACATGCAAGTGTAAATAACAATGTTTGTGTCACTATTGCTTTGTCTGTTACAGAAGGTTTGATATGTACTGAGTATTTTTGTAGCATGGCAGTCAACCTGCGCAGTCAAACGTTATACAATTAAAAAAAACACACAGCTTTTGACCCCTTTAAAATAAAACTGTAGTAAAGTCTTTTTTGCAGCTATTTATTGTAAAATAAATTTTATTAGAATTTACAATTTTCTTTTTTCTGTAGACTTTCAGACTGCAGTATCACAGAAGAAGGTTATAAAGCTCTGGCTTCAGCTCTGAGATCAAACCCTTCACACCTGATAGAGCTGGATCTCACAGGAAATGATCCTGGACAATCAGGAGTGAAGGAGCTCAATGATTTACTACAGGATCAGAAGTGTCAATCAAGACACTGAGGTGAGACGTGATCAAATAATAATAAACTGAACAAAAACATAAATTCAACACTTTTGTTTTTGCCCCCATTTTTCATGAGCTGAACTCAAAGAGCTAAGACTTTTTCTATGTACACAAAAGGCCTATTTCTCTCAAATATTATTCACAAATCTGTCTAAATCTGTGTTAGTGAGCACTTCTCCTTTGCCGAGACAATCCATCCACCTCACAGGTGTGGGATATCAAGATGCTGATTAGACAGCATGATTATTGCACAGGTGTGCCTTAGGCTGGCCACAATAAAAGGCCACTCTAAAATGTGCAGTTTTATCACACAGCACAATGCCACAGATGTCGCAAGTTTTGAGGGAGCATGCAATTGGCAACAGGAATGTCCACCAGAGCTGTTGCCCATGAATTGAATGTTCATTTCTCTACCATAAGCCATCTCCAAAGGCGTTTTAGAGAATATGGCAGTACATCCAACCGGCCTTACAACTGCAGACCATGTGTAACCACATCAGCCCAGGACCTCCACATCCAGCATCTTCACCTCCAAGATCGTCTGAGACCAGCCACCTGGACAGCTGCTGCAACAATCGGTTTGCATAACCAAAGAATTTCTGCACAAACTGTCAGAAACCGTCTCAGAGGAAGCTCATCTGCATGCTCGTCGTCTTCATCGGGTCTCAACCTGACTGCAGTTCGTCATCATAACTGACTAGCGTGGGCAAATGCTCACATTCGATGGCATCTGGCACTTTGGAGAGGTGTTCTCTTCACGGATAAATCCCGGTTTTCACTGTACAGGGCAGATGACAGACAGCGTGTATGGCGTTGTGTGGGTGAGCGGTTTGCTGATGTCATCGTTGTGGGTCGAGTGGTCCATGGTGGCGGTGGGGTTATGGTATGGGCAGGTTTATGTTATGGACAACGAACAGAGGTGCATTTTTAGGCACACCTGTGCAATAATCATGCTGTCTAATCAGCATCTTGATATGCCACACTTGTGAGGTGGATGGATTGTCTCGGCAAAAAAGAAGTTCTCACTAACACAAATTTAGACTGATTTGTGAACAATATTTGAGAGAAATAGGCCTTTTGTGTACATAGAAAAAGTCTTAGATCTTTAAGTTCAGCTCATGAATGGGGGCAAAAACAAAAGTGTTGCGTTTATAATTTTGTTCAATGTAAATGATATTCAGGCAATTTATTTATATAAACATTTCACTAATATAAAATGAACCATTTCATAAACATACATATGTTATTTTTTCTTAGATAAACTTTTAAGAATTTAATTTGAATCCTGCTTCATCTTCTTATCTGCAGGTTTTTGGGTCCTGCTGCAGATGAAGCCTGTCAGTTTGTGACTGGAATTGTGGGTATAAACCCGTTATTCCTGAGAGAGCTGAATCTGTGTGGACGTGAACTAGGAGACACACGAGTGAAGCAGATCGCTGCTCTACTGAAGGATAAACACTGTAAACTCAACACACTGATGTGAGTATTTCACATGGTTTTATACTTTTGATATTACATTAAAATTTATGTTACATTTTTAAAGTCTAATAAAGGACTGTCATTGCTCTTTTTAAAGTATTTGAGGATTGAGATTAGTTGATCTATCATATAAATTTATCTGTATTGTATTGTTACAGTATTGTGAATTGTGGCTGAAATTAATTAAAGAATGTTTCTTCCCTTTGTTTTGTTTCTCTTCAGGTTGAATAATAACAGTATTACAGCAGAAGGTTGTGCTGCTCTGACTTCAGCATTTAATTCAAACCCTTCAAACCTGATAGAGCTGGATCTGAGTGCAAATAAAGTAGGAAACTCTGGAATGGAGAAGATCTGTCCTCTGTTGAAAAATACACAATGCAGATTAGAGAAACTGAAGAAGTGTGTATTTTCATTTATTTACTTTTCTGCATGTTTATTTAAATTTATTAAGGTTTATTTAATTAGATCAGTGGTTCCCAAACTGGGGTACGTGTACCCCTGGGGTACGTGAGGTGACAGAGGGGTACGCGAACAAAATGCTGCGTTTTGTCATTCATTTAATTCTTCCCCACCTTAAAATAACATTAAAACAAAGCATGTATTTCCTAACAGGCACAATGCCCTAAATACATGACATCCAATCAAAATACTACATCTTTTTTTGGTCAAAATTGACTGCATCCATTTCCAGATAAGCGTGCATATGTGTGCATATAGGTTGCGTGCGGAGTCTGCTGCCTTAGCAAATCGATAGATTTAGCACTTACTAGCATGAAGAACAAATAGCCTGATGCATAGAGATCAATTTAAGATTCAGACTCTGGATACAAAACATACCTATTGTTCTTGTTTTTAATGTTGATAAATATTATGAGCAAGAATGCAAAATTCACATGATTGCAAATGTGACATTGATTTTATACAACAGTTCAACAAATAAAAGGTTAATATTAAGTAGGGATGCACCGATACCGATACTAGTATGTACTCATGTACTCGTACTCGTAAAAAGAAAAATACCCAAAGACCAAAGACCGATACCTCACGTGACATAACTGACAGAATTTTCTGCGCACAGAGACACCGACGGCAACAGCAGAAACAATGTCAGCCTCAGAGGTGTGGAAATACTTAAAACCCACACATTGCAAACTGCATGCTTTTAATCACAATTCATTATCAATTAGTGAAGGCAGGATAGGCGGAATCGCGCTGAATGAAGCATTCTCTCTCTTGCACGCGCAATCCCAGTTCTCTCAGACAGCGCGTGATCAGTCCCTATTGACCTCTATTGGAGATATGTGGTCATTGCACTTTCTTTCTTTAACTATAATCCCTGAAGTTTTTCCACAAACCTCTAGATGGTAGTATTCTATCCCTAACACATAGAGCAATGTCCAAATACAATTTAGATTTAATTGTTCATCATTAAAGTGATTTTTTTCATTAAAAATCTATTTTCATAAGCCAATTTATGACATGGTTAATTGTGCAGTAAATAGGTAAAAAAAAAAAAAAAAAAAAAAATATCCACAAAAACACAGCATAAATGCATAGATGAGAAGTAAATAAAAAAAATTATATATAGTTTATCATATAAAAAAAAATTATATTTCCTTATGCAATCTCTCTGTAAAAGTTTGGGGTCAATCTGACCCCAAGGAACTAAATCGTCGGTACAATTAAGGGATCATCATTGCATATTTCTCTATTGAACATTTTTTTAATTAATACATTATTAATGTTGTAAAGGTATTTATAAAGATAAAATGCACTGGAAAGTCAATTTAAGGGCAAATATTGTCCCTTAATAGAAAAGGTGCAGTCTAAGTGGAAGAGAGGGGGTACAGAGAAGGATGGTAGATGCCTCAGGGGGTACTCCACTCCAAAATGTTTGGGAACCACGTAATTTGATTAACTGAAAAAAAGACTAGATGCCAAAATTTCAGTTTTACTACTATTTAAATTTACACTATGACTATGTGGCTAATATTATACAGTATATTACCTAACATAAGATAATACATTAATTACATTAATATCTAAGGGAGATTTTGCCAAAATGAAAAAAACATCATATTGGCATACGTTTTTGCACACACTATGGCAATAATTTGTTCATAATTTGTCTAATTGGTCAGAAGCCATTCATAAATCCAATAAGTGTTACAATAAAACAACAACTGTTTTTTTCTTTTTTTTTCTCTAGACTTTCAGACTGCAGTATCAGTGAAGAAGGTTATAAAGCTCTGGCTTCAGCTCTGAGATCAAACACTTCACACCTGATAGAGCTGGATCTCACAGGAAATGATCCTGGACAATCAGGAGTGAAGGAGCTCAATGATTTACTACAGGATGAACGCTATACATTAAAGACCATCAGGTGATAAATTGGACACAATTATCATAACTATGATTTTAACCAGATATTACACAACACTACACATTAAAGGGGTCATGAACTGCGTTGTTTTATTGTTTTATAATGTTTCCTGGGGTGCACTTATAATGTTATTGTGCTTTTTACATCCAAAATTGTCATAATTTATAAATAAAAAGCATTTTTCCTGCCCTGATTTTAGCCCTCTGGTTTGAACACTCTGTTCTAAGGGGCGTGTCTGCTGTGAGACTTCAGTGTAAACGCCCACTGCTGTGATTGGCTGACATCTTTCCATTTGAAATAGCCAAGTATTACTCTCTTTTAGCGCGTTTTTATTATTACAGCTCTCATGGTTATCTAATCGTGAAAAGTGTTGTATTACATTAGATCTATGGCATTATATTTAGATCATGGCATGAAAGGTTGCAGTGATGAACACTGTGTAGCCGATCACAGACATGTTGTTGAGCTCATGAAAGCAGTGATCTCGTCATTGCAACTCAATTTCTGCACACTAACAAATGCTTTCATCTTCACTAACAGTGCAAACACGATATAACTAAAAGATTTGTTAAATAAAAAGGGAGTTTTGCGCGTCAGTCACTGATAAACTCGCACTATTTGATTGACAGCTTCAGCGCGCACTGCTTCAACTATTGCAAAGGGAGCTTTCTTTGAGCTTTCTTTATATAATTTAATCACCATTAAATAACAGATTATTTTCATCCTATTGTGAGAAACAACACAAGTTGACATTTAGTCACTGGTTTGATTTACTGACACACAGACAAAGAACATCTGACTGTACATGAATCATTACATATCAGAGCAGGCATTAGATTTAACAGTTACTTACATGTTACATTACTGTCGACTCCAGGCACTGCACAATATTTTGTAATCCTCAACGGCATGTTTATTGCTTGGGTAGCTCGATCTGGTTTAGCACCACGTAGGCCTATTGGTGCGTTCAAGTCATGTCGGAAAGATCGTATACGAGCTGAACGCACATGAACGCCACCACAATGTCGTAAATATGAGTGGGAAGCTCTGGATTTTCTTTAAGCTCCGATCTGTACGAGTTGGGGGCGTGTCAGTGAGAAACATGGCGAAATACCACAATACTTAGGTATTTAGCAGTGACATTATCAGGCTTTTCTATTTACAACGAAGTAAGCTGATTCCCAGCAAAAAATACGATAGCATCATAATATAAAAATGTAGAATATGTAACAATAAAGTTTACAATGGCTTCATAAATTAATTTAAAACATAAAAAAGCAATGCACATTCTTTGCTCTACATTTTCAAAAAGTAGAAGTGTTGTTATTTTGTGTAATTAATTTAGAGAAGGCACACCGCCATCATACTCCGACAAAAGTGACCTGAACGCACCTACTGTCGTACACACGACTTCCCACCTCGTAAATACGAACTTCCCAGGAGGACTTGAACGCACCATATGTTACATAGGCTACCTATTCTATTGCATGTCATGTGCGAATCGGTGGGCGGGGCTAAACAGGCAGTGATGAAGTAGGCGTTGATGTTCTCTTCTGCGGAGGCAGTGCTTGCTGCCCTTTGACGTCATAGATCCCCACTTTGTAAATCCTATCGCTTGCTGGGTCTGGTGTCAATTAAAGCTTTTATTGGACTAACAATGAAAGTTCTCAGCTCTGAAACTTACATGATATTCTTATAGTATAATGACCTCTTATATGTCAAATTCATCACCCCTTTAATACTTCACTGGACTAGACGTGCAAAATATATTGGTGGCTGAGATATTATTGGCTGATCATTGGGGAAATTCAGTTATTATTATAGCACTGATAATAGAATTTCCACTATTATTTTTATTAAAGGTCCCCTAGAACATGTTTTTAAAAGATGTAATATAAGTCTAAGGTGTCTCCTGAATGTGTCTGTGAAGTTTCAGCTCAAAATACCCCATAGATTTTTTTTAATTATTTTTTTTAACTGCCTATTTTGGGGCATCATTAACAATGCACTGATTTTCACTGACGCCGCCCCTTTAAGAGCGAGCGTGTTCCCTGCCACATGAGTTGTTGACTATATTACAGCCCATTTACAAAGTTCACACAGCTAATATAACCCTCAAATGGATCTTTACAAGATTTTCGTCATGCATGCTGTATGCATGCTTCGAATTATGTGAGTAAAGTATATATTTGGATGTTAACGTTTTATTTTGAGTGAGTTTGAGGCTGTGCTCCGTGGCTAACGGCTAATGCTACACTGTTGGAGAGATTTATAAAGAATGAAGTTGTGTTTATGAATGATACAGACTGCAAGTGTTTATAAATGAAAATAGCGACGGCTCTTGCCTCCGTGAATACAGTAAGAAATGATGGTAACTTTAACCACATTTAACAGTACATTAGCAACATGCTAATGAAACATTTAGAAAGACAATTTACAAATATCACTAACAATATCATGCTATCATGGATCATGTCAGTTATTGTTGCTCCATCTGCCATTTTTCGCTGCTGTTCTTGCTTGCTTACCTAGTCTGATGATTCATCTGTGCACATCCAGACGTTACTGGCTGCCCTTGTGTAATGCATTGAGCACTGGCATATGCAAATATTGGGGTGGAGCCCCCGACTGTTACGTAACAGTCGGTGTTATGTTGAGATCCGTGTGTTTTCCGGAAGTCTTTTAAACAAATTAGATTTATACAAGAAGGAGGAAACAGTGGAGTTTGAGACTCACTGTATGTCTTTTCCATGTACTGAACTCTTGTTATTTAACTATGCCGAGGTAAATTCAATTTTTGAATCAAGGGCACCTTTAATAAATAGTTTGGTTATATTTGTGTTCAACATATAATATCTGATAATGATTCAGCGTATTTGTCAGGCGGTGTCATGTGTGTTTGGACAAATTATCATATCACATTATCATTTTCTGTTAGTATTAGTTTTGGGCATGTTTTAATTTTGATCAGCTACTGTAATTAAAGATGTACTGTTTTATGTGTAAAAAAGTAATAAGTGAAAACAATGAAAACACATTTCTGTATTTTCTCTTACTGGTGTTTCCTTATACATGAAAATGGCTTATTGTTTGTTTGCATTCTGTATATTGTTTTATGGTTATTACATGCTGTAAATTTCATAGTTCATAGTTAATCATTCTACTCTGTTAGTGACTCATTCAGGATGAAGATGCAAACGGCATAAAATTGGAATATTATCTGATTTTTAATTCTACTTTCTGTAGGTTTCTGAAAAGTCCTGCTGCACAGGAAGCATGTGACTATCTCACTAAAGTTCTGGCTGAAAGTCCATTATTATGTATGTACAGAACTGGATCTGAGTGAAGATATATTAGGAGATCTGGATGTAGAGAAGCTCTCTGCTCTTTTGATGGACTCTCATAGTAAAGTGGAGAAAATCAAGTGCGTCAACATTATTTCAGGGTTCCCACGCGCCTTGAAAGTCCTTGAAAGTACTTGGATTTCAGACACATGAATTCAAGGCCTGGAAAGTACTTGAAAGCAAATATTGGTCCTTGAAAGTGCTTGAATTAAATTTGAAATAAATTTTGTGAAAATGTATTATAAGTTGCCCCTTTTAGTCCTAGTATATTTGTTTTGGAATATTATTTTACAATCAGTTTCCGAGTGTTTTCCATTGATCGGGTATCGGCCGGACGGGACCGATCCAAATCCGTTACTGTGCCTGTAGCCTACTATTTTGTGTTATTGTTAAGCTCCACAAAAGGCACAAAACATTAAAAAGCACCATAAAGTTTCTCTGTGCACTATATTCCAAGTGTTCTGAAGCTATTCCATAGTTTAATTTGAGGTACAGCTAAATATTTAAGTCGTTAAATTAAAGTTCACGTAAATGGCTCCCTCCGCTGCGGCTGTCAGTCATTCTCCATTCAGCATTCAGACTGCGTGTCGCGTTCGGTTACTACAGTCAACACAATGGAACTCTCTCCAAGATGAATCAATGTTTCTGTTATTATACTTCATCTGTAGACAACGATACCGGCAATACAGTACGCATCATTATATCTTAATGATGCGTTTGATATGATAATAATGATATCTCACTTTGTGCTTTGAACTTTTCACTGCGGAGCGCTGCCGCTGATGATGCTTCAAGCGCATCATTCTGCACACGGGATGCGCATAAGCGCTTTGTGCCGCTCTGTATGGGAGCCGTTCATATTATAATACTTTTGCGCAATGAAAGAATGTTAGTAGCATTTTTTTTTTGGTTCTGTCCTATGTTGCTGCATTATTTTAATTTTTATATTTTAATGATAAGACATTAAATAGCTCAATTTCGTCCACATTTTCATATTTATTCACAAACTTATAGGATAAACAATATGCCTACTATGCATATTTGAAATGTCTGCGTCACTTTTCAGTTTTCATCTTGAACACTTTTTGAGGATCGTGAGTGAACGCGATCATCTCTTCCTCTTTACTACTTTACAGAAGAATTTAAAGAAATGAATCTGTATCACGTCAGTTCAATCAGTGTTGTAAACAATGTCACGTGTAAACCTCAGAAAAGCCATTCGTTGACCATAAACTTAAAGTCAGCAGCAAGAAAAATAAAACAAACTATTTAAAACAAAACGAAATAGATTAGAAACTTTTATGTAAGCATAAGTATTATAATATATAGTAAAATGGACAAACTGGGTGCGTGTAATCAAACGCATCGTTTTCATTTTATTCTGGAGACTGAACTCGCGCTCTGCTGCCACACTGGAGCGCGCTCACCACCGACTGGACTGGGGTGGGAATTACAGTTACAAGCAACATCAGCCTCAGTAATCTGTCAAAATGACGAACAGGCTGCAGATTTTTTCCGTCACTGCTGAAAAAAATTCCATCAATGACGGAAAATTTTCGGTTAACACGACCTTTGAGATTATATATTATACACACGCCACACTACCGCCGGTGACACTCCACGACCGCGGTGGCGCGGTTGTCATGCCGACCGTCACAGCCATAAGTGAGGCATACAGTTTATTATTAGGTAATTTAGCACTTTTCTTATTACTTGAATATCGGATCGGTATCGGCCAACACTGAATCCCAGGTATCGGAAGCAAAAAAGGCGGATCGGTGCATCCCTAGTGTAAATATATTAAATGCGCGCAAGAGCCTTAAAGGGACAGACAACAAATGCTGCGACTTGTCCTTAAAGGGATAGTTCAACCAAAAATGAAAATTCTGTCACTCTAAACTTGATCCAAACCTGTATTAATTTGTCTTGTGCTGAACGCAAAAGAACATATTGAAGAATGTGGGTAACCAAACAGCTGGTCCCCAGTGAGTTCCATAGTATGAAAGAAAATACTATGGATGTCAGTGGGTACTAGCAAATGTTTGGTTACCAACTTTCTTAAAAAAAACACAAAAAAACTTGTATGTTCCACAGAAGAAATGTATTCGGGTTTTAAACAACTTCTACGTTGAGTAAGTAATGACTGAATTTCCTTTTTTTTTTTCAATTTCTTTAATATAGTAGCTTTAACAAGAAACTCCTAAGAATTTTGATATATAAATTGCAATTCTGATTTTCTTTTCTCAGAATTGCAAGCTTATCTATGATGTTTTATTAACAAAGTTCGGGAGGAGCAAGTTCACATAAATAACCTAATTAGCACAGGTGGAGAGCATTCAGTTAATCAGCTCAACCATTGTCAAGAGGTATAAATTCACCTCTGTTCATCTGAGAGTTTACCAGCATCCCTCCTCCACCCCATCTCCTCACTTCTAATTCTATCTACTTTTAACACACCGGGGGGGAGTACTCTGGGTTTGGGCCAAAAATTCGAGCTCGGAGCCCTCTCCCTGGACAGCACACCAAATACGCATAACTTTACTCTATTTAATAATATGGATATGTGAACTTATGAGCTATATAATATATTGTATATATTCTGCCACTTTAAGCCACAATTACGATCCTTATAATCATTTTTTTCACTCAATTGCAAAATGTTTTCTTATATTATGATTTCAAGTAATGATTCATAAAAAATGAAAACCAAAACTAGTATGGATTAATTGTTAATATTAGGGATAAGAAAGCTGAAAACAGTTTTAATTTATTTCCAAAATTAATGTACAAATGATTCTGTTCCTCTTCCGGGTTAAAATGGATGCAAATGCAATAGGATGATTAAAATGTTAAGTACTGTAAGAGGTCTTTCATGACGCTCTATATGTAATGTGAATTTGATAGGTGCTTGATATAAAATAAACAGTGCTTGAAAAAGTCCTTGAAAGTCCTTGAATCTGATGTTCATGAAAGAGTGGGAACCCTGTTATTTATACATTATAACTTCTATGTTTATTCATTATAAAAGACTGTCAGTCACATGTGTGAGCAGATATGAAGAGCTGTTGGTATAATGTGTGTTTAATATGTGCTGAATAATAAATAATGCTGTTTTTGTGTTTAGGCTGAATAATTGTGAGCTGACAGAGAAAAGCTGTTCAGTTCTAGCTACTGTTCTCTCCTCCAAAACCATCCTGAAAGAGCTGAACCTGAACAACAGCCGTCTGCTGGACTCAGGAGTCAAACAGATCTGTGAGGGACTGAAGAATCCTGTTTGTCAGCTGGAGATACTCAAGTGAGTACAGTTCACCATCAGATACACTCAACACCACAACACTTACTTATCAGTTGTATATATTCGAGTCCACTCGAGTCCACTCCACTCACATTTAGAAGTGGGGAAAAATCAAAGAATAATTTTTTAAATTTTATTTTGTAGTTTTTTTTTTTTTTTTGTAATAAAATTGAACAAATAAATAGCAAACAATGGCACAATACAATAGAATGAAAAGACAAATGAAATAAATACATTTTTCAGGTGGGTCATACAACAGAAATTAAATAATCAAATGAAAAATAACACTGGATAGTCTTCATTGTAATATTTAAATACAGAATATTGCTCTCAATTAAAGTTACAAAAGTTACTGAATCAAGAGCAGTGAGGGATTTTCTCTTTGTCTTTTGTTCTTTAATTAAAATGATAGCAGCAGGTTTATTATGCTGTTGTCACTTAAGAGCGAACATACGAATACAATATATTGTTACACAAAATGCCTTTTCTTTCTCAACTATTTACAGTTCAAAACTGAGTGTGTTTACAGCAGTGTTCATTTTAGTTCTAGTGTTCATTCTAAGTGTTTGTTTTCTAGACTTTCAGACTGCAGTATCACAGAAGAAGGTAATAAAGCTCTGGCTTCAGCTCTGAGATCAAACCCTTCACACCTGCTAGAGCTGGATCTCACAGGAAATGATCCTGGACAATCAGGAGTGAAGGAGCTCAATGATTTACTACAGGATCAGAACTGTCAACTCAAGACACTGAGGTGAGAGTTGATGAAATAACACAAAATAAATATGCATGCTAAATATTCATACACATTATTCTTTCATTAATACAATAAGCTCCACAAGTTTTGCAGTGGGGGTTACTGAGTTTTGTTAGGTACAGTTGTACTGATGGTATTTAGTAGTATGGTATTAAATGTTTTTGACGCTGTAGTTTAATGCCATCAAGCCCAGGTTCACTGTATCTCTGTATCTCTCTACAGCAGTTCTGTGAGTCTCCAGATGTTCACAAACATGCAGTTTCATAAGACAGTTTTCTCTGTGCTGACGTTTCTCACATATTGCTTAAAGCCATAAAGACATTTATATTTCATCTTCTCTTCTGCAGGTTTTTGAGTCATGCTGCAGAGGAAGCCTGTAAATATCTGACTGAAGATCTTCACATTAAAAACCCATTACTCCTGAGTGAGCTGAACCTGAGTAGACATGAACTAGGAGACACACGAGTGAATCAGATTGCTGCTCTACTGCAGGACAAACACTGTCAACTCAACACACTGAGGTGAGTATTTTGTTTTCTTAACAAAATGTTACATTAAATTGAACCCTTTCATTCATGAATTATTAATCACAAAGTAATTTTTTTTTTTATGTTTGTTTTTACTTTTAAACAAGTGAAAAATCATGCCAATAACTTTTTTTTCCCAATACATTTTATTTTGAGGGAATTGCATCTGTCCACTGTAGTGGATGCCATGCATCAACCATATAAAATGTGATTCAATAGAACTAATGCGTGATCTGAAAAAAAAAAAATAATAATTTTAAAACATGCATATTTTTAAAACATTTACTGAGAGCAAATGTATGAATACAAATAAGAAGACTTCAGATGCAAAAGCCTCTAAGTTACCTGACATTTTTCTTTGAAATTAACATTTTTTATCAGACACATATGTATGGGTTTCTATATAAGTACCAGTACTTCGGACTGGGATGAGGCTGGGATTTAGTGGGTTTGTCAAGTCAAGTCATCTTCATTTATATAGCGCTTTTCACAATACATATTGTTTCAAAGCAGCTTCACAGTGATAATTGGAAAATGAATCGACAGAGATTGTTTTGGATTTACAGCAGTGATAAGAAAAAAAAATATGGTCCCACTTTATATTAAGTGGCCTTAACTACTATGTACTTGCATCAAAAAATAAGTACAATGTACTTATTGGGTTCAGATTGAATTGCAAAACACTTTTGCAGCTATTGAGGTGGGATACGGGTAAGGTTAGGGAAAGCTTTGGTGGTATGGGTAGGTTTAAGGGTAGGGGTAAGGTGTAAGGGATGGGTCAACAATGTAATTATAAATGTATGTTACATAGTTTTTGTAGGAGCATGAAATAATTTAGTGGGAGGGCTGGGACTGAAAAAATCTGTCCTGAGCCGGCGTCTAGTTGGGAGTTGTGAAACATGTTTTTTTTAAAAAAAAAAAAAAAAAAAAAAAAAAAAAAAAAGCTGCAACACAATTTAGTGCCTGTTCCGGGACAAAGCAAATTGTGATGTACCAATGGTTTGGCCACTGATCTTTATCAGCTGGTATTGATCTTAATCTCACCCTCTTTTGATTGACAGGATATAATCAGCCCTGATCATCAGCTGTTTTTAAACTATCAGCCGATAGCATGGAAAATTGCTTTATAGCTAAATTTTATTTTATTTTTTTTGTTAACTTGTGATTAATCGCAGCTTAATCACACATATTGATGCATAGATCTGTAATCAAACAGAAAACGCACGCTGCATTAATTGCACGTTAATAAAATTAGTGTCATTAAAATGAATTTGCGTTAATGCATTCATTTTGACATTTAAACTTTTTTGCATCTTGAAAGAAACAATTTCCTAACTTATTGACATTATTGAAATGGAAAATGCTGATAGAGAGAATTACAATTATTTAAAAATCTTAGTTTGATCATCATAGATCTGATTCACAGTTTTTTCTCTGTGTGTCTTCAGTCTGTGTGGATGCAGTATTACGGATAAACAGTGTTACACCCTGACTTCAGCTCTATTTCCAAACCTTTCACGCCTGAGACAGCTGGACCTCAGTGGGAATCAAATAAAAAATACTGGAGCAAAGAACATATCTGATGTACTGAAAGATTCACGCTGTCAGCTGGAGAGATTGAGGTGAGGAGCATTCATATACAAGAATCAAAATACTTAAAATTACTTGAACACTTTATACTTGTCCTCTCATTTTTTGTGAAAATTATTCTCTTTAGTATTTAGTGATCTGGTGAAATAAATGACAGGGCTGTACTTTATTTTAACATACAAAAATTGCTTATAATTGATAATGAAAATAATAAATTTGATCATTGATTAGTCACATCTGCACACTGTGCACAAAAATCATCCGCCTGTCACATCACTATAGTACCTATTGTGCTGGTTTAGACCCTACTTTGAAGAAGGAGCTAATTTAGTTACCCCAAAAGGAGTTCCTTTAACTAAAATTATTATTCCTAGTTCCTGCAATGCAAACACACCAAAAAGCAATTCTGCCAATACACCTTTTTCCTGAATGCAGAAGTTACGCCTGAATTGTAACTTGTAAGGATGGTAAACCCTTCAGGGGTACTCCACTCTAAAAAAAAAATTGGGAACCACTGGCTTACATATTATTAGAATATTGGCTGTTTATTAGTGCTTATACAGCGCATATCCATTCATTGATATTATTCTGCATAACCTTATTCCACATCCCTTAATCCTACCCAATACCTAATTAGCAGTAAATTAGGAGTTTAACAAAAGTTATAGTTAATAGCAAATGTGTTCCCCATTCTAAAGTATTGCCACGGTGTGTGACCATAGGAGAAAGAAGGCAGGAGAGCAGGTTTCCAATAGAACTCAAAGGTTTAATGATAACTCAAAAGCAGGTAAACACATCCAAAACAACAGTGACTGGACAACTGAGGGAGGTGAGTGGTGTGCTTAAAAGTCCTGTGTGATGAGGTGCTGACAGGGAACAGGTGTGTGTGATCAGCTGATGGTGGAGTGAGTGCAGGTGAGGGCCAGGGAAGGATGATGGGAGATGGAGTCCAGGACAGACAGAGACTGTGACAAGTATTTCCAGAGCATCTAATTGATAATTTGTAATGGCAGTGTTCATTGGTTACGCAGAAAAAAGGTCGGTAACGCTTTGTTTTAGGGTCTTTTAACTAGTTGCTTATTAGCATGCATATTCATTCTAGAATTTTAGCTGTTTATTAGTACTTATTAAGCACATATTAATGCCTTATTCTGCATGACCTTATTCTACATTCTTAATCCTATACCTATCCTATCCTATACCTAACCCAATACCTAAACCTAACAACTAACTTACTAACTATTAATAAGAAGTAAATTAGTAGTTTATTGAGGGAAAAGTTGTAGTTAATAGTGAATATGTGTTCCCTATACTAAACTGTTACCAAAAGGTCTATTGTTTATAGGAACTATGAAAACGTTACTCCAGTACAAAAGCCTCTAGTAATACTCAATAATCACTGAATTTTTGGTTTCAGGTCGAAATAATTTTGGAGGGCCAAAATCAGTCACCAAAACAGAGGTTTAATTAGCACTTCTCTGATGTCATGTTTTGACTGTTCAGCATCTATTTCATGCACACAGCATGGATAAGCTACAACAGTTAAACATGGCAGCTGTTGGGATGCTAGCTCTGGACTAACCATATTAATTTCTCGATTTTAATCTGCAATGAAACTGTTTCTTAAATCTAAAGATCTTTTAGTCTGTGCTGTTTTCTATTATTTGTGTAAACAAAACTTGGGCGTCGAAACCCGGGATGTCCAAACTCAGTCCTGGAGGGCCATTGTCCTGCAGAGTTTAGCTCCAACTTGCCTCAACTTGCCTCAACACACCTGCCTGGAAGTTTCTAGTATGCCTAGTAAAACCTTGAAGAGCTTGTTCAGGTGTGTTTTATTGGGGTTTGAGCTAAACTTTGCAGCCCCTTTCTTAGATAGTTAAAAAGACAGTGGAAGTGTTCGCTGTGGTCAGATGAGTTCATGTTTCCATTTATTTTTTGGAAAATAGGCATAGAGTTCTCAGTCCCAAAGACAAAAGGGACCATTCAGACTGTCATCAGTGACAAGTGCAAAAGCAAACATCTGTCTTGGTATAGAAGAACATCTGTACAAAAGGCATGGGTGGCTTGCGTATGTGTAAAGTCAATGTCCATTGATGTGGAGGCGTATATTGGAATTGTACAGAGACATATACTGCCATCTAGGCATTTGCCCAAAGCTGAATGAAATGACGAAAGGAAATGACGTGTACTACAGAGCCCCTAAAGGGAATAAATATGAGAGGGGAGGAAAAAATATATTTAATTGCTTTCTCTCGCAATTATATTGTTGGAAAATTATACTGTATATATTTATCAGGCATCAGGGAGCCATTATTAATATGTGGGGTATTGAAGTCACTTTTGTATGTGAGCTCGCTTTTTATTTTCACTTTCGAGATTCGCCATGACGTACCATGTGTATAGTAGGGAGTGGCAGTACTTGCCACACATTTTACAAGATTAGATATTTGTCAGTGGTGCTCAGGATCTGCAAACCCTTCACCACTGTCCTATCAGCCATCTCTCCTTACTCTCTCTGAAGTGAAATCTGGGGCTGTGTTCATAAAACATCTTAAAGCTAAAAGTAGCTCCTATCTCGCCAATTTAGGAGAAACTCTTAAAAATAATGGACGTGTCAGCCCTAAATTTTAGGACTCCTACATTTTTGCTCTAAGAGTATTTCACAAAGCATTTTAACACTAGAATTAGCTCTTAAATCTGTGAAAAGTTAGGAGTAGCGATGAGGACTAAGTCACTAAGACCAAATCAGAAACCACTAAAATAGCTGTTGCCAGCAATCGGCCTCATCAGTTCACCTAAAGATACTGTACACCATTGAGGCAATACATGAGAGAGCCTTGAGTTCTGAGACTTTTCTTCATAAATGCAATAAGTGTTTTGATTTATAGGTTTTAATCTGTGATGACATACAGTAACATAAAGGTTAATTTATGTACAGGTAAAATGTATTGAATGATGGAGAATAAAGCATTTCGGTCAAGTAAACGTCGGCTGTGAATATACATACAGTATGCCTTCTCTTAAGCTGATTATATAGATCATTTGAACGTGCTCCTCCCAAACTTTATTTATAAATTATCATTTGTTGCTTGAATTCTGCAATCTCTCAAGATGCAGACATGTAAGAAGCTGACAATTAGCTGAACATAATACTTGCTTAAATTGTAAAAAAAAAAAAAAAAAAAAAAACACTTATATTTCATCAAATATTATAAGGGATTTCACAGCACGCTTCAAGGGCATAGGCTGGAATCTGTTTGCGTCTGCATGAAAACATTTGAAGAGCTAAAAAACAAACAAAACTCAACATCAACAAAACTCAAATCAAAAAACACAGCATATTTCATAAATTGCTTAAAGTGTGTGTATTGACCCAGTTTCTCATCTTTCAAACACCCCTTCACACAAACATATCTTTACATCGTTCACAATCAGGTATCTAAAAAAAACCTACACAAGTTACATCACATAATCAGTGGAAAAAATTCAACTCCGTAATAGTCTACAAAATCCATTAGAACATTTCTCAAAGACCATTTTTTTTTTAATCTCTTCTGATTCAGTCAACCTTAAAACGCTTTTTTGCGCATTTGAACTTGTAGCAAACATAAGCAGAACACAGCGGTTCAAACATCGCTTACCACACCGGTATTTCAGACTGTAAGGAAAAGGACTAAAATTAGCTTAAATGAAATAATTAATTTATAGGGAATTATAAAGAGTCATTTAGTTTAGGAACAAGCAACTGAATCATCCAGCGTTCATCTGCTCAGGCCGTAATAAGCTCTGTAGCGGACATGAATATCCACTATCGTAAAAACACTGATTAGAGCGTGGTAACTTTAAGATCGACAAGAGACTTTATTCTAACACAAACTAATCTAACACAAACACACACACACATTCATACGCGTTGCAGTAAGAAAGGAAATGAGAGAGAAAAGAGTTTTAAGAGAGAGTGATATGCTGAACAAACCATGAATCATTAATTTAATGCATCAGTTCAGCTTTAGAATCTGGAGGTACTTGCTTGAGTCGACTTTAAATGTGAATCTCCTTGTCGGGGTGGAGAGAAGGGTTTTCCGAGTGGATGATTTGTTGCAGGGTCTTTCAGGTCCGGATTGTGTTAGGTAAAAACCAATCACGTTTGAGCGTGCTGGCAAAATGAAAGGAAGTCACTTTGTCGTGGTTGGAGTTAAAGTTGAAGCGGCAAAAGTCGTTGGTTGAACTTTGCGGCAGAACACGAGACTCTCATGGAAAAGAAAATTAAGTAAAAGAAAAGAAAAGTTAGTGAAAGTTGGATGGCTTGAATGAGCTGCTTGTCTGTTCTTCTTGTTACTACATGGTTACTTTTTTCTGCTTACTTCGTTACTAGTTACTTTTTACTAGTCTTGGGATTTGACTATTTAAACTTAGATGTTTGTCCCACCTCTGAGAGGAGTTTTGGCCAATCAGATATCGTCCTGTTTCAAAAGGTGGCTTTTCTCTGCCCCAATCATACATAATTGTTACCTCCGGTCTCTGCTTTGGCAGAAAGTACTGTTTTAGACATAATTTCTATTAAATGGAATATACAAAAATACATTTTACACAGATTTCATTCATGATTTAGAGGAGAGGAAGAGAATTAAAAAAAAACATATCCGACACTAAATACTTTCATTCAACCATTCAAAAGTTAACACATTTACATGAATTGTGGGGTGTTCTAAAGCATAACTGGTTACAGGTAGTATGTGTAGACATGATATAAAATTTATGCAGTTAAAAGATGTTTGATAAGTCCATTTCAAATTGTTTGGAGCGATTTGATGCAGTTTTAGTTGTAGAACAGTCTTCGTTGGTTTTTCTGTAAAGTTAGGTCACTCAGAGAAACAAAAGAGGCCTGCATTGTCTCTCTGTCTCTTTTTATCTGGAGATCAAAGACTATTTATCTTCTTGGTGACCATTTGGTTTGTCACAGATAACTTTGTCTCCTCTCCTTCTGTCAGGAAGCATAGGTGTCATAAAAGTACCAAGCAGGGTTTTTTGTAGATGGGCTGGAGCCGAAAATTAGATTCTCTGAGTTTGGGTTTCTGGAATTATGTTTTGAAAAAATCATCTGAATGATTCATTTGTCTGGTTCATCCATGGTTCCTACAAGACAGCGCAGCTCACTTATGGAAAATAACGCTCGCTCAGTCCAAAGTCCAAAACAGGGCCCATCTTTCCGACCTTCGAGGAAGTATTCCACAAAAAAGTGAACGCCAGTCCTGATTCACAAGGCATGAGCAGAACCGCAGCCTTTTTTCAGCATAGTGTTCTCCCTGTATACATCCAAGTCCACACATCAATCAACATGCTAGTTCCGCATCACACTTTTCTTCCGCATCATGTTATAAACCTTTGTTCCCATATCAAATATACACAGAGTAAATATGACAAGACATGCATACAAAATACATGAAAATAAAAATTATGAAAAACAAAACAAAAAATCATTCATGTATTTAATAACATGCAAGAATCAGCCTCAGTTAATGGGGCACCATTACAAAATAGTGGTACTTAGCCTACATTTTAAAATTTTTATTTGAATATGACATTTTTATTTTAAAATTTTTTATTTGAATATGGCAACATGATACCTCATTTTTACAATATTTCTATGAATAAATCATTGACAGAGACCACTATCAAATGCTTTTGCTATTTAAACAACGTGGCGCGCATAAAAATGATAACTGCGTCAGGCTGAAACTAGCAAAAATCACTTGCATCGCACCTGGCGCCACATTGCAGCAGGTGTATGATAGGGCCCTTAGGCTTTGGGCACACCCCTACATCCATCAAGATGACATATTTTCCTGGGAAGCAAGTTAATGCCAGTCCTCACTCTACTCGTGCTACAACATAGTGGTTTTTTAGACACACTACCTACAGTCCAGATCTGTCTATTATTGAAAATGTATGGCTCATCTTGAAAAGGAGAATTAGAGAACAACGACCATGGACTGTTGAGTAGCTGAAGTCTTGTATCAAGCGAGATTATGCAAAAATTCCACTTGCAAAGCTGCAATTCCCAAACAGTTAAAAAGTGTATTTAAAAGGAAAGATGATGTTACATGGTGGTAAACATGCCTCTGTTCTAACTTTGAAGAACTTTGATGCAGCCGTCAAAATTAGTTTATATTTTCAAAACACAATTAAGTTTGTCAGTGAAAACATTGGAAATCTTTTCTGTGTACTTTAGTCAGTTAAATAAAGGTTAAAGAAAAGGAACAATTCACAGACTATTGATTTTTTTTTTTTTTTTTTTTTTTTGCATTTTACAAAATGTACCAACTTCTCTGTAAAGGTGCTTATAAATTTCTCTCCTGATCATCATTTTAGGCTGCGTAATTGTGGTCTAACAGAGGAAAGCTGTTCAGCTCTCGCTACAGTGCTGAGATCAAACTCCAGTCTGAAAGAGCTTGACATCAGTAACAATAATCTGCAGGATTCAGGAGTGAAGAAACTCCAGAACGGATTACAAAATACAAACTGCACACTGGAGAAACTCAGGTGAGTTCAATCAGCTATTGTTTGATTGCACTTAACTTGAATGTTTGTTTATATATATATATATATATATATATATATAAAATACAATTCATGTTGTAACAGCAGTGTTGAGGAAACTACTCTGTAACTGTAGTTTGACAAGCTACAAGCTACTCATAAGTAAAAGTAGTAAAATTCTGTCATTAATTACTCACCCTCATGTCGTTCCACACCCGTAAGACCTTTGTTCATTTTTGGAACAAATTAAGATATTTAAGAATACACACAAAATGTATTCTTGTCACTTCATTAAATTTAAGGTTGAACCACTGTTGTCACATGGACTATTTTACCCATGTCGGTAACACTTAATAATAACTGCACACTATGAAGCATTAGTAAAGCATTAGTAAACAGTCAATTCATCATTTATAAAGCATTAACAGACATTAGTAAGCAGTTTATAATTACAGCTATAAATGCTTTATTCCTGATTTATAAGCATCTCTATAATAAGTTTAATAATTGTATTTTCAGACTTTATGAATAATATATATAATTATGTATTACATATATTATATAATTAAGTATTACATTATTCACAAACCAGTTATTGAGGAGTTGTCAGTGGTTCATAAGATCATTTAGGTAGTGTAAGTAAATGATTAATAAAATAATTAAATGTACATTTGTACATCTTATTATTTAGACATATAGTATGTTACTTAGAGTTACTAAGTAAAATATTTTTACTAAGTAAAAATAAATGCTTTATTAACACATATTCCTAGTGTCAAAACTACCTCAGTACTAACTTTAAAACATTAGAGGACAGTAGTGCAGAAGAACACTGAACCTTTAAATCTCATTTATAAAAGCTTTACAAAGCATAAATAGTCCTCACTTTAGATGAGCTCACAAAAATAGTTAACTGACCACTTCTAAATGTTTTATAATTACCTGAATTAATCATGAACTGCACTAGGAATATATGTGTTAATAAAGCATTCATTAACACTCTAAGTAACTATTACGATATGTCTAAATAATAAGATGCATATATGTACATTTAAATATTTTATTAATTACTCTTCCTAAATGATCTTATGAAGCACTGACAACTCCTAAATAACTGGTTTATAAATAATCTAATAATTTAGAAATGATAAATTGATTATTAATAAAGTATGAAAATACAATTATTAAACACATTGTAGAGATGCTTATAAATAAAGAACAAAGCATTTATAGCTGTATTTATAAGCTGCTTACTAATGTCTATTAATGTTTATAAAGGATGAATTGACTATTTAATAATGCTTAACTAATGCTTCATAGTGTGCAGTTATTATAAAGTGTTACTACAGTGTCTTTAGTACCTTTCTAGGCTTGGACAGTAGTAATTAAATTGCTGTCTATGGAGGAGCTCTTGGATTTCATCAAAAATATCTTAATTTTCTTTCTGATGATGAACGGTCTTACGGGTTTGGTATGACATGAGGGTGAGTAATTAATGACTTTTGAGTAATTCATGATTTTATGCAAATATATTTTACTATTAGATAGATATCTTTGAGCCCCTAACTCACCCCTTATACCAAAACATGACCACGTTTTAGCCACTTCACAAAAATAAATAAGCAATATAGATATATTTACAGTGACTGTTATATTAGTTGATATATTATTGTATAAAAAATAATAATTTTAAGCTCCCTACCCCCACCCTATAACCTTAAGCATAACCATTTTGACAATATACAAAGTGTAACAGGCAGATAAATGTAATCATAATAATTTATTTAAAGGGGTGGTTCAGTGTTTTTTTTCTAGGCTTGATTCCTGTACATCCTTTACATAATCATCAGACAGTATCTTATTGGTGGAGGACTGTAAAATCTCAAAAAGCATGATGTAACAACAGATGGCGGTAATGAATAAATGTTGTTTGTTTTCTACTAAGAAGACGACGCTGTGCTGCTTTAATGCCTTACAGGCTCATGATTCATCAGGATGCAAAATGGAATGTAGCTTTTGATCACGCTACACCACTGCTTGATAAAAGTAGTTAGCTACTGGAAAAGCTACAATGTTTTAAAAGTAGCTGAGCTACTGTCCAGCTGCTGAGAAATGCAGTTATGTTTGTAGCATCACTACGTGTAGCTAGCTGCTCCCCGACACTGTTTAATGAAATGTGTGAAATATGTTTAAATATATTAATCATACAATAACTTTTTATTGAGACTTTTTTTTTTCTGTAGACTTTCAGGCTGCTGTATCACAGAAGAAGGCTATAAATCTCTGGCTTCAGCTCTGAGATCAAACCCTTCACACCTGATAGAGCTGGATCTCACAGGAAATGATCCTGGACAATCAGGAGTGAAGGAGCTCAATGATTTACTACAGGGATCAGAACTGTCAACTCAAGACACTGAGGTGAGAGTTGATGAAATAACACAAAATAAATATGCTAAATATCCATACACAATATTCTTTCATTAATACAATAAGCTCCACAAGTTTTGCCGTGGGGGTTACTGAGTTTTGTTAGATACAGTTGTACTGATGGTATTTAGTAGTATGGTATTAAATGTTTCTGACGCTGTAGTTTAATGCCATCAAGCCCAGGTTCACTGTATCTCTGTATCTCTCTACAGCAGTTCTGTGAGTCTCCAGATGTTCACAAACATGCAGTTTCATAAGACAGTTTTCTCTGTGCTGACGTTTCTCACATATTGCTTAAAGCCATAAAGACATTTATATTTCATCTTCTCTTCTGCAGGTTTTTGAGTCATGCTGCAGAGGAAGCCTGTAAATATCTGACTGAAGATCTTCACATTAAAAACCCGTTACTCCTGAGAGAGCTGAACCTGAGTGGACATGAACTAGGAGACACACGAGTGAATCAGATTGCTGCTCTACTGCAGGATAAACACTGTCAACTCAACACACTGATGTGAGTATTTTGTTTTCTTAACAAAATGTTACATTAAATTGAACCCTTTCATTCATGAATTATTAATCACAAAGTAATATTTTTTTTTATGTTTGTTTTTACTTTTAAACAAGTGAAAAATCATGCCAATAACTTTTTTTTTCCCAATACATTTTATTCTGAGGGAATTGCATCTGTCCACTGTAGTGGATGCCATGCATCAACCATATAAAATGTGATTCAATAGAACTAATGCGTGATCTGAAAAAAAAAAAAAAACTTTTTAAAACATGCATATTTTTAAAACATTTACTGAGAGCAAATGTATGAATACAAATAAGAAGACTTCAGATGCAAAAGCCTTTAAGTTACCTGACATTTTTCTTTGAAATTAACATTTTTTTATCAGACACATATGTAGGGGAAAGTGGGGTGAGTTGTGCCAGTTTTTACTCAAAGTGACTTTAAAGTGAGGCCATGGCAGTAATGCCTTCAACTTAAGAATGTACATATATTTCAGGATGTGGTGCATGCCTGAGAACAACTTTGGATCTGAAATAACTTGTTTCAGAAATATAGCTTTTGGAAAAAAAGTGGTCTCGTGGCACAATTTGCCCCTGGTGCGGGGTAAGTTGTGCCTTTGGGAGAATACGTAGGGTAATTTGTGCCAGTCATTTCTGAAGTAAAACAGAACATTTTAATGTTATGAACTGTAATGCTATATGAAAGCAAGACAAATTCTACACAAAATTACCAATTAAACTGTTGGAATAGGCTAAGTCATATTTTGTAGTTTTTGGGAAAACACAAAAAACTTAAATACACAATATATGATATTTGTGAATCATTTCAGGCAAAAAGGCTTTGCAATAGATGCCTGTTGACATACATAGAACGCTGTCTGTCACTTATAAGAATAACATAAGAATACGCCATGTTAAAATTATTATGCAAGTGACATATCAATAAGATTTCAATAGAATAAACATTCAGATTTTAGTTTTTCCTTAGAAAATGTTTGTTTGTTTATTTATACATGTCTTATAACTGGTATCAATCTCAGACAAAATAATTTGCCAGGTCTATGGAAACCCTACTTAGAGGTTGTTCCACATTATTAAGCAAGTCACAGTTCTCATGCAAAATGGGAAGGAAGAAAGATCTTTCTGAAGATGAAAATACCTGTTTGCTGCTAAACACTGGCTTTTTTATAGCTGCCCTTTTATTACAATAAAAATTTTTGACAGGAACTTTCATTAATAAGCCTTTATCTGACCGAGTTCTGCTGTGCTCTAAATCACTCACAAATCTTATTAATCTTATTCGATAATCTCTATTCAGTTTCACACAATATTAGTTGTTTTCATGCCTTTTGCACAACATTGGACCATTTCATGCTTTTCATCTTTAGAAAGTGCGTTTTATAAGTGTGTGGCATGATGGGTTTTGGTCTAAAATCAAGAATGTCACATAGTTTAACTGCTAAAATGTAAGAGTACAATGTACAATTACAAATTAATAATATGTTGAAAATAATCATACGTGGGGCACAACTTAACCCAGGCCCTCTGGCACAAATCACCCCAGACCCACAAGTTTGAAAAACTAGCATGATCCAGCAGTTAAGAGCTAACATCATGCTAACTGTATAGACTCATTGTGTAGCCTGCTAAAGCACTAAAACATGTGTGAAATGTTTTCAAACTTGTCTATAATTGTTCAGACACTACAATCAAAAAACCTTGATCATAGAATTTTTACTTTGAAAGGGAAAAAAATGTTTTTTTAGCTAAAATGTGCTTTCCTCTCATGCCATGTGTCTCTCTTCTTTGGAGGATGAGTAAAATGGATGGCTTTTCAAAATTATGTGGTCACATGACCAATTTCTTCTATGGTTTTCCAGAAACAATGGGTGGAACTACTTCACCCCTGGCACAAATCACCCCACTCTCCCCTATGGGTTTCTATATAAGTACCAGTACTTCGGACTGGGATGAGGCTGGGATTTAGTGGGTTTGTCAAGTCAAGTCATCTTCATTTATATAGCGCTTTTCACAATACATATTGTTTCAAAGCAGCTTCACAGTGATAATTGGAATATGAATCGACAGAGATTGTTTTGGATTTACAGCAGTGATAAGAAAAAAAAATATGGTCCCACTTTATATTAAGTGGCCTTAACTACTATGTACTTACATCAAAAAATAAGTACAATGTACTTATTGGGTTCAGATTGAATTGCAAAATACTTTTGCAGCTATTGAGGTGGGATACGGGTAAGGTTAGGGAAAGCTTTGGTGGTATGGGTAGGTTTAAGGGATGGGTCAACAATGTAATTATAAATGTATGTTACATATGTTTTTGTAGGAGCCTGAAATAATTTAGTGGGAGGGGCTGGGACTGAAAAATCTGTCCTGAGCCGGCGTCTAGTTGGGAGTTGTGAAACATGTTTGTTTAAAAAAATAAATAAAAAAAGCTGCAACACAATTTAGTGCCTGTTCCGGGACAAAGCAAATTGTGATGTACCAATTGTTTGGCCACTGATCTTTATCAGCTGGTATTGATCTTAATCTCACCCTCTTTTGATTGACAGGATATAATCAGCCCTGATCATCAGCTGTTTTTAAACTATCAGCAGATAGCATGGAAAACTGCTTTTATAGCTAATACCAATTTTTATTTTATTTTTGTTAACTTGTGATTAATCGCAGCTTAATCACACATATTGATGCATAGATCTGTAATCAAACAGAAAACGCACGCTGCATTAATTGCACGTTAATAAAATGAGTGTCATTAAAATGAATTTGCGTTAATGCATTCATTTTGACATTTAAACTTTTTTGCATCTTGAAAGAAACAATTTCCTAACTTATTGACATTATTGAAATGGAAAATGCTGATAGAGAGAATTACAATTATTTAAAAATCTTAGTTTGATCATCATAGATCTGATTCACAGTTTTTTCTCTGTGTGTCTTCAGTCTGTGTGGATGCAGTATTACAGAGAATCAGTGTCACACCCTGACTTCAGCTCTATTTCTAAACCTTTCACACCTGAGACAGCTGGACCTCAGTGGGAATCAAATAAAAAATACTGGAGCAAAGCACTTATCTGATGTACTGAAAGATTCATGCTGTCAGCTGGAGAGATTGAGGTGAGGAGCATTCAAATACAAGAATCAAAATACTTAAAATTACTTGAACACTTTATACTTGTCCTCTCATTTTTTGTGAAAATTATTCTCTTTAGTATTTAGTGATCTGGTGAAATAAATGACAGGGCTGTACTTTTTTTTAACATACAAAAATTGCTTATAATTGATAATGAAAATAATAAATTTGATCATTGATTAGTCACGTCTGCTCACTGTGCACAAAAATCATCCGCCTGTCACATCGCTTTACAGTAGGCAGGGACGTGCACAGGGGGGTTGCTCAGGTTGCCCGGGCAACTGCCCATATGCCCTTCTTGACTCACGCTGCCCTTCCGAGGTGGAAAAAAAAAAAAAATCGTACAATGGATGCAGAATTTCACATAGGCCTAGATAAAAAATAAATAAATAAATAAAAATCGCAAAGCCTCATTCACTTCCATATTCGGGCACCCGTCCGAAAGTGAAAGTCAGTAGGGGAAGGGCAAACTCTGTTTACGTGGCTGCAGCGCTGCACGCGATCAGCACCTGAGCTGAGCCTGCATGAGCGGCACTAGAAGGAGATTGTTGCGGTTGTCGGGTGAGACGACTTAATGTTGTCGGAAAGGTATAACAAACGGACGATCATCATCATCAAGTTTTATGAAATGAATTAAAATCTTCATAAATCCAGCATGAGTGCCCTTTTTTTAGGTCAGAGCAACTGCCCCTCAAAATTCCTGTGCACATCCCTGCTGGTAGGGAATAACCCATTTCTTTAGACAAAACACATGGAAAACTGCAGAGAACACAGAGAGCTGCTGTGGGAAAGGTGCACGAGTCACGACTGAAACATAAGAATGCTTTATGTCAAGCGTTCTTGCATAAGCATTTACAGTATCTTGCCTTGTGCAGGTGGATGTTTGGAAGCACATGGCACTGATGAAGGGTTGAACCTGAAAACGTTTTGCTGCACATCGCACTTCTTCCACTTTTGAACTTCAGTCTGTTTGTGACTTCTGTTTAATAAATTAATGTGAGCTTTTTGGCCTATATTTTGATGTGTGTGGATCCCCATTTTCCATTCTTCTGTTTTTGATTTGTTTTTGATCCACACACCTGAAAATTATACATTTTTAAAAATTTATATTTATATTTTTCATCTGATTAAAAATATTAAAATGTTTTTTTTTTTACAGAATTATCAATCATCAAAATAATTCTTAGTTTCAGCCCTACTTATAGGCCCTAATTATACACAATTACATAGCACAAGTATAAAACGCCTGTTACTGTTACAAAAACTATAAATAGTGCAGTTCATCAAGCATGCTATGTAAGTATGTTAATTGTTGTAATTCCATTGTTTCCTGTTACATAGACTCCATATTTCTAAACTTTACGGGATATCATAAAAGGTCTCTAACATTGTTTTGCATAATTTCTTTGGAAAAGTTTCTGTAAACAAACTAAAACTGAAAGTGCAATATGGCTTTTGTTCTCTTATCAAATTACAAAAGATTGTGATTCAATACATCTCAGAACTGATCAGATCACAGTGAATGAATGCAGTGAACTCCATCTCTGTGTATTTATTGTGCATTTAAGAATGTAGCGAGCACAAGTTATGCTTTATTTTCACATTCACATAATTTCTAACATTTTTGTGGGCAGATTATTACAGTATTTCACTAGATTTGTGATAAATCTGAAGAATTTAAAGAATCTGTGATTCAGTTCTCTTTAACCTTTAACTAACATAAGTACAAAGAAAGGATTTTTAATGTTTTCACTGACTAACTTAATTGTATTTTGTAAATATAAACAAATTATGATTTTGATTAGGAAGGTAGTCATAATATTTTTGCTTTTTTCAGCATACATGTCTCAGTGTACAGCCCTGAATGATGATCTCTCTTCCTCTGAATGTCTTTTTTGTTTTGTTTGTTTACGGAGAGGATGAGTCTTTACAGAATAAAGAGTTATCTTTTCTTCTGCCTTATTTTCTTGTTCTTTCTTTCTCATAATGTAGGTTAAGAGGCTGTGACATGAAAGATGAAGGATGTTCTGCTGTAACTTCTGCTCTGATATTAAACCCGTCACACCTGAGAGAGCTGGACCTGAGCGGGAATAAACCAGGAGACTCTGGATTTAAAGACCTTAGTGATCTACTGATGAACCCACAATGCAAACTGGAAAATCTACAGTTAGTATCATTATACTTTACAGCAGTTACAGTGATTAAAGTTTACTGTTTAGTTAGTTTAAGACAACAGAGCTTAGGTTACATTGTTTATACTGCAGCATTTCACCTGAACTACAACTGCATTTTCCTGTTGGTCACACTTAATTTGCCTAACTAACCAGTAATTGCATTAAATTTAATTAGATTCATTTCAAATTTCAATGTACAATGTTCACTTCCTGTTTGTCTGGCATTTAAGCATGGTTTGGCCATTGCTTAGTTGCGAAGTATTGCCAGTTTACCTGCCTTACCGAGCGTTTCTTTCACTGATTATTTGCCATTCTGTTACGACCATTGCCTGTTTGTTCTGTTTCTGCCTTTTGGATTGCCCTTCTGTTTTGTTGTTTGGATTGGACTGCCTTATTGTTGTTGAACCTCTGCCTGCCTCACGTTTATGTCTCTGCCTGTCGATTCGGCTTTGTTTGCTGTGGATTTCAATAAAACACTGCACATGGATTCTAACGCCGCCTCAGCGTCCTTACAATCTGCAACAGTTTCCAGCATACAGAATTAGTGTGACAGTGTTAAAAATAGTCCGTGGGAACAATACACTCTATGACAGACTAAATGCCTACTGTATCTATTTAACTCTTTACTGACAACATTTTGATCATTTTTTTTACAAAGGCCTCAGAATATTTTGTTGGATGAATATCTGAACATACAATATATCAAAATAAAGAACAGTCCCTCTGCTTTTAAAGAAACAACAAAATCATTTGTTTCTAGCTTATGTTATCTTATTTTATATGCTGATTGTTTCGATGATCATGTTCATTTTTTAAGTGTAATGAAAACATCAATCGCTTGTTTCTGCTGCTTCTTTCATAATAGAGATTCTGTCCTCTTCCTTTCTGTAAAACAGTGAAAACATGGATTGCTGGAAAATTATGGAGAAAAATAGCGGAGAAATAGAATAAGTTGACATCATAGATCTGAGTCATTGTTCTTTGTGGGTTTTTTTTTTTTTTTTCAGATTATGTAAATGCAGTATTAAAGAGAAGCAGTGTGTCTTCCTGACTTCAGCTCTGAGATCAAACCCGTCACACCTGAGAGAGCTGAACCTCAGTGGGAATGAACCAGGAGACTCTGGATTTAAAGACCTTAGTAATCTACTGATGAACCCACAATGCAAACTGGAAAATCTACAGTTAGTATCATTATACTTTACAGTAGTTACAGTGATTTAAAGTTTACTGTTTAGTTAGTTTAAGACAACAGAGCTTAGGTTACATTGTTTATACTGTATCATTTCACCTTAACTACAACTGCATTTCCCTATTAGTTACACTTAATTTGCCTAACTAACCAGTAATTGCATTAAATTTAACTAGATTCAATTCAAATGTCATTGTATTAATTGTGTACATGTTGGTCTGCAGAAATGTTATGCTATTCATATCTGCATCAGTTTCCAGCATACAGAATTAGTGTGACAAAAATAGTCCATAGGAACAAAACAGATTAAATGCCTACTGTATCTATTTAACTCTTTACTGTCAACATTTTTGATCATTTTCACAAAAGTTTCATGGCCCCCAGAATATTGTGTTGGATGAATATCTGAACATACAATATATAAAAATAAAGAACAGATCCTCAGCTGAGAAACGACAACAAAATCATTTGATTCTAGCTTCATATATTCTTATTTTATATGCTGATTAATGTTTGATGATCATGTTCATTTTTTGTGTGTAATGAAAACATGAATCAGTTGTTTCTGCTGCTTCTTTCATAATAGAGATTCTGTCCTCTTCCTTACTGTAAAAAAGTGAAAACATGGATTGCTGGAAATTTCAGGGGGGAAATAGAATAAGGTGACATCATAGATCTGAATCATTGTTCTTTGTGTTTTTTTCAGATTGTGTAAATGCAATATTAAAGAGAAGCAGTGTGGCTTCCTGACTTCAGCTCTGAAATCAAACCCGTCACACCTGAGAGAGCTGAACCTCAGTGAGAATCTACTAAAACACTCAAGAGTGAAGCATTTTTTTGATCTACTGAAGGATTCATGCTGTAACCTGGAGAGATTGAGGTCAGTAAATTCACTTACAGCTAAGAAAATAGTGCTTTGGTATTTAAATGAAACAGAATGGAAAGTTTTTCTCATTTCTCCCATTGCAGGTTAAGATCCTGTGATATAACAGCTGAAGACTGTGCTGCTGTGACTTCAGCTCTGAAATCAAACCCGTCACACCTGAGAGAGCTGGACCTGAGCGGGAATAAACTAGGAGACTCTGGAGTTGATAATCTTGGTTTTCTGCTGAGCAGATCAAAATGCAAGCTGGAGAAACTACAGTTAGTATCATTATACTGTACAGCAGTTACAGTGTGAAAAAGTCAAATATTTAGTAGATAAAAATATATATATATAAAAAAATTTCAAGTTGCTTTACCTCTTTCAGAAAGCAAGTAAATGTTCACTATTGTGATTGGCAAGCTTCACATTGTATCCACACTTTCCTCAAAACACACTATTCACAATTAATGAAGACATTTAAGACCAATCAACTGGAAAAGTAACAAAAACAACCACAAATCTACATATGGATTCCTTACTTAAGAGACAGTGACAGTACAACACTGGCTACACAGTGTATAAAAAATATTACAGCAAATATTAACTACACTGGCATATTCAGCCTAATTATGTTTTTTTCACACAATATATTAATATTTAACTTAAGAACATATTTCTAATTTCCTGTATGTACTAATATCATTGGCAACAATCAATAGCTGTTTCCATCCACATATATGCACCTTTTTTATTCAATAAGAAAGCAGGCGTAAACCATGATGGAAACACATTTACCATTAAAAAAATGCACATTAAAAAAAGTCATGTGACTTTGCACATTGGGATGACATAACTGGACTAACCAGTGGATTGATCTCGTTGCACAGCATCTGAAATTCTCTTTTGGCCATTCAGAATTACCTGAGCCAAAATCTTTTGTCAATGTTGTTCCAAATAATTACCTTCCAGAACCGTCTTGACTGCATTCATAAAAAGCACCTCCAAAAGCAAGACAATGCTTTTGTTTCAACGCTACCAAATATTTGGAAGTTTCACCACTACTACTGGCTGACATTAATTTAGTGATCAAATTTAACACCCTTATGGAAATATGATCATATTTTGTTATTATCATTTACATCTGACTAATTTTCAAATTGTTTGTCATAAATCAACATATCTGGAAAATGTTATGGGGATACAAATCAAAATACAACTTTGTTACAAACAGGACATTGATTTCATACATGTCCTCAGTATTTATCTGTCTAAAACAGGAGAAATGTGGCATGAATGAAGACAGTAGACTTTTAAATCCCAAAATCACCACCCTTATAAACATTTACCATGAATGAACTGTAGTAAATTACCATGGTTTGTGGAAATGTGGAATATTTATATTGAAAACTGTTATAGCCATTTATATTGCAATATATATTAGGTGGGTAGGGGAACATAAAATTAATGTCTATCATTTGATTGTAATATCATTTGACAGTGGTAGTGAGTAGCCATGTATGGTATTACCTGTGGTTACCAAGTCTCACTGTGAGAATATTTTCATTTAAGCCTAATAATTAATAAAATAATTTTAATGATTGAATGGAGGCTGGAACTAATTTGGATATTCACAGAACTGTGTATACTAAATGAAGCAGGGGTGTAGAGTTACATTCAACCAATTTTAAGGCACAAATAAATTATTTTCATAGGACAAAAAATTTCAGTTTCAGTATGTCATTTTGATTATCAAAGATGGGAATTAAGCTATAAAATGATTGGCTACAGGGTGACTTTATATGCTGACTTGATGTTTATTACAAACAGATAAGATTGTAGTACACAGTACACAGAGATAACAGCAGTATACAAATAGTGAAATAAGAAATAAATAATAAAGATATGTGAAAGACACATGTATGTACAAGTGTGCAGTGTACAACAGAAGATTGGAATTTACAGTAATTGTTAAATATTGTTTATGGACATGATATTGAAAGACAAATGACATCAAACTAAACGTTCCCACAACATCTGACATGTCTCAAATCATTATAAGCTTATTGTCATGAATTGGGTAAGGTTTTTCTTTTTTTTTAACCAAAAATCTTCTGTACTGCAGCTTTAAGTAAAATTTGTATTAGTGATGGTAAACTACATAAAAATAACTTTAATTTGTGATTTAGTCAATATGTTCTTCATTTTTCTCATGTTAAAAATCTGAAAATAGTCTATTTAATTATATTTCTAATAAATTTGTTGATTCAGTTTTTCATTCAGTTTTAGATTAAACGTATGTCTTAATGTACATTAATAATTCACAGATATTTTGAAGACGATTTGATTATTTCCTGAGTTTTCACTAGTTTCTTTCTAGATATGCTCCTCTCATGGTTTATGGTTCTGTAATTAAGTTTCCATGTTTTTGTTGTTGTATGTTACTGTATGACACTCACTCATGGTGAATTTACATTCGTCTGAGCATTTGTTGTTTCTCTTTGTCCTCAGTCTGTGTGGATGCAGCATTACAGAGAAACAGTGTCTCATCCTGACTCAACATCTGTGTTCAAACCCATCACACCTGAGAGAACTGAACTTCAGTGGGAATAAAATAGAAAACAAAGGAGTGAATCACTTTTGTGAACTACTGAAGGATTCACGCTGTAAACTGGAGAGATTGAGGTCAGTAACGTTCACAATACAAGAATCAAAATACTTAAAATCATTTCTTTATTAAACAATTTAACCAAATCACTTTCACTCAATATCTCATGAAGAGATTGAGTTTTTACACTATTTTTATGGAAAATAATTTTCCCTAGTGATGTGTTTTGTGATCTGATGAAAGCAGGGTCTTAAATTGACACCCAGTTTTGGCCACTGTTTCAGGCCACTATGGCAGATGATGATTTCATAATCATTTAGGATGCTCCGTCAGTCAGTAACTTGACAGTCTTGAAAAATGTACAAGTATAATAAGATGATTTCAGCCACAGTGTAAAAAAATAAAAAAGACAATAATGTGCAAATTAATTAGCTGATATTAGTAATTTAATATTAGTAGACCAGGTGTGAAGCAAGTGTGAAACATTTTCCAAACAGCTTCTTTATTCTCTGCAGCACTTTATCTTCTTGAAGAATGACAGAATTAAACGATAGCCTTGAATATTTTGTGTAGCTTTGATGAGCAAATGAGTGAATTTTCCTGTCAGATTTGATATTGATGTAAAATTCATGTATGTGAATTTCTCTGACACTGGACGTCTCTCATCACATGGATTCCTATTAAGGCGACTGATTTTTGCTGCAAAATTTTGCTGAGGAAAAGGCACCCTCTGGATTGAAATTTTTTTTTTTTTCTTTTTTCTCTTTCTAGTCTAAATGAGTGTGGCATCACAGATGTTTCTTCTTTAACTCAGTCTTTGACAAACACAAAAGCACTGCAGTTTTTAAAAGAGCTTGATCTGAGTAAAAATAACATCGGATCCTCCAAGCAGAAGCTCATTGACCTGATACAAGACTCAAGCTGTAACCTGAGGTGAGAAAACATCCTTTTCAATCTATTGTCGCCACCTAGTGGTGAAACAATGTAACTGATACAGTTATTATTTGAAACGTTATTTAATCAAAAGGTGATTTACTCAATATTGATCACTACCATAGACATCAGTGTTTATATTTGAACTATAAACTTTTATCACAGTACTTATATAACCATTTGAACTATTGTATCACAGAAATAATGATACTATGAGGCTGAAAAGACTGTTTATGAAGCTGCTCCAACAACTGCACTCTCTGGTTAAGCAGCAATATGATTTTGTCAAAGGTTTATTAGACAGATGAATAATTGTTGTCATTTAAGAATAAGACCACATGGGTGTTTGAATTGAGATTTATCGTGCAGCTCTTTAGTCTTATACTCTCTCTCTTTCTCTCTTAGCATTGATATCTGACACATTCATTTGACTTTGTGTTGCGTTTTTCATTCAGTGAAGCGCGGGTAATCTCATCGCATTCTTGCATATCCTGAAAGGGATATTAAGTCACGTAACACTCAGAGATAACACATTTTGCCCTGTTTGAACAAAAGTGGGTAACGTTTGTCCTCCTCGTGTATATTCAAGAGCTAAAAATAAAGCAATATAATTTGAATATCAATACTTAAGTTTTTAAAATCTTAAAAAAAAATTGCGATAGTTAGATGAATCTATTTTTTTGTCCCAGCCCTAATGGGTAGGGTAAGTGCAGGGCGAGAGAATATACAGTTTTTACAGAATAATTATGCCAATAGAATGTTCCCATAAAACATGGAATCCCAGTGTGTGTGTGTGTGTGTGTGTGTGTGTGTGTGTATAACATCAGTCACCACAGAAGTTAATTTTTGACCTAGAAAAAAGCCTGAAAAATTGTTTCGAAATGTTTGCTTTGGAGAAAGTGTGTGTGCCAAATGATGTCAAATCTGTAACTAATCTGTTTACAGGAATTTGATCTTTCAGTCTATTACACTTTGTTCTTAATTGAAATACAATTATTAATTTGCAACTTGTTCTACTCAACACTGATTATTTTCTCTTCTATTTCCTCCTCACAGCCTAGAGGAAGAAGGCTGGATTAGCAGTGCTGCAAATGTGCTCAGTGGATTGTTTACTCGATCTAAAGCCCAGGAGGATCCTGTGAAATTAAAAGCACAAGAAAAGCCACTATTGGATGAAAGACCCTCAGAAGGTTCCTGCTATAATACTGTAATAAATTAATACCGTATGTGTATGATGGTAATTTTAGCAAGATGCTGCTGAAAAGCAATTCATTAATAGTAACAATGCAAAACCCACCGCTAATATAATTTCAAGCTGTTTATTCCTGTATTGTACAGTACATATAAATAGCTTCAGATAGCATTGCTTTAACTAATGTACAGTTTATTATTCTAGCTCTTGTGTATTAAAAAGGAACAGGCTTACAAATTAAATAATGCAGCATTAATAGAAACACATACACATTGTGAGTAATGTTGAATGGATATTGCTGATTTAGTGTTCATACAAGATATTTTGTTTTTTTACAGGTACGCCTGATCTCAGCTCAGAGATGGCTAAGAAGTATGAAGGGTCTGCAGTATAAAGACCTTCATCATAATGATGTTGGGATTAAACTCATCCATAATGAAGAAGTTAAAACATTGCTAATTGTAATTGTCAAATTTAGCAATGAAATATATTCAGGGGTGGACTGGGGCAAAAAAGTGGCCTTCGGCTTTCTGGCAGGAATCGGCCCATCACACCCGGGTCCACAACACACCTCACCATAAAACCCATTAGCTTGTTATGCACAGAGAAATTTTTTAGACCACTTAGTAAAATAAAAATATAAATGCTCTTTATACAAAAATATAAATGCTATTTATTTATTTATTTTATTATTTTTTTTTAACAAAATGCTTAACATTAATGAATGACATACTTTACGTTATATAATTTGTCTTTCCTGGTGCACATGACAAATAGTAAATCATTTTGAAAAGATTTCAAACTGTTTTCCATACAGGGAAGTTTAATATCATTAAACTTCAATACCTACCATTATATCAGTCCATATATAACAATGCTCTGCTATGGTCTATAAGACTTTGAATGTAGTGCAGAATGTGGACTGTTTTATGATGCCTTTCTAGTGGTTATAGTATTTGTCCTTTCAGGAGCTTGACAACTGACATTTTATGGAATTTGAGGTCCAATTGTAGAAAAGAGTAACAATTCTTATGTGTATGAAAAGTACATCACATTAGAATGATTTCTGAAGGATCATGTGACTGAGGACTAGAGTAATAATGTTGAAAACTCAGCTTTGATCACAGGAATAAATGACAGTTTACAATAAATTCACACAGAAAACAGCTATTTGAAATTGTATGAATATTTTCTGTATATTTGATCAAATAAATTCAGCCTTCCTCTTTCAAAAACATTAAAGAAGTCTTCATTATTTCAAACGTTTGATCGCCAGTGTGTAAAATAATGTGAACTAATTAGCAAATTATATTTTAGACACTTTCCTAATTGGGACATACACTGTTAATTATTTGACTGTAAATTTACAATAAATTGCAGGTTAATAATTGCATGACTTTCACAGTAAGTTACTGTAACATTTTTACAGTAAATTATTGTGAAATGACAGCTGTATACTGTGACTTCACAGTAATTATGACATCGCATTACTGTGATTTAGCGGTAAGCTGCTGTAGAATTAATGTATTTAACTGTGAAATTACAGTTGGTGTCTATGTATTACTGTAATTTAACAGTAAGCAGCTGTAGAATTCATGTATTTAACTGTGAAATTAGTCTATCTATTACTGTAATTTAGCAGTAAGCAGCTGTAGAATTATTGTACATAACTGTGAATGTCTATCTATTACTGTGATTTAGCATAAATGAAGGACCAAACAAAACTGATAAAAACAGTGACATAACTTTTATTTTTTAGAAGTAAAATACAATTTAATTACATGAATAAAACACTGGGCAACAGGGATTGACACTGGGTAACAGGAACGTGTGTCAAAAGAGAAAGGAGGAGACAGAGAAGAGAGAGTGAGGGAGAGAGATGTAAGAAAAGACAAAAAGGTGGGAATAGAGAGGGTCGCGGGTGTCTCGCTCCTTCCATCGCAGCTGGCACCTGCATAGTGTGGGTTCTATCCACTATATACAAAAGATAAGAAAGACAAAAAGTTTAAGTTACTCTGTGGTGGACTGACTCCCTGTAAGTATGGTGCTCGCATTGTAACACACTAATCCTAAAATGTCTACAATTTAAGTAATTTCAACTATTTAAAAAAAATTATGTGAATAGTACTCTTAATTAATATTAAATCAACAAACCAGGACTCTTATCACTCCTGTTACTTTTACCCAGTCCTATTATTTTTCACGTGAGTAACAGGACTGAAAGTAACATGATTGAGGTTAAAAGGTTAGTTCACCCAAAAATGAAAATTCTGTCAGTAATTACAGAGCACAAATTAAGATATTTTTGAAATCTGAGAGCTGGATCACTCCTCCATCGGCTTCTAAGGGTTTGAAACTTGCTGGCCCAGAAAAATGTATTAAAGATATCTTTAATATAGTCCAAGTGACTCCAGTAGCTCAATCTTAAGTTTATAAAGCGACGAGAATACTTTGTGCGTAAAAAAAAAAAAAAAAAAAAAAAAAAAATATTCCACAATTCATTTCCTTCTCTGTGGGCCTTGAGTTTTTTCTTGTAGTATAACAGCGTAGCGCTTCTGTGTTATACGTCACACGTATGCTCACTATTGGCCGACGCTGGTCATGTGTGTGATGCATGTGACATATTACACAGAAGCGCTACGCTGTTATACTACATGAATTCACCCGAGGCCCAGAGAGAAGGAAAAAAAATAGTGGAATAAAGTCATTATTTTTGGGGGGGTTTTGCGCACAAAAAGTATTCTCGTTGCTTGGTAAACGTAAGATTGAGCCACTGTAGTCACTTGGACTATATTAATGATGTCTTTAATACATTTTCTGGGCCAGCAAGTTTCAATCCCTTAGAAGCCTATGGAGGAGTGAGACAGCTCTCAGATTTAATCAAAAATATTTTAATTTGTGTTGATGAACGAAGGTCTTACGGGGTTGGAACAACATGAGGGTGAGTAATTACTGACAGAATTTTCATTTTTGGGTGAACTAACCCTTTAAGTAAAAATTGCATGCTAAATTGCATAGTAATTCAACACAGTAGCAAGTAGTAACCACTTAAGTAAAGTACTGTAAATTTGACGTTTTTTAGACGTCAAGGCATGTTAAATTCAAATAAACGTAAAAACAATTAATTTTACACATTTATTTTGCAGTCTATCTAAACTCTACATTGAATCAGGAGACACTATAGAACACATTAAAGGGATAGTTCACCCCAAAAATCTTTGGAACACAAATTAAGATATTTTAAGAAATCCGAGAGCTTTCTGTATCCTCCATGGACAGCAATTATTTTACTTTCAAGGCCAGGAAAGATTGTTAAAATAGTCCATATGTATACAGTGGTTAAACCTTAATGTTATGAAGTGACGAGAATACTTTTACTGCGCAGAAACAAAACAACACAAAATAGAATACCGACTTGATTCAACAATTTTTTTCCTTTCTGTGCCAGTATCCGATGCGTTTCACGTGATGTGTTCTCGATCATGCATGTGATTGCATTGCGCACAAAAAGTATTCTCGTCGCATCATAACATTGAGGTTGAACCACTGTAGTCATTATTATTTTAACGATGGTTTTACTACCTTTCTCGGACTTGAAAATGGTTATAACATAGTAGTCTATAGGTGGGATCAGAAAGCTCTCAGATTGCTTAAAATTTTCTTAATTTGTGTAGAACAAAATTCTTGTGTTTGGAACATCATGAGGGGATGTAATTAATGACAGATTTTTCAATTTTGGGTGAACTAACCCTTTAATAGCTTCAGTAAACTTCTTACTGCATAACTACATCTAGCTTAAAGGAACACGCCGACTTTTTGGGACTTTAGCTTATTCACCGTATCCCCCAGAGTTAGATAAGTCCATACATACCCTTCTCATCTCCTTGAGTGCCTCTGTTTGACGCACCCACCGCTAGCCTAGCTTAGCACAAAGACTGGAGGTAAACAGCTCCAGCTAGCATACTGCTCTCAATAAGTGACAAAATAACGCCAACATTTTCCTATTTACATGTTGTGATTTGTATAGTCACAGTGTGTACAAATAACAAGGTCATATGAGACAACCATCTTCTAACTGTATACATACTGGGAACTATATTCTCAGAAGGCGAAGCACTGCTACTTCCCCAAGTATATTCTGAGAATATAGTTCCCAGTATGTATACGGTTAGAAGATGGTTAGAGTCACTGTAACTATACAAATCACAACATGTAAATAGGAAAATGTTGGCGTTATTTTGTCACTTATTGGGAGCAGTATGCTAGCTGGAGCCGTTTACCTCCAGTCTTTGTGCTAAGCTAGGCTAGCGGTGGGTGCCTCAGACAGATTTACGGCAAGCACGGAGATGAGAAGGGTATGTATAGACTTATCGAACTCTGGGGGATACGGGGAATAAGATAAAGTCACAAAAAGTCAGCGTGTTCCTTTAACACAGATACTGTGTTTCATTAGTCCGTTCTTAAATTGGAACACAGCTTACATTAGATTGACATCCATTCGAAGTCAATGAGCTTCCTGATAAGAGTGCAGACTTGCTGGTTCATGTGACCTCTCTGCCTCTTAGATTTTGTGCCTGTCTCTGGGTTGATGCCCAAGAAGCACCTACAAACAAAAAGACAGAAGAAACCTGTTAGTTTAATTCAAGTGTGATGAAAAAGGTGTCAGTTCCCAGTCATCACCTTCAGTGGGTCACTGCTTTTGCAGTACAGAGTCAAACTAAAGTTAGCTCAGTTTAAACAAAGGTGTAATTCAGGTGTAAGTACTGTAATTCAGAAAAAAAAATGCATGGAACTGAACTGAAAAACATTTCCATCACAAACACAGTCAAGAATAGACCTTCACCAAAGTAGAGGTGTGTGATTTACCTAGGCAAAGCATTCGCACACAACAATTTACATAATTTACATGTTCCGTTTGCAGAGGATGGAGTAAGAGCCTGTTGCCTCTCCATCTCCCTATGGCTGTTTCTACTTGTACTCTTCCTCCTAGAATTATTACCCGTTCACAGATGATATGATAAACATTTCATTTCTTATATCTTTTTCACAATAAAGCACCCAGTTTTCTAGTTGTTTCTGACTTTTTTTAAGCTTTGTCTCTGGTCTAATCTGGTCTGGTCTCCAGCACAGAAACACAAATTAAGGCCCCGTCCACACTACTGCGTTTTCGTTTAGAAACGGAGAATTAAAACGAATACGATCTCCGTCCACACCAGCGTTTTAGCTGCGTATTAGAATTGATCTCCGTCCACATTAAAACGACTGAAAACGCGGATCACGTGACCATTCACCAACACTGGGCATACGCGTGCCGTTGTAAACACAACTTCATTGATAAAATTAGGGCTGGGCGATATGACGAAATATATCGTCTGGACGATATAAAATGTCTATCGTTTTATATAAGGCTCTATCGTTTAAGCCACGATAAGGCGTTTTACGGCAGAATTTTACGTCAAGATGCACCTCACGGCATGCCCATGCACACAGCAATACATAAACAAACATGGAGGAAGACAGTAGTAGACGCGGTTCAGACCAGGGTAATTCACCCTTCGCAGGGAGCTTGATTGACAGGCGATCTAACCAATCATAATCAGCCATCCGCCATTTTGTCCGACAAAGCAGTGAGGAGAGATCATAGACAGTATATAAACGGAGAGATAGCAGATTAACATGGGAGGATTTGAAATTGAAAAACGGAATGTACTGACGCCTTTACGTGGTTTAAAACAACATTCCTTCTTATTCCATGTTATGTTCATTCATGTTTATTTGATGCTATAAATGAACTAGAAGGAAGAGATGATCAGTTCACGAGCAGCTTTAACTGATGCTGTACAGTGATCTGTCAGACACATTTAAGAGCCACAAAACGGTATGTATCGTTTAAATTTATAAAAAAAATACCAAATTCGAAAGGTGAGACTTTGTTTAATATGTTTAATATCAAAAGTAACTGAAAAGTAACCTGCTCTGTCCTGTCTGTCAGCGTGTTGTCAGTCTCCTCTCTGCTCCGCGATGTATTTTTCACTGCGTGAGAACATGGTGTGTGCGTGAGAGCAGCGTAGCTTGTCGGACATAGCGACAGTAACTAAGGGGGGCGGGTCTTCGCGAAGGGCAACCAACCCAAACCGAGGAGCTTGTACTTAAAAGAGGGGCGACTTCTGTCGCATCTCGCATGCATGGATGTGGTTTGGATATAAGAAGACCGACGTGGACCAGACAACAGTTGTTTGTAAAGTTTGCCGGCTCCCAGTGCCAACAACGGACTCCAACAATACTAATTTATTTTATCACCTGCGCAAGAACCACGAAAAAAATAATACAGAGAAAGTCAACGAGCAAAAGCAGCGTTGAGTGGTGACGTAAGCGCTCGAAACAAACTCCAGACACAGACGCTGCAATAAATAAACAAATAAATAAAATAATATTTAGTCCCTACTACCTTTTATTTTTTGTATATCATTTCAAACTGCATTTCCAGATTACAATTTTATATTGACTATTCATGAACTGAATTAACACAAAATTGTTATATCGTCATGTATATCGTTTCGGGATATCAAATGAGCTATATCGGGATATGAAATTTTGGCCATATTGCCCAGCAGATAAAATAAAATTAGATAAAAATTATCCCACCATGCGCTGGTTCTTCCCGGGTTAACCCAAAACCGCCGCTCCATGTGCGGTCAGTACCGCCGCTGCACACAGGAATTGTCACAGATCGCTGAAATGATAGCTTGCCTCTGGCGCATGTAGGCAGTTATAGCATTGTAAAATGCAGAATTTACTTGCACAACAGCTGCTAGCAAAGATACGCCATGACTGACGACACCCAATCATAGAGCCGAGCGTGAGCCTCTACTACGCCATCGTTTCTAAAGTCCTTCGTTTTGACCGTCCACACTAAAACGCCCTCCGGAGATTCAAAACGAAAAACGGGTCGGCAGCGTTTCTAAACTTCTCCATTTTTGGTCTCCGTTTTTGCCGTTTTAGTGTGGACGGGAGGTGCAAACGTAGCAAAAGGTCTCCGTTTTAAACGAAAACGCACTAGTGTGGACGGGGCCTAAGTCTGCAACACACCACTTGTTTGAGGGGGAGAAAGGGGGGTCATCACCGTTTGGCTGCTGTGGTCCTGAGCGGATTGCAAAACACAATACATCCAAACATTCCTTGTTTAACCCAACAAATAAAAAGCAAGCCCTCAAGTACAATATTACTGTAGATATTACCTTTGGATAAATTCCAGAGTACAAGCAGCATCTTCAGCATACTTCAAGTTAAAATTGTAGTAGCTGGAAAAAATAGCAGCCAGACCAGTTGTAAAGTCAAGGTGAGGTCCCATGACCACTTGACCCTCCAACGACAGCCCATGCCCTTGGTTTCATTATGTCACCTGAAACAAAACCAGATACACTCATCATGGACAACTGTTCAGTAAAGGAATACATTTTTTTTTATTTATTTTTAATTAAGAGTAAAAATAGTTGTGGCATATTCTAACTACTGTGTGTTACATTTCTTTAAAAGAAAATGTCAATACATTCCATATGTTGAACACCCTGTAGGCTACTGGAAACTAAACTATACGGTTTGTATTTAAGTTGAATATACAAACACCATTACCAGATGACGATTAAAAGACAATAATTACAAACGTATATCCTACAGATACAAATCACTGCAATTACTTTGGACTGTCTAGTTATAACCAACATTAATGTACTGGCAAAACCACCTGCGTGAAGTTGGCCCCCCACCCAACGCAAAATGTCTGCAAAATAGTCTCAATCGTTTGTGCTCCGTTTGTGCTGGTTTGTGCCGTAAAAATTTTCGTTTGTGCTGCTTTGGTTTTTTAGATATTAAAAGAATATTTATAGGTCATTCTCAGGTCACTCAGCCCCCCACATGTTCCAAATTCATCGAAAATAGTCTCAAACGTTTGAGCTTCGTTTGTGCTGATTTGTGCCGGTAAAAGTTTCGTTTGTGCTGCTTTCGATTTTAAAATATTGGACTTTGAATTATAGGCGATGACGTCACTCAGCCCCCCCACATGCTCCAAATTCACCCAAAATAGTCTCAATCGTTTGTGCTTCGTTTGTGCTGGTTTGTGCCGGTAAAAGTTTCGTTTGTGATGCTTTCGATTTTAAAATATTAGATTTTGAATTATAGGCGATGACGTCACTCAGCCCCCCCACATGCTCCAAATTCGCCCAAAATAGTCTCGTTTGTTTGTGCTCCGTTTGTGCTGGTTTGTGCTGGTGAAATTTTAATTTGTGCTGCTTCGGTTTTTAATATATTAAAATAACTTTTATTGGTCATTCTCAGGTCACTCAGCCCCCCACATGCTCCAAATTCGCCCAAAATAGTCTCAATCATTTGTGCTTCGTTTGTGCTGGTTTGTGCCATTAAAAGTTTTGTTTGTTCTGCTTTCGATTTTAAAATATTAGACTTTGAATTATAGGCGATGACGTCACTCAGCCCCCCACATGCTCCAAATTCGCCCAAAATAGTCTCGTTTGTTTGTGCTCCGTTTGTGCTGGTTTGTGCTGGTAAAAGTTTAGTTTGTGTTGTTTCGGGTTTTTTTTTTTTTTTTTTAGATATGCCTGTTAAAATAATATTTATAAAATCTCAGGTCACTCAGCCCCCCACCCCACATAGGCTATGCTTCAAATTCACCCTAGATAGTCTCCTTTGTTTGTGCTTCGTTTGTGCTGGTGAAATTTTCGTTTGTGCTGCTTCGGTTTTTAAAATATTAAAAGAATTGGCAATTCATTCTGAGGTCTCTCAGAACCCCACATGCTCCAAATTCACCACAAACAGTCGCAATCGTTTGTGCCGATAAAAGTTTCATTTGTGCTGCCTCGCTTTATAAATATTAGACATTGATTGCATTGAAATGAATGACACTGAACGGCTGTAAATGCAAATCGCATAAGAGCATATTATAGTGACTATTAGGCTATATACCAAAGCATAGACATTTAACAGAAATAGTAGGCGCAATGTGATTTCAAATTAAGTCTGTTTGCTTTCCTCCTTTTCAGTGACAAGCGCGTGTCAGAAACGGAAAGTTGTTGCATCAAAAAAGCTGCATCAGTCCGTGTAATTCCTTCAATTAATTAGCCTACGTCAAGAAAATACGACTTATTTAATTGTCTAACTAAACCAAATCGAAAAAAACAAATATAGGCATTCGTTTAATTTGATTTTACTTGAAAATAAACAAAGACAAAAAAGAATTAAGCCTATATAAGACTTTTTTTTTTTTGTATTTTTGGTTTATGGGTTAAACAAATTAGTTTATGCTTTAAAATTTGTTTCAAATGTGTGGGTGGCCCCTAAAATACTCATTTTGGCTTTATGTGGTCTAAAGCAACACTGAGGAATTTTTTATTTATTTGTATATTTATTTTATTCTTAAAAGGCCTAAGTAAAACCTAATGATGCAACATGTTTCACTCGTTATTACAAGCAGTTTTTTGTTTTGTTTTTTATTCTTATAAATAATAACATAATTTGTGTTTCATTGGAAAAACCTAAAATATCAGAAAACAATGGAAGGGATTGCGCAGGCGCCTCCGCGGACAAGAGAAATAGGCTTTGTTGTGCTCCGCACTATAGATGTAGGCTACATTGGCAAGAAATATATGAAACAACCAATTAGAAAAAAAAAAAAATAATAACTAATATGCAGCAGTAGCCTACATAAGATGAACTTGCATGATGGGACATGCAAGACATAAGTTGAATGGCGTTTCAGGGCGTCACTCATGCGAAACAATATTAAAATAATCATATTTTTTACCCATGAATAAAATTACGAAAATCTAGCTTATTTTTCAGTTTTTTTTTTTTTTTTTTTACACAAAACAAAACACAAAAATCAAACTCTTTCTTATTCCTCTTTATTTCTTTTTAAGTAAAAATCTAATAAGCCTACCAGGTGCACGGATGACGGACCCGGACCCCAGTTAAACATCCAATATTGTTATTTCATTATTTCTTTACAAAACCAAAAAAAAAAAAAAAAAAAAAAAAAAAATATATTATATATATATATATATATATATATAATTATCATCAATTAATTGTAATCATGATCAATTATCCTTCAGGAAACAATATTATATAAACCTTTCAACAACGTTGTACTTATTTGTATGTATTATTTATAAAGCACATTTCAATACAACCGAAGTTGTCCAAAGTGCTGTACATTAAAATGGAGAAATACAAGGCACAATTAATATAAAGCATACAAAAAACACATACACATCTAGGAATCAATCACTCATCAGAGAGCATCTTGTCCGCGGAGGCGCCTGCGCAATCCTATCCATTGTTTTCTGATATTTTAGGTTTTTCCAATGAAACACAAATTATGTTATTATTTATAAAATAAAAAAAACAAAAAAAAAACTGCTTGTAATAACGAGTGAAACTGTTGCACCGTTTTACTTAGGCCTTTTAAGAATAAAATACAAATAGATTAAAATTTCCTCAGTGTTGTTTTAGACCACATAAAGCCAAAATTAGTATTTTAGGGGCCACCCACACATTGAAACGAATTTTAAAGCATAAACTAATTTAAGTTAAACCCATAACCCAAAAATACAAAAAAAAAAGTCTTATATAGGCTTAATTCTTTTTTGTCTTTGTTTATTTTCAAGTAAAATCAAATTAAACGAATGCCTATATTTGTTTTTTCGATTTGGTTTAGTTAGACAATTAAATAAGTCGTATTTTCTTGACGTAGGCTAATTAATTGAAGGAATTACACGGACTGATGCAGCTTTTTTGATGCAACAACTTTCCGTTTCTGACACGCGCTTGTCACTGAAAAGGAGGAAAGCAAACAGACTTAATTTGAAATCACATTGCGCCTACTATTTCTGTTAAATGTCTATGCTTTGGTATATAGCCTATAGTCACTATAATATGCTCTTATGCGATTTGCATTTACAGCCGTTCAGTGTCATTCATTTCAATGCAATCAATGTCTAATATTTATAAAGCGAGGCAGCACAAATGAAACTTTTATCGGCACAAACGATTGCGACTGTTTGTGGTGAATTTGGAGCATGTGGGGGGCTGATTGACCTGAGATTTTATAAATATTATTTTAATAGACATAGGCCCTATCTAAAAAAACGAAGCAGCACAAACGAAACTTTTACCAGCACAAATGAAGCACAAACGTTTGAGACTATTTTGGGCAAATTTGGAGCATGTGGGGGGCTGAGGGACCTGAGAATGAATACCCAATTCTTTTAATATTTTAAAAACCGAAGCAGCACAAACGGAAATTTCACCGGCACAAACCAGCACAAACGAGCACAAACAAAAGAGACTATTTTGGGTGAATTTGGAGCATGTGGGGGGCTGAGTGACGTCATCGCCGTTTATTAAAATCTGAAACCCGGCACAAAACCACAAACGAAGCACAATTATTGAGACTATTTTGGGCGAATTTGGAGCATGTGGGGGGCTGAGTGACCTGAGAATGACCTATAAAAGTTATTTTAATATTTTAAAAACCGAAGCAGCACAAACGGAAATTTCACCAGCACAAACCAGCACAAACGAAGCACAAACAAACGAGACTATTTTGGGCGAATTTGGAGCATGTGGGGGGGCTGAGTGACGTCATCGCCTATAATTCAAAATCTAATATTTTAAAATCGAAAGCATCACAAACGAAATTTTACCCGCACAAACCAGCACAAACGAAGCACAAACGATTGAGACTATTTTGGGTGAATTTGGAGCATGTGGGGGGCTGAGTGACGTCATCGCCTATAATTCAAAATCTAATATTTTAAAATCGAAAGCATCACAAACGAAACTTTTACCGGCACAAACCAGCACAAACGCACACAAACGATTGAGACTATTTTGGGTGAATTTGGAGCATGTGGGGGGCTGAGTGACGTCATCGCCTATAATTCAAAATCTAATATTTTAAAATCGAAAGCATCACAAACAAACTTTTACCGGCACAAACCAGCACAAACGAAGCCACAAACGATTGAGAAGACGAAAGAGAAGTAAAAAACAAAGACAAACCAAGAACCAGAGAAAGAAAAGAAAAAAAAAGAGAGAAACCCGAAGAAATAGGAAGAGAAGAAGAGAAGAAAAGGAAACGAAAGAGAAAGAAAAAAAAAAAAAAAAAAAAAAAACCGAAAAGAGAAAAAAAAAAAAAAAACCAAGAGAAAAAAGAAAAGAAAAAAAGACAGAAAAAGAAACAAAAAAAAAAGAAGAGAAGAAGAACCGGAAGAAGAAAGAGAGAAAAAAAAAGAAAGAAAGGAAAGGAAAGAAAAGACCAAAAGAGAAAAAGAGAAAGAAGGAAGAGAAACAAAAGACGACATAAAAGAATAAAGAATGACTCTAAAGAGAAAAAAAAGAAAAACAATAATAAGAAGACTGAAAGAGAAAGATACGGAAAGGAGAAAAGAAAACCAAAAACTAAAGTAAAAAAGAGAGAGAGAAGAAAAGAGTAAAAAGAAAAAAGAAGAAATAGAAAAAAAAAGAAAAGAGAAAAAACTAACAAAAAAAAAAAAAGCGAAGAATAAGAAAAAAGTAAGACAACAAGAAAAAACTAGAACGAGGGAGAGAAGATAGAGAGAATAACATGAGAAGAAGAGAGAAAAAAATTAAAAAAGAGAGAAGAAACAGCCCAAGAACGACAGAGAAGAAAGAAAAAAAGAGAACAAAAGAAAAGGAAGAAAGAAGAAAGAGAGAAGAGGGAATTAATAAAAGACTAACGAAAGAAGAGAGGAGAAGAAAGGAAACTAAAAAAAGCAAAAAAGGGAAAAAAAAAAGAAAAAAAAAGAAAAGAAAAACAACAAAGAAATAAAAAGAAAAGAAAAAAAAGTGAAATAAAGAGAAAAAGGAGACCAAAAAACAGAAAAAGAAGAGAACAAAAAAAAAAAAAAAACTAACAGAAAAGAAAACAAAACGAAAAAGACGAAAAAAAAAAAGAAAAAAAAAAAAAAAGAAGAAAAAGGAAAAAAAGAAGAGAAAAAAGGGAGAAAAAGAGAGGAAAACATAAGAAAAAAAAGGAAAAAGAAAAATAAAGAAAGAAGAACGAGGTAAGAAGAGATAAAAAAAAAAAAAAAAAGAAAGAAAGGAGGGGAGAGAGAAAGAGAGGAAAAGGAGAAAAAGAAAAAATACGAGAAAAGAAAGTAGAAAGAGAGGAACGAAGGAGAAAAAGAGATAAGAAGGTAGAAGGTAACGAGGAGAAGGAGAACAAAAACAAGAGGAAGAAGAAGAGAAAAAAAAGAAAGAGAAGAAAAAAAAAGAAATAGATGAAAGAAAACCCAAAAAAAAGAAATACTTAGTAAAGAAAATAGAAAATAAAACGAATTAAAGAGAGAGTAAAAAAAAAGGAGAAAGAGAAGAATAAAAAAAATAGGAAAGAAAGAAAGAGAAAACAAAAAAAAATGTTCTAAAAAAATAATATAAAAGGTTAATTGAATAGAAAAATAAAAAAAAAAAGAGAAAGACTTATAAGTAACCGAAAAAAACTTATAATAAAGTAAGCGAGTAAATAAGTAATAAAAAAAATAAGATAAAAAGAATAGAAGACGAGATCCAGAATATAATAATGAGCTAAAACTACAATGATATTAAAGTAAAAAATACGGAACAATAAATAATTATTAGAAATAATATGAAGTGATATACTATAATAAATAAAAGTAAAAAAAAAAAAAAAAAAAAAAAAAAAAAAAACATGAAAAATGTACAAAATTATTAATTAAGATGAGAAAGAAGTAATTTAAAATAAGTAGAGGAATGAAATAATAAGACAAAAAATAATATAAGAAATGAAGAAATAAAATATAACGTGAAAACAACGAAACACCAAATTAGAGATAGAAATAAAAAATTTAATAACTTAAGAAGATAAAGAAACTGAAAAGAAAGAAGTTACAAATAAACAAAGAGGGAAGAAGAGAAGAATAGAAAATTAAAAAAAGAATAAAATAAAAAAATGGATAAAACATAAAATAGTATTTAAAAAAAGAAGTAATAAATATAGAAAATAAGGAAAAAGTAAAAAATTATTTACAGTAAGATAAGGACTGATAACAAGTAAAGAAACTGAATAAGAAATAAAAATAAAACACCAAAAAGTAAATAATAGAATAATATAAGAAATAAAGAAGAATAGAAAAGAGGAAGGAAGAAAAACTATTCAAAATTAAAAGAGAAGAAACAAAAAACATAAAATAAAAAGATAAAAGAATTAGAAAAGAAAATAGATACATGATAAACAAGGGATGGACTAGAATAAATAAATAAGACTATAAAAATAACATATCTAAAGGATCAAATGAGAAATAGAAAATATGTCTAAAATAAAAGTAACATAACAAATACTCAAAAAACAAACATGACATGAAATGAAAAGAGAAGAGAAAAAAAAAAAATACTTATTAAAACAAAGAAAGTAAAGACATTAAAAAAAGAAAGAAAAAAAAACCATATAAACCTAAATAATAATACCAAAAAATAAAAAGAAACTATAAAAAAAAATAATATATTTAAACTATTATAAAAATAATATATAAAAAAGAAATAATAAACAAATAACAAAATAAAGAAAAAAAAAAGAAAAATATATATAAACTCAACAAAGAAGAAAATAAGAAAAAATTAAAAAGGAATGAAAATAAAAGAAATAAAATGTAAAAAAAAAAAAAAAATATAAAGTAAGGAAAAAAAGAAACAATTATAGAAAAGTTTAATAAAAATACCATACAAAAATAAGAAAACTAAAAGAATACCCAACGACAGAAAAAATATAATAAGAAAACCTAGAGACATATAACATAAAGAAAGAAAAACCAAAATAATAAAAATACATAGTTTAAAACAAAACAGTAAGGAGAAAAAAATAAGACTATAAAAATAAATAATAAAAAACCTAAACTAAAAACTAATAATAAACCAATAAAAATAATACAAAATAAATAACCTATAAATAAATAAACAAGAAAAACAAACAAAAACAAATAAATATAAAAAATATAATAAGAAATAATAAAAAAAAAGAAAAAAAATATATTAAATAAAAAAAAAAAAGAAAAAAACAAAAAAAGTAAAATTATAACAACAAATTATAATACAAGAAAAAAAAAAAAAAAATAAAAAAATAAAGTAAAACAAACAATAAGAACAAAAATTAGAAGAGATAACCTAAGACCATAGACACTTCAAAATAATACCCAGAAAACACAAGGAAGAGGAAGAAAATAAAAAAGAGACGGAAACGAAGAAATACAAGAAGAACTAACAGATATGAGTTAAAGAAAGAAAGGAAAAATAAGTGATAAAGAGAAGAAGTAAACTCCATAAAAGAAATATAATAACCCTAGACCGTGGAGAAAGAAAAAAAAAAAGAAAAAAAAACGAAAAAGTTAAAGAAACCTATATAATAAATTAAGAACTAATAATAAAAAAACTAATAGGATGTAAGATAATATAAAATAAGACTGAGATATAAGAGTAAATTAATATAAAACAAAAGAAATTTATTAATTTCATATAATACAATAAGAAAGAAAAGATAATGAAAAATAAAGAATAAAAAAGAAAAGAGAATATTCAAAAAAAAATATATATAAATTTAATAAATAAGAATTATAAAGAAAAAAGACATTAAAAGGTACTAACCAAAAAAAGACAGAAGAAGAGAATAAATAACAAGACTATAAACAAAAATACAGACAGAAAATAGAGAGAAAACTTATGAAAAAAGTAGAAATAAAAAGAACCTGAGAACATATAAAAAAAAAATAAACAATAAACAGGAAAAAGATAAATAACTAGAGAGAGAAAACAGACGAAAGAAAAAGAAGAAAGAAAAAATATCGTGTTCATCTGCAAATTCACTCTGACCTCAAACGAAAGATACGACACAACAAGAAAACAAGAAAGAGAAACGAAGAAAAGAAAGAGAAAAGAACAAAAATAACAGAATAGAAAGAGAAATGTATAAACCACAACCTAACAAGAAAAAAATAAAAATAAAAAGAAAAAAAAAAAGAAAAGAAGAGAAAAAAGAGATAAGAAATATAAAGAGATAAAAGTAATTAAAAATAAGGAAAAAGAAAGAAAGTAGAGAGAAGAGAAAAACAGAATAAAGAAAGAAAAAGAGAGAAAGAAAATTGAACAGGAGAGAGAAGAAGGGGACGAAGAAGAAAGACGAAAAAATAAATAAATAGAAAAAATAATAACACAACAATATAGAAACATTAAGGAAAAGAAAAATAAAATAAGATTAGAAGAAAGTTACGAAAAAATACTAGAAAGGAACAAGAGAGAAAAGAGGAGAACCAGAAAAGAGATAAAGAAAAAAGAATTCTTAATACTATAAAATAACCTTTAATATCTTTAAAAATAGAATTAATATTACTAACTATTAATAATTAATAAAGTAAATAATTTAAAAAAAGAATATTAAAAAGAAAAAAAAAAAAAAAAGATAAAAAAACAAAATATATAAAAATCACCCAAAGATAACATAAAAATATACCCGATAAAAATTAAACAAAATAAAATAGAAAATACTTATAACAAAAAAATATTAATTAACACTTAAAAAAAAAATAAGTTTTAAATAAAAAATATATATTAAAAATTATATAGAAACAATAAAAAATAGATTAAAAAATAGATATTAAATAAAATAAAATTAGATATTAAGAGATACCTAAGAAAAAAAGAAGAAGACACATATAGGAAAATAATAATAAAAGAAAATTAGAAAATATTTTGATATACAATATAAAAATAATAAATAAAAAAATTACTAAATAAACTTAATAAATAATAATAAAACAAGAAAATACCAAAAATAAACAATATTAAAAAAATCATACCTAAAATAAATTTAGTTTAATTAATGTATAAATAAATATAACGTTAAAAAAGAATATAAAAATAATAAAATAATAATAATAATCACATAAAAAACAAATTAAACCAAAATTATACATATAAGTATAAATAAAAATAAAAACCTAATAGATAAAATAACTTTGAATAATTAAATAAAAATAAAAAAAATAAATAACTTAAAGAAACCCTTAAATAATAAAAAACCATTAATATTTATCAAAAAGAACTATAGAAAAGATAAGAATTAAAGAATAATGTAAATAAAAAAAAATAACTGACAAGAAAAACACAATAATTAAAAAAGAATATACCATTAAAAAATAAAACCAAAGAAAGAAAAAGATGATAACCTAAGAAAACTATAATAATACAACTAACTCAATAATACAATAACATACTATTTTTTTTTAATTTTATCAATTTTTGTTTCTTATTTACTTCATCGGCCTATAATTTCAAGTTTCTAATATTTAAAATCGTCAAGTCGCACAAACTACACTTGACCGGCAACAAAATCAGCACAACGAACGTCAAAAACGTTTTGCGACTATTTTCGCTGACTTTTGAACATGTGGGGGGCTGAGTGACCTGAGAATGACCTATAAATATCTTTTAAATATCTAAAAAACCAAGCAAAAGCAAAGCACAAATTTTTTCGGCACAAACCGCACAAACGGAGCACAAACGATTGAGACTATTTTGCGGACGTTTTGCGTTGGTGGGGGGCCAACTTCACGCAGGTGCAAAAACACAGATAAGTGCACATTGGTCTAACAGCGGGAAAACTGCCGCGCAAAACATTTATTTTGGCAGTGGAAAATTCCAGAGACAAGATAAAAAAAATAAAAAAAAATACATGGACATGCGCACTTCATTTTTCTGTTGACCAGAAAGACAACGGTTGCTCCGTTTCACACACACAGCAGGGAAGAAAATTATAAAGTTACTAATTTTAGATGAATTTAATCCACCTTTGCCCAAATCCACAACACCATAATTTATCTAGTTGATAATAACTGTCATAATACCACATTAAGGCCACATCTTACCTTATAACTTTATGTATCGTCGGTCAATGTAGAAGCTGTGGTAAAAGAGAGAACGCTGTTAGAGTAACTAATATAAGCTTTAAGTAAAGCTAAAGTTAAATGTTCGACGGTGTATCTAATCAGACATCTCACAGTTAACTTAATACGGTATAATTAACACTACAACCAACGTCTTTTCATTCAAATTTGCGCGCTTAAACGTCGACGCGAGTCTGCTCCAGCTAAGTTACAAAAACATGACAACAGAACCTACAACTAACGCTAATTTGGTTCATACTTTTAAATTACATGCACTATCATATAAAAAACATCAAATTGATAAAGTTTGACATTTAAACACTTACCGCTGTCTGAATCCACCGAATGGGACCACGTAGATCAGAGAGCTCTGATGACGCTCTGATGACGCTGCCGCAGTTGCCACTCAAAAAAGTCAAAAAAGACGGCATTCACAGTAGTTTCTTGTAAAAGCCCCGCGCCTGCATTATTTTCACAGTAAAAGTCTAAATACGGTATTATATTGTGAATTATCACAGTTAAAGCCTGTGAAGTGGTAATAATGTAATTAACTGTGAAATATTACAGTTATATCTTGTGAAATCCTGGAAAAATTTTACAGTGTACAGTAGGTTACTCGAATATGAAAGTTGCCAGTTTTCATGTAAAACTGATATCATGTGATATAAGCAATGATTTTGGTATTGTCACCAGTCAAAAACTTCAGCCAAACCAGTGAGGGCTGTAAGCTCTGTGTGTGATTGCTTTCCTGCTGTGATCCATTATCCACTCTATATTCCACTATATTCCTGATCATCACCACTGCTGAGACTTTCCAGCTGTAATGAATAATGGATTGTAATTATTAGAATTAATTACAATTATTATACAGGAATCACTTATTATGCAGGTGAATTAGATACCTTATTTAATCTACCAACATATGATTTGTTCATAAGATCAGGAGGCCAGAGGTCAGAATAATAATTAAATAGTATACAGTATAATAAGCCAATTATACTCACATTCAACAGCTAATGTAAATATTTACTCAGATTAAAAAAATGCTGGTAAGTTGTTTTCATTTGCACTCTTCCATTTATTTGAATTTTGAACCAAACACTGTGAATTCTGTAAGGTCACATTCAGAAACCTTAAACACAAAAATAAGATTAAAAAATTAGGCTATTAGTAGACATAGGATTACGGAAGGGTATGGGAGCTTGTTTCCACCACTAAATAAAAAATTAAAAAGGTAATTGCAATTTTTATCTTGCAATTCTGAGAAAAAAAGTCAGTCTTTATTCCTCATAATTTTTTATTATAACTTGAAATTGCGAGTTTATATCACAATTCTGAGAAAAGAAGTGAGAGAGGCTATAAACTGGCTATTCTGACATTTTTCTCACAATTGCTTATATCACAATTCTGACTTTATACAACACAGATCTGACTTTATAACGCATAATTCTGAGTTTATAACTCGCAATTGAGTTTTAGGGCCCCAGACTAAATGGTGGCATTTTGCAACCTTTTTTCCTGCCGGTGCTACTAAAGTTTTTAGAGGATGCACGGTTGCAACCACCACATTGCACAACTGATAAGAGCTGCCATTTCTGTTTCATATGAGAAACATCAAACGGCAAACGAAAGTGAAACGAAACAACGCTACTCGTTTGAGCTTTGCACATTGCACCATTTATCAGCTCTGAGCACATCGATTTCGTTCACGTGACACTGCTTAATTCACCGTAAAATTAATAACACCACTGTGAGATCTAGTGGGAAGCATTCAAATTCAGCACTTCTCTGCTTTAGACCACAGATATCAGATCAAATAGCACTGTTGTGGAAACCAGGAGAAATATTGTGCCATAAATAAACAAGTTAAGGCTCTCCAGTCCACAAATCACCATGGATTTAATGTAGTAGTCTAATGCTTACTGAAACTATGGTATTTTGGCAGAAATAGTCAAATGCTTTTACATTATCCATTTCAGGGTTCATGTAAACTTTTGAGAGTGACATTTTGAGCACTTTTCAAGCCAGGACTTTTTAAAGTGCTTCACATTTTTCCTGCACTTCAAAGCTCTAAATATTATCAAATTTTAATGTTGTTTTTAATGTGATGATTTGTTAAACTAAAAGTTTGAAGAAGGAAAACTAACACAAACAGGGAAATAACATAACATCTTTTTAGTAGTTTTTAGTAGTGAGCATTTACCAAAAAGTATTAAAGAAATGCTCTACTTTCCTTTATGAAGAACAGTTAAGTTTTGTAGACCAAAGATTTCAATCAATCAAAGAAAATTTTACTTCAAGAGCAGAAGCACATTTGAATGTGCTGGATCTGACAATGAATACTCTGACTTCTTTTGTTTTCTGTATAACTGAGTTAAGAAAATAACCTTCCCATCAGTGAAACAGCTTCTCTCAAGTATGTCATGTTTTTCAGAGAACCTGACCGAATGAATCTCATGTCACACTGTAAACACTTGTAATGTTTTTCTTCACTGTGAATAAACTGTGGTGCAGTTTCAACTCAGAAGTTTTCCCACAATCAAAATTTGATCTTTCACTGCTGTGGCTTTTGGTGTAATTTTAAAGTACTTTTATAACTAAAACTCTTTCCACACAAAGAACACGAGTCTTTTCTTTTGTTTGAACTTTCAGGTGGTCCTGCAGTGCACCTGTCCAAAAAAATATTTTACCGCTACGATAACAGTAAAACAATCTTTCTCCAGAATGAGAACTGAGATGTAATTTAAAACTGCATGTCTTTCTGAAACTCTTTCCACACTGATCACATGTAGACACTTTCTCTCCAGTGTGGATTTTCATGTTCCTTAAGGTGTCCTATTGTTCTAAAACTCTTTCCACATTGATCACATTCTGTAGGGTAAACTCAATTTTTTCCAACTTGTTTTGGAGCAGTCGGTCCCTCCTTTTAAAATCTACTGAACAGTGCTGGCAGAAATTTTCTGCTGCACAAATTGTTTACAAACAGTTTTAAAGTCTCAATTAGTTATTGAAGTGTTGGTCCATAAAAAAATGATTGATGTCATGCTCTGTGGGAAATTACTGCACTTTTATGGAGGTTTCAGAACTATAGACAGTGAAAAATACACATTATATTAAAGGTTTTATTTTAACCACTAAATGATGATTAATGTACCATATACAATGTGCAATCATTGTGGAGTTTGCAGTAGTCCTAATATGTGATAAAGACAGCCATTATGTGAACTAATACACACATTATGCCGAGAAACAAGAAAAAAATAATAATGCATGACCTCTTAAGGCTTCCGTAGTGTGCCGCTGCTCAAATACCGCTACTCAGACATAAAAAAAAAAAAACTTTACAGCCTGCCATCCCTTTTCCAACACAGCAGCTACTTAGACGTATTAATTTAGAAAGAAAACTTTACTGCCTGCCATCCCAATCCCATTCCCAACACAGCCTTTGAGTGTCTTGGAGAGGGCCAACAACAGGAGGACATCGTAACGTAAAAAAGCAGCTAATCAAAATAAGAGTTTCAGAGAAGGCTAACAGCCAATAGCATTTGTTAACACATAGGTTTTGGACCCCGCCCCCTGTCAAAAACAGAACTCGCGCTTGTGGTCAGTTCTGCGCGTGAGCTGTCAGACTCGCGGTTTTGTTATTTCTCCTCACAACGTGTCGATTTGGGTGCACAATCATATTATTGATGTGCTCGATTTTGGCATTTACGATTTCTGCAAGTTTACATTTTACGTGCGAGCTTTATCACTGTGCTCACAGTGCTGCAATCATAGGCTGCAATTCACTTGCGCGCTGTGATTACGCGCTTGTGCAGTTTTGTCCATCATGCCGTAACTGACTCAGTTCAGTGGGTGGGACCGCTGACCTGCGCGTCCTTCCCTGAGCGCTAATTTTTTGGTAACAAAGTTTACAAACAGGTGAGAAATCCTCTCCATCAGATTCTGGACTTTGCTTTGGACTCGTATCATGTGACAAGCGAACATTGTGAATAACAGAAAAGAAATTAAGTTTTAATTTTCTTCAGACTTAAAGTAAGTTTTTACTTTCTCGAGTTCAATTATTTTGAGAAATATAGTATTAATCTTATACTGTTTATGTAACCGTAATTTAAAATTCGAAGTTAAACTATTCCTGTTTTATTCCGGAAGTATTCTACTCCAAACAGAGGTAGAAGCTGCTAGACAATAACTAACACGAATCCTGCATATTTTGAAAATTAAAACATGAAGTTTGTTCGAAAGGATTGTAAACGAATAATACGTTTCAGAAGGTTTTCCTTTTTCATTTCGGGCGTTGTTGTGATAATGCAAAATCGAAAGTATTTTAAATCAGACCTTCAGAGATAAAACAGATAAACTCCATAGTGTTAGTTTATGTCAAACATAATTAATTATAATTATAATCTGCTAAATATAATATTTTGGTTCACACAGAAATAGAACATATAGGCTATCGAATATAATAATTTATTTTTCTCAATGTACAAATTGATTGAGGACCATTTTGAAAATAAAGTAGACTGTGAACTTGGGGCATTTATCAACTGAAAAATGAAAAGAACAAAATAATTTAATAAAGTAATAAATAATTCTGGAAGAAAATGTAAAAAAAAAAAAAAAAAATTGAACTTCAATACAGAAAGTTAACTTTATGTTAGTTCAGTTTGCCTCATTAAGTTTTAAACACAGTAATTATAATGTCCATGTCTTAGCCTAATATCCCTGAGGATATTAGACATAGAGACATGTCTGCATTTACATCTAAGTTGTAGTTCCTCGTCTGCCATCAAGACGTTTCCTGTCAGATGTTAAATAGACATTTAGTAAATATTTTTAAGATTAAGCAGTTTATGATGTAGAGTCGTTAAGACGTTTTTCAGATGTTTATCAAAGACCTGTGTTATCTGGGTCAGGGGCGCCGCTAGCAATTTTGGCTCTATAAAAGAATATGAGGTTGGACCTCCTACCGCACCTAATCCGCACCAAACATACAAGCCATAACTATCCAAAATCATCATCTGCAATTTAATAAAAGTACCGACCTATTAAATAGGCTATACAAAAACGACGGAATAGGCTATTTTATGTTTCCGCGCCGGCGCCTTACGCACAGACATCATATTCAAGCACTGCAAACGTGTCATCGCAGCTTTACCAGCATAATCAAAATGAATTAGTCAGAGAAACATGTAAAAATGCACACTGCTCAATTTAAATTGTCCGTAGTACAGTGGCGTTACCAAGCGCATTTTTTGCTCTTGAGGAGGATGATTTTTTTTCTATTGATATTGGAACGCGCGTGAAGTACAAAGTAAAGTTTGAATAATAAATAACAGTTTAGTATCAAACAACAAACACGTGGATTCGAGATGATAGATAGACTGCGTCAGAACACTGCTATTTCACTTTCACTTTGAATTAGTTTTGGCTTGTTTAACCATTTATAAGCCTGTTTTTCATTTTTGTTCTGTTCTGAATACCGTTAAATTTGTTGTGGAGTGAGGTTTCAGTTTCAGTTTCAGTTTAATTTATTTATATAGCACATTTAATATCGACAGAGTCGACCAAAGTGCTGCACAGAGAAATAAAATTATACTATTATCAAAAAATAAAACAATCACAAAGGGTATACAACACTAAAAACACACACTGAATGCAGTAGTTACTCGAGTCCATAAGCCTTTTTAAAAAGATGTGTCTTAAGTAGAGATTTAAAAACCGATACAGAAGTGGCTGATCTCAAGCTAAAAGGCAAGTTATTCCACAACTGGGGTGCAGCCACCGAAAATGCACTATCCCCCTTAAGCTTTAAGCGTGTTTTGGGTACTGACAGCAACAGTCTGTTTGATGACCTTAAAGGCCTATTGGTCTGGTGGTAGGACAAAAGATCTGTAAGGTAGTTTGGAGCCGAACCATTCAGGGACTTATAAACAAATAATAATACCTTGAACTGGATTCTATACTCAATGGGGAGCCAGTGCAAACTAGCCAAAACAGGCAAAATATGTTCCCTCTTCCTTGTCCCCGTTAAAATTCTAGCCGCAGCATTTTGAACCAGCTGTAGGCGAGACAAACACGATTGAGTGACCCCCAAATATAGTGAGTTGCAGTAATCCAGTCTTGATGAAATGAATGCGTGGCTAACTGTTTCCAAGTCCCTGAATGAAAGAAAAGATTTTATTTTGGCAATCATCCTGAGCTGGAAAAATGCTGATTTGACACTGAGTTTATTTGTTTGTCAAACTTGAGGGCTGGGTCAAAAATAACTCCCAAATTTCTTGCATAGGTACCTACAATGTTAGTTATAGGACTTAAAGTTTGAGAGAGGATATTGGCTGAGTCCGGGCGTCCAAAAACTAACACTTCAGTCTTTGAATCATTTAACTGAAGAAAGTTTTCTGCCATCCAGCCTTTAACTTCACTCAAGCACTCAAATAATGACTGGGGAGATGTATTATCATCAGGCTTAACTGGAAGATAAGTTGTACGTCATCTGCGTAACAGTGATATGGAATCTGATACTTACGAAAAATATTGGTTAATGGAAGGAGATAAAGAGAAAACAAAACAGGGCCTAAGACAGAGCCCTGTGGAACACCACATATAAATGCAGCAGAGGAGGAAGTAAAGTTTTCAATTTCTACAGAAAAAGTTCTTTCCCTGAGATAGGACGTAAACCAGTTTAAAGCTGTTCCCCTGATGCCAACATACTGCTCAAGACGTTTTAATAAAATAGAGTGATCAATAGTGTCGAAGGCTGCACTTAGATCCAAGAGAACCAAAACGACACAGAGGTTAACTAAAATAGCTAATAGCTATATGTGTAATGTTAACACTTATTATTTCTGAATGTAATAATATGTAATAATGACTTAGGGTAAGTCAAGTGATTCTAAAAATATATTTAATTCAAGTTAGGTGGTTGTATTTGGTTCCTTTTATATAGATTTTTATAGTCATTCTTAAAAATATTGTGAATATCTTCGTGATTATGGCATTTTTTCCTAATTTCTAGTATTCTCAGCCTGTTGCCTCCTTAGCCTCCATGCCAACAACTTCAGAGCCTTAGGGCCATTTTTATAAAATCTCTGTCTAATGAATTGAGCTTTTTTTCTCTAATTCTTCTTCAAATAATCTATTTCCTTTGTAACATTGTTTATTTGGTTTATTATATACGATTTCTTAACATGTTCTCTCTCTAAAATGTTCAGATTTACTTGCAAATCAAGCAGCCTTTTGCATCTTTCCTTTTTTTTTTCTTTAAGATGTGATAACTATGAGCTTCATTGATTTTAAGGCATCCCACTTGGGGATACTTCTCCATTATTGTTGTTATCCATATAATCTGCCAGTTCTTTGTGGACATATTCCTACTATCATTCAATTTGCTGTATTAAGTCGCCACAACATATCCTTCTATTTATTATCTAAATGCAGAGTCAATTAGACAGCTGAGTGATTAGAGATATCTCTGACTCCTATCTTGCAATCTATAATTCTGTGTCTATCTGAATTACTTAGTAATCAGTTCTTGAATAAACATCTTGACTTGCCGAGTAGAATGTGAATTGTTTGTCAGTTGGATAAATATATGTATACGATAAGTATACACACATCAACCAATCTCAACTCTAGCAAAAGTTTGTAGATATCCTGGCTCTAGTGGTTAACCTCTTCAGTGCATTAGAGGAATTTTTGGGTATTCCAGGCTCCTCCAAATAGAGTATTAGAATCCCTGAGGATTCTGAAACATTTCTCTATACACATGTGGTTCTTTGCCTCCACATTGTGTTTTAAAATCATATAATGCACAGCTGGCAGTGGATTATCCCTTAATGAATGATCTGAAATATCAAAACGCCATTTTGATGCACTACATGGCAGTATATTGTATTTCTTTGTAACATCTCTGTAACATATTGTCATCTCCAGGTCATGTTGAGCTGACAGTTTTCACAAACCAGTGCTGATCTGTCTGCACTGGTTGTTTAGCTGATAATGTCGGAGGAGCGAGGAAAAGACTCTCTCTCTAAGATGAGTCTCTCAGAGAAACAGAGGTAAGACTGCAGCTGTTTTCACACAATCATTTTAAACACTTTCAGTTTCAGGTTTTTTCCTATGAGGAACAAAAACTTAAAGAGTGCTTATCTCACTATTGTTGTGTGCAAAACTTTAGTTTAGAACTTCCTAATTTTTTTTACACAATTTACACTAATTCTAGAACAAACAGCCTGTTTCCATCCATCCGAATCTCTGTGGAGTGAAAAAATTTGAACGAATCAATGTCAAACACAGCAAAGATAACTAGTGTGTCCAAAGTTAATGTCTGTGGTTAAGATAGAAATAATCATTCAAAACTCTTGCTCCTCAAATAATACAAAAGAACAGCCGGTAGTAAAGTTCTCTCTCTTTCTCTCTCTCTCTCTGTCATTAGTGTAAGATTAGGCTCAGATGTATCCAGCTCTGTGTCTGTGAAGAGTGACTGGTCAAAAGAGCGTGGTCCAAACTTCAGAGAGGAAACACCATCATCTACTGAAAGGTATTTCATGTGTTTTACATTATAGTTATTGCATTATTTCCCCATGTTGGTGTATTGTGTGGAACTTGACTAAAAGGATAGTTCAAAAAAGTTGAATCTTTCCATCATAAAAGTATTCAATGGCTCCAAAGGGTTAATAAAAGCCTTCTGACAGTGAATGAGAGAGATTGACTGTGTGCCTGTGATTACCTGCGGCTGTCCTTGTGGTCACATCATTCATAATGGGAAGTTTGGATCATTTCCCTGACTCAGATCTTTAAATCTTGTTCCTCAAAATGAACTAATCTTTTTTCCCCAAGTAATTTTGTGCATTTTGTTTATTTCAGCAGAATATAATTAAAATGTTACATGTTAAAATTCCCCAACACATCTAAAATTCTTCCTCCTCAAAAAATACAAAAGAACAGCTGGTAGTAAAGTTCTCTCTCTTTCTCTTTCTCTCTGTCATTAGTGTAAGATCAGGCTCACATGTATCCAGCTCTGTGTCTTTGAGGAGTGATCGGTCAAAAGATCGTGATCCAAACTTCAGAGAGGAAACGCCATCATCTATTGAAAGGTATTTCATGTGTTTTACATTATAGTTATTTCATTATTTCCCCATGTTGGTGTATTGTGACAGAACTCGACTAAAACTGAAAACTGAAAATGATCCCATAAATAACTCACTCTCAAACCATCCTAGCTGTACATGTCTATCATCTTTCAGGTGAAAACAATCACAATCATGGCTCTTCCAAGGTTTATAATGTTAGTGAACGGTGCTCATGTTTTAGAAGGCCAAAAAAGTCCATCTATCCATCATAAAAGTATGGCTCCAAAGAGTTAATAAAAGCCTTCTGACAGTGAATGAGAGAGATCGACTGTGTGCATGTGATTACCTGCGGCTGTCCTTCTGGCCAAATCATTAGTAGTGAGAAGTTTGGATCATTTTGATCATTCATTGATAAGTAATATGTCATTATGGTTTTGACATCTACACTAAGCCATGTATTTCAATTTCCAACCATCCACAACCGTGATTTCACTGTACCAGATGAACTGCCACATCCAGAATTGTGTTGTTCATGGCACAGGAATGTGTCAGGTTAAGCTTGAGGTCAAGGATTCAAAGGCGGAACACTGAAAACATGCGGCTATTTCATAACAGTGTGTCAAAACCGAACAAAGAGAATAAAACCCATTATAATCAGTGAAAGTGATTCTACACTGAATGAGGCACGACATAACAACACAACAAAACGTCACTTCTGTTATGAAGGACAAACAGACATGCAATGGTCTGTCACATGACTCGATAATAGTCTTCTGACACAGTGTAACAGTGGTCAGTAGTTCTGGTGTGCTGATATTTGGTGCAGCCCAACTTACCCATCCTTCAAACACATTCTCTGTCATTTTACTCACTGCATGTGCAACTGTCAAAACCCCTTATTTACAAATTACTTAACAATTAATTAATATGTGTCTCAAGTAAAGACATAACATAATGATACATTTTCAACCAATAGCTAATGATTAATTAAAGGTGCTACAGAGGATGTTTTCGACGACTGAGAAACCAAAGACTGTTAGTGAGTTTTTTGAATGAGCGCATGCGTAAGAACAACCCCCCTCCTTCACAGCTCATTTCGAGGGAACGCCTCCCAAAACTCGTGCACAATATGATAATAAACACATAAGACATAGCTCAGTCGACGCTACTCCCATTTCAACTAGCATGTAGTATTTAGCAAACTGGTCATTGCCTTACAACTACAGTACAAGAACTACGTCGATATACCTGAATAACAGTACAACAATAATTATTCCACAAAGAAAGAATAAGCACTGTTACCTATCGAGAAGAATTTTGGCGAACTACGCGTCTGTCTTGACACCTTTCTGTTCCTTTATTGCTCTCCAGCACTGAAATGTTTGTAAAAGAAGGACTCTTGTTTGATTACGTTCTTATGACAATTTTCTCCTCTTCTCAGCGACTTCAAAGAAAGTCTTTCTTTTGCGTCCTCCTTCAGGTTTCTTCTCCTCCATGGTGCACATTCGAGGAGGAAAGCAGGAGCGACAATGAAAACAAACCAAAGCTAACGACGGAGTTTTATGCACTATGCGCATGCGGCGCCTGTGGAAAGTTACTGGAGCGCGCACGTCTCTCACAAGGAATGTAATGGCAGTGATTGACAAGCCAGAGTGCCAATTGTTTACGCGTAAATGACTGGCTGATGTTTAAGGCCCTACCTCGTGCACAGATGATGTATATTAATATTATTCCTTTCAGTGCACCTAATAAATATCTTTTATCAGTTAGTAAAGACAGTTTCAAGTAATTTTGCAGAAATGTATAAAACAAAACATCCTCTTTAGCACCTTTAAAGCAGACAACTGAAAGTTGAAGTATATGGCTTCAACCCATTGTGGTAGTTAACACATTAACTTACACTTTTAGTTAATAAAATGTTATTAAGGAATTAATACATTGACACATTTAATTAATAACAATTTATATATTACATAATCTATTAATAATAGTGAACGGTTAGTGAACAGTGCTCGTGTTTTAGAAGCCTAAAAAAGTGCATCTATCCATCATAAAAGTATTCAATGGCTCCAAGGGGTTAATAAAAGCCTTCTGACAGTGAATGAGAGAGATCGACAATGTGCATGTGATTACTTGCGGCTGTCCTTGTGGTCACATCATTAGGTGTGGGAAGTTCGGATCATTTTGATGACTCGGATCTTTAAATCTTGTTCCTCAAAAAGAACTAACCTTTTTTTCCAAGTTATTTTGTGCATTTCGTTCATTTCAGCAGATCATAAACAAAATGTTACATGTTAAAATTCCCCAACACATCTACGTGATGTTGATCACACAACACTATGCAACCATGGCCAAATTATCAGAAACAAAAAAGATTAATTCATTGCTTAGCTGGGTCTTCAGGCTATGCAGTCTGTTAGTTTACCTCATCACCTCCCGATCTGAGTCATTTCATTCTTTTGTCACATCACATCCCCATAAGCTGTAGCTATGCAGTCTCTTTTTGTCGGATACAGAATTGATTAACTCAGACCCGAAGACTCGAGAGGTGAACTATTCGTTTATCCTGTGACAGTCAAGTCACCTTTATTTATATAGCACTTTTTACAATGCAGATTGTGTCAAAGCAGCTTTACAGTGATAACTGGTATATAATTTTGGCTGCACAGCAGCTCTTAAAGAAAATGGTGTCAGTATCCATCTTAAGTAAATACAGTATTGATTCATTCAGTAAGAAACAATAGTTACTAATTTAGTTAACAGTGTTAACAATTAACAGTGATATCATCATCCGGCTCAGTTCAGTTTGCATACAATGGTGTCAGTGCTGGCAGATCAAAACACTGTTAAATATCAAATGTCAAGTGTCCCCAACTAAGCAAGCCGAAGGTGACAGCGGCAAGGAACCCAAACTCCAACAGGTGACATCAGGTGGCAAACAGGCGTTAAAATGGAGAAAAAACCTTGGGCATGTGTCAAACGCGGTCATCTGCGCGTATCCGTAATGTAGTATACTTTAAAAGTTTTGCGGACGGAGAACTTCTTTTGTTTTTTATGCATAGATGCAGATGATTATTCACATCAGCATTACAATGCATCATAAAAACATCTATATTCCACAGCTCTAGTGGCAAATATGTCTTTACCACACTCAAACACGCATGAAGTGAATAAAATATCTGATAGAAGGCTGATATCTCTAATCTTCTTTGATCGCTGAAAAAGAAATTAAAATTAGCAGCAATGGATTACTTTTGGGGGAAAGAACTTTAAGATTTTAATTTCTTTTTAATCTTGAATGTTTTTCTTAAGCCCCATGAAAAATTAATCTGTGCTGTTTATCAATTGATGTATAAATAAAACATATATTTTAACACCTGCCATCCAGTAGGCCTAATCACAATTCGCTTCATGTTTTTCTACTTTTGTGAAGGAATAAAGTTTCAGCTTTCAAATTTTGTCAGGTTCATCACAAAACTCAAACAATAAATGTTGTTTTGACACTCTTTAGTGATCGCTGTAGCCACCTGGTGATGTACGGAATAGCAAAAATATCATATCACATTTTTTCAGATCAAGATCAAGAACCACAATCTTATCAATTTTTTTTTTTCATGTTGGTTTTTTAAACTATTTTAGAGGTCACTGAGCAGTATAAAATTAATTTCTCGATTAAAAAAAAAAATCACTTTACAATGTAACAAAATATAAAAACAAAAGTATGACATCTTTTAGGCCAAGGTAGGGGTGGGCAAAGATGAAAATCTTATTTCACTTGTTAAAAACTAGAGTAGTGATGCAAATAATGAGTAATGGGACTAATACAATATAAGAAACAAATGAAAAACAGTTTTTTTTTTTTTCAGATACATTAGATGTATTAAACAGCAGCAAGAAATTAAATTTAAAATGAATTAAATTTCTTAGACTCACTGTATGATTTTAATAGGGCTGTGAATCTTTGGGTAGTCAGAGAATCGATAGGATTCATGATTCATAGGTGTTCAATTAGATTCAAGAACAATTTTTGAAAATTCAGAACAATTTGAATAGAAACGATTCATATTAAAATTGGATGACATTTGATTAATTCAAATAGATTCTGCATTTTTATATACATTAATTAGGGTTATTGAAATGCTTTCCCCAATGTGTCTTAGTCAGGGTGCGAATTACTCAGTGGCCTTCAGGAGGTCAGAGAGTAAGGGCAAAAAACAACCTTTTGTCAATTGTTAATGTAATTCATGTTAGTTCTTAATGATGCTACATAACCTTATTTTAATTGCCTAAAAATTGGCATTTGTAGAAATTTACATAAGCCAAAATTTTAAAACGCTTTAAAAGTATTGTTAGTTAATGTTAACTATAGTGTTAGGACAGTGCTAATGGCTACACAACCTTATTAAAGTGTTTCAGGTACATTAAACATAGATAGGCCTACTAATGCTTAAGTATTGTATCTTATAGAAAATAACCTTGACGTTTCCACAAAATGAAAGTGTTTTATTAGTGACCACACAATGACTTGGCTGCTTTATCTGAGGCTTTGGCTGTGACTCAGACTGATACGAACACACAATGAAAACAAAAAGGAATCCAGTAGCATGAAGAGTGAGAAACAAGTAAGGTAACATGTAATAATAATCTTATTTAATAATAATCTTAAGCATCTTAAGCAATAATCTTAATCTTAACAAAGAGGCGAGAAAACAGCAGAGAGAAATAACAAAGCAAATTAGAGTAGAGTAATACACAACAGGTGTATTAGGCTGCTTTCACTTTAAGGCCTTTGCTTTTCTTAAGTTTATTTATTTGTTTATTTTTTTATTAATTTGTCATCGAGCCTTACTAATGTATGATAATTGAAAAAAGTAATGTACAACAGCAATATGTTCCTATATAATTACATTTAAATGTGATTGAGGCCAGAATATTCCATATGCCACAACAGTGGGTCCATTAGTGTCAGTGTAACCCCTCTACCCAGGTCCTACTAGCCCCGCTCTGTGCGGGCCTTGAACCTGGGTCTCCGGCGTGGGAGTCGATGCTCTAACGAGGAGGCTAAAGGCTGCAACCTCTAGCGTCAGTGGCTAGAGCATCTCTTGAGATTAGAGGAGTGAGGTTTACTTGCACAGTGACTACTAGCTGGCTTCCGTTACATCAGGAATTATGTCAATGATGTTACTCATGCAAAATCCAAGAGAATCCAACAGAAATCCATCCATTCATAGTCATAACTGCCTTTACTACTTTCAAATGAGACTGAATAGTGTTTTTTCTTTCTCTGCTCTCTCTGTCATTAGGAAAAAAAATCATTCTTCCGCTCTGCATCCTGCATGAGTGACCATTCAAAAGGTGGTGGACCAAACTCCAGCGATAGAAAAACATCATCTACTAACAGGTATTTTATATCATAATAATTCTGGAATTGCATTTATTGGCTTTCCCATGTTTTGTCCACACACATCACAGGCATGTAAAGTCCTCAGAGAGAGCTGAATTATTTTGTCATCTATGCTGATGGTGAGCGGCACAATAGCTGGTTACTTATTTCTTCCAGTCACAGAAATTATTTGTGTCTTTATCGTCACCTTCATCTCTTGTTCATTTAGTTAAAATGACTCTGAAGTTTATTATTGATGTTGTGGGTTTATTTTTGTTTATAAAAACTTAACTTAAAAACTTAAAAAACAGTAGCTATGTAAGCTAATAGAACTGTACAGCAGATGTAGATATCAGACACAGTGGGACTTCCTGCAATAAATTGATTCTCTTTGCTCTTTGTGTTTTAGGGAAAGATCAGGCTCAGAGTCCTGCTTAGTGTCTGTGAGGAGTGACCATTCAAAAGATGGTGCACTGCTGAACTTCAGTGGGAAAAAAACATCTGCCAAAAGGTATTTATTGTGTTTGTTGTTGGTCCCATATTTACTGTGTTAGAAAATATCTTAGGGACTATCATGAAACTTTATTTACATTAAAAACCTTGATCCTTGAAATGATCAATGTTGGTAACCTGCTGGTTTGATGATTGTTTGACCAAATTATAAAGACGAATGTGAATCTTTTAGTTTTCATGTTATTTGATGTTTTGTGTGATTTAGTAACAAAGAAAAAAAGACCACAGTGAATATTGGTGCAGAAATTGTACGGTGGAAAAGTCTAAAGGATCAAAATGGAATGAACAGTGATGAGGAACTGGCATCTTTTCTTCTCAACAGGTGAGGACACAAACACAACTTTAAATTAAATAATACAGTTCACATTTTAGTTCAATTTACGACATAAATAATCCACCATGCTAGAGTTATTATTAATAATAATAATATTTTTTTTTGCCAGTGACCTATAACCTGGCTTTTGAAATGTTGTACATTGTGCCTTTTGAAGCAAATTCAGCACCTTAGAATATGTGTTGAAATACATAAAGGGATAGTTAAAAATGAAAATTCTGTCATCACTCACTCTCAAGTTGCTGAACAACTTATTTCTCTGCTGAACAAAGAATAAGATATTTTGAAGAATGTTGATAACCAAACAGTTGTTGAGCCCCACTGACTTCCATAGTAGGGAAAAAAAATACCATGGGAGTCAATGCGGACCAGAAACTTTGTTACAAACGTTCTTCAAAATATCTTCTTTTGTGTTGAGGACATTAAAGAAATTCATTCAGATCTAGAACAACTTGAGGATGAGTAAATTATGACAGAATTTTCCCTTTAAAAAGACAATGCTTATTTGATGTATTCAGTCAGTTTTTACAGAGCTGATTCACTAAGGATGCTTATGTGTACCTTCATGAAAAAAAAAAAAAAAAAACCCACTGGAAATACTGATCTTGAGAATGATATTATATACATTTGAAGCTTCTTATCAACATAACATAGATCTGTTTGCAAAAAAAAAAAAAAAAATGCTGTTTCCAGTTCTAGTTTTGTCTAATATTGCACATACTGTATTTTATTAGATATACTATAAACAATGACCAAATAACACAGTTCACATTTTAGTTTAATTTACAGCATAAATAATCCACCATGCTAGAGTTATTATATACATTTGTATACAAATGTATTTTGTTAACAGGATTCAGTGTGTGGAAAAAAATGACTTTCAGAGTTACCGCTTCAAAAAGTTCAGAGAAAATCTCACCTGGATATTTCAGGTATGGGAAATTTTGTTTTGTATTTATTGTTCAGATTTATATTATAATAAACAAATAGGTTTTTCAACAAATGTAAAATTGTGTATTTTTATTTTAATGTATTCAGCATTTCCCCTAGCATTTTAGTTGTGTACACATCCATATGTCAACAATGCAAGACTTATATATTTTCATTTTGGTAGCTTCATTAAACTTACAATTATATGTAAACAATATTCAGAAACTCCACAATTCTGTATGATTTGTATTTTATGTATGATTTGGGGCGCAGTCATATTGACATTCTGTAATGTGTGTTACGTCTACTACCTTTGTCTAAGAAGTTACGTTAAATTGCATATAGACAAACACTATTTTGTCATTTAACTAGGTACTTTTAATAATTTTTCCTAAAATTATTGCATAAATAGTTTTCTCAAGCTAACTCATTTTCTGCAGTTTTCATTTGTATTTTATACCTTTGCTACTTGTAGTTTCACATTACCACAGCTTCATTAATGCTTTTACTTCTGCTTGTCTGTAATTTGTTTAACCAAATGTTTAATATGTTGTACCCATCTTTGTTTTTATGCTTTTAGGACCTTGAGCACAAAATAATTGTATTCCTAAAGAATGAGCTGGAAAGATTTAAGAAAATACTAAAACAAGAGAACACCAAATACTTTGTGCAGGACTTTAGACATGACACGTGTATTATCAAAGACGCAGCTCTTGATATCACTCTCCACTTCCTAAAAATTTTGAAGCAAGATGAGCTTGCAGATACTCTAAAAGGTAAGGGGCCACCTGTCATGTTGTCATTTAAAGTCAGGAGAGAAAAGTACGATCAAGGTTTTTTTCTTCTGTTTGTGTGTTTAGATGAGCTTGTCTTCATTCATCAACGACAACTTAGATCGAACCTGAAGAACAAGTATCAGTGTGTGTTTGAAGGAATTGCAAAGCAAGGTGACTCCACACCTCTGAATAACATCTACACAGATCTCTATATCACTCAGGGTGGCAGTGAACGGGTCAATACTGAACATGAAGTGAGACAGATTGAGATTTCCAGGCGTGCTGAATCACAAGAGATACAGATTGAATGCACAAATTTGTTTGAATCAAATGAACAAGGCAAGGAGATCAGAACTGTACTGACTAAAGGAGTTGCTGGCATTGGTAAATCCATCTCTGTGCAAAAGTTTATTCTGGACTGGGCTGAAGAAAAAGAAAATCAAGATATCAGCTTCATATTTCCTCTTCCATTCAGAGAGATGAACTTAAAGGAGAAAGAAAAACAAAGTTTTGATGAACCTTGTAAGTCAGTTTTTCCCTGAGGTAAAAGGACTAAACCTTACAAGAAATGATAAATTCAAAATCCTGTTCATTCTTGATGGATTGGATGAATGTCGCCTTCCTTTAAACTTTAAGGACAATGAGACGTGGCGTGACGTATCATCACCAGCCTCTCTGGATGTTCTCCTAACAAACCTCATCAGGGGAAATCTGTTTCCCTCTGCTCTCATCTGGATCACCACCAGACCAGCCGCTGCCAGTAAGATTCCTCCCTACTGTATAGACCGTGTGACAGAGGTCAGAGGGTTCAATGATGAACAAAAGGAGGAGTACTTCAGAAAAAGGTTCACAGATGAGAAAATGGCCAACACAATCATTGATCATGTTAAAAAATCAAAGAGTCTCTTTATCATGTGCCACATCCCAGTCTTCTGCTGGATTTCAGCCACGGTTCTCCAAAACATTTTGAAGGAGAAAATAAATAATCCAAAAAATCAGACTGGGGACGCCTCTAAAATACTGCAGGAATCAAATACTGAAGACATTCCCAAGACTCTGACACAAATGTACACACACTTTCTCCGTTTTCAAATCCAGCAGAGCAGAAGAAAGTATGATGGAGAATACACACCTGATGTTTCCTGGGATAAAAATGCCATCCTTTCACTGGGGAAACTGGCATTTCATCAGCTGAAAAGAAACAACCTGATCTTCTATGATACAGACTTGAAGGACTGTGGTATTGATGCATCTAAAGCATCAGAGTATTCAGGCATGTGTACCCAGATCTTTAAGGAGGAAACAGGGATCATTCTTGGTACCATGTACTGTTTTGTTCACTTGAGCATTCAGGAGTTCATTGCAGCCCTTTATGCACATCTGTTTCTAGACATCAACAAGAAAAAAATGTGTTTGATCAAGAGTCTACAGAACAAAAAAACACAAATGAAGCCATGGTTAATTTGATGAAAACTGCAGTGGACAAGGCGCTCGAGAGTGACATTGGACATCTGGATCTTTTCCTTCGATTCCTTCTTGGTTTATCACTTGAGTCTAATCATCCACTCTTACGAGGATTGTTGACACAGCAAGACAGCAATGACCAGAGCAACAAGGTCATTGTTCAGTACATCAAGCAAAAGTTGGGAGAAAATTTATCTCCAGAAAGGTCCATCAATCTGTTCTACTGTCTGAATGAACTGAATGACCAAACTCTGGTTAAAGACATTCAAACACAGCTTAGAGAAGGAAGTCTCTCATCTGCTGAACTTTCACCTGCCCAGTGGTCTGCTGTGGCCTTTGTGTTGTTGACATCAGAGAAGGAGCTGGAGGTCTTTGAGCTTCAGAAATTTAAGAAATCTGATGAGTGTCTCATTAGACTATCAGCGGTCATCAAAACCTCCAAAAAAGCTCTGTAAGTCTTACTTACTTTTTGCTTTAATCTGCATTGATTCTTAATCATTTACCATATATGAATGAATTACATCTATACAGTTAATTTATATCAGTAATTTTTTCTCTAATGAATAAAGTGGAAATAAAGTCTAATGCTACTATTTTATTATGTTTTTAGTATATAATTATTGTGTTATGTAGAAAAATCTGTAATCTTTAATTCCTTTGTAGGCTAAATCAGACCCTCTGGAAAATTTGACATGCCCTGACATTTGTGTTTTTTTTTCCGTTTGTTGATAACAATGGCAAAATGTCATTACACTCTATTCATCACAAATTAAGCTACCATAATATGTGAGCAACATGTATGTACATGTTTGTACAGTGGGTACAGAAAGTATTCAGACCCCCTTAAATTTTTCACTCTTTGTTATATTTTAGGTCTCTCCAGAGATGCTCAATGGGTTAAGTCAGGGCTCTGGCTGGGCCATTTAAGAACAGTCACAGAGTTGTTGTGAAGCCACTCCTTCGTTATTTTAACTGTGTGCTTAGGGTCATTGTCTTGTTGGAAGGTAAACCTTCGGCCCAGTCTGAGGTCCTGAGCACTCTGGAGAAGGTATCCCTGTACTTGGCCGCATTCATCTTTCCCTCGATTGCAACCAGTCGTCCTGTCCCTGCAGCTGAGAAACACCCCCACAGCATGATGCTGCCACCATGCTTCACTGTCGGGACTGTATTGGACAGGATGAGCAGTGCCTGGTTTTTCTCCACACATACCGCTTAGAATTAAGGCCAAAAGTTCTATCTTAGTCCTCAGACCAGAGAATCTTATTTCTCACCATCTTGGCAAACTCCATGCAGGCTTTGTGTGTGCACTGAGGAGAGGCTTCCGTCGGGCCACTCTGCCATAAAGCCCCAACTGGTGGAGGGCTGCAGTGATGGTTGACTTTCTACAACTTTCTCCCATCTCCCGACTGCATCTCTGGAGCTCAGCCACAGTGATCTTTGGGTTCTTCTTTACCTCTCTCACCAAGGCTCTTTTCCCCCGATAGCTCAGTTTGGCCAGACGGCCAGCTCTAGGAAGGGCCCTGGTCGTCCCAAACATCTTCCATTTAAGGATTATGGAGGCCACTGTGCTCTTAGGAACCTGAAGTGCAGCAGAATTTTTTTTTTGTAACCTTGGCCAGATCTGTGCCTTGCCACAATTCTGTCTCTGAGCTCTTCAGGCAGTTCCTTTGACCTCATGATTCTCATTTCTTATATAGACAGGTGTGTGGCTTTCCTAATCAAGTAATGGGGTGCTGTGTGTACATTAATGAGGAAAAAAAATTAACTTAAATGATTTTAGCAAATGGCTGCAATATAACAAAGAGTGAAAAATTTAAGGGGGTCTGAATACTTTCCGTACCCACTGTATGTGTGATATGTATTCTCTAAGTTACAGTTAATTTTCGGAGGGAAAGATGGCAGATTGCGCATCATGTTAGTTTTCCTTATTTTGCAAAAAGCACAATAGTTGTTTTTCTGTCAGTGAACACAAATAAAAGACATTATGTAGTTTCAATTGATGTATTACTTTTGTCTGTATGACAAAAAAATGACAGAGTATTTTAATTTTTTGCTGCTATGTGAAGAAAATCCAGCGAAATGCGCAGGCATGTTTCCCGACCCCTGAGTCTTAAATCAACTGAACCCTACAGAACTCACAAGAACTAATCTTCAGTAATCACTAAATGTTGGCATCAATTACTTTGTGTTTGTAAAATCTCCTTCTCCTGTTCATCATTATAGACTGTGTGATTGTGATCTAACAGAGGAAAGCTGTTCATCTCTTGCTACAGTCCTGAGATCAAACTCCAGTCTGAAAGAGCTTGACATCAGCAACAACAATCTGCAGGATTCAGGAGTGAAGAAACTCCAGATTGGATTAGAAAATACAAACTGCACTCTGGAGAAACTCAGGTGAGCTCAATGTACCATTATTTTATTTTAATAACCACATTTTAAATGGTCAAATTTAAAATATTACTGTAGTAAACAAAAAAGAGAGAAAAAGACATGCTTCTGTCAGATTAGTATTTTTTTCTTCCTCTGATTAAAGGGAAATTCAAAAATAAAGTGCATTTGACTTTTTCATGTAAATTGTTTTTCATGTATTACTTTTGATAAATTTAATTTCTGTAGACTTTCAGACTGCAGTATCACAGAAGAAGGTTATAAAGCTCTTGCTTCAGCTCTGAGATCAAACCCTTCACACCCTTATAGAGCTGGATCTCACAGGAAATGATCCTGGACAATCAGGAGTGAAGGAGCTTGATGATTTACTACAGGATCAGAACTGTAAACTCAAGACACTGAGGTGAGATGTGATGAAATAATATAACAAAATTAAATTGTAAAAGTAAATTGAACATAAAACATTTGACACTGTTTTCAATTGCAATCAGATGCTATTCTTAATAAAGGTTTAGTTAAGAATTTTAATTGAATCCTGCTTTATCTTCTCTTCTGCAGGTTTTTGAGTCCTGCTGTAGATGAAGCCTGTCAGTTTGTGAACAAAGTTCTGTGTGAAAATCTATTATTCCTGAGAGAGCTGAATCTGAGTGAAAATAAACTAGGACCCTCAGGATTGAAGAAACTCGCTGCTGTACTGCAGGATAAACACTGTAAACTCAACACACTGATGTAAGTTTTATGATCATTTATTAATTTTTTTTTGATCACGTTTCATTTTTTTTTTTTTATAATTGTGAACCTGCTCCTTATTGTGTTATGTATGTTTTGTGATGTGCCCGAAGCCGAAGGAAGGACGTGTACTTTGGAAAGGAAGTGACGTGTACTACGGAGCACCTAAAGGGAATTAATATGAGTTGGGAGGAAAATATATATTTCAATGCATTCTATAGTAATAATATAGTTGGGTAATTATACTGTTTAAATTTTGTGGGCATCAGGGAGCCATTGTTAAGGTGTGGTCACACTGCACATTTTATTCTATTGACTTCCATTCAAACACATACGAACGCGTCAGACCGAAAACGAAAGCTCATGTGAAAAAAAAAAAAAAAAATCCTTCTTATTCCTATCCTTTCACTTCCTCTAATCCCTCTCTATTGTAGCTTATGATACTCTGAGCACTGCCTAAAACTTGTATTGTGAGCACTTCTTGTGTCTATTTGCCTCGTCATGACGACTCGCTTGTTGTATTCCTCACTTGTAAGTCGCTTTGGATAAAAGCGTCTGCCAAATGAATAAATGTAAATGTAAAGAATTTAGCATTTCGCTGCGTTCCAAAGTTCAAGTTTGGTGAACTCTGACCTACAAATTTGCATCATGTGAAGATGTGCAACCAGTAGAAGATTGATTTGTCACGCCATGACATCTTGGCTGAATTAAAAGAGTTATATTTTTGCAGTAAAGTCAAGTATGTTATATATTTTTTACATTTTTGAATGTATTTAAGTTATATGTTGAATTCATGTTTATAAAAAAGACGCTGTAGATTGTGATGTCATATCACGACCGTTACAGCATCCGAAGAAATTTTGCACATTTAAAGTCTAGTGTGACCATGGCTTTATGCTGCATTCCAGGCAGGTTTTTGAGCCTGTATGTCATGACTTCAAATCACGACTCACAACTTTGTAGTGTTCCAGGCAAGTCATGCCAAACTGAATGACCCTGCATCCCAATGAGCATACTATCCACCCTATCCGCCCTAAATAATATTTAATATTACTAGTGTCAGATACTATTTAGGATGGATAGTATGCACATTGAGACGCAGGCTGAGTATAAACAAACCAACATAGCGGACTGTACAGGGCTTATGCTCATTAACAATTATTTCTATCGCCAAAGGTGCTTTCTCATTGCTTATTTGAGGGAAAACGGAGGAGGAAAACGGCACATAAGGCAAGAGAAGCTGTTATATCTTGTATTTTACCGTGCACTTGCATAAACACCGCATCTGTCGTTGTTGTTTCGCGGGCTATGTGACATCAGAACCCGTAACTGGGAGTACATCGATCTAGTACGAGTTCATGGGTGGGAAGTCACGGGTTTGACTGCTGTTCCAGTGCACTTTCTCGAGTAAAAGGTTGGAAAAACAGGGGTTATGGGTTGCCTGGAACGCGGCATTACTATGCAGGGTATTGAATCGCTTTTCACTTTCAAGATTTGCGATCACACATACTATGTGTATAGTAGGGAACTGCAGTACTTGCCACACATTTTACAAGATTAGATGTTTGTCATTTGCAGCATCTGCAAATCATTCGCCATCACCCTATCAGCCATCTTTACTTACTCATTTTATGTGGCAAGCGAAATCTGATGTAATGTAATGGAACAGGCTACTGCTAGCAAGCGGCTAACCATATGTCCTTTTAGGGGCCACATAGAATAAATTTTTAATTTCCTGTGCCTTTCTGAATACGAATTAAGGCTTCTGGCACACCCCTAGTCATCATGTCACCAGTAGTTGTGAACTCTTGGTAAATTTGTAACTAAAACTCCTAACTTTTTTCTTTTTATTTAGTCTGAAAAACAGTGATATCACAGATGAAGATTGTTGTGCTCTGGCTGAAGCTTTAAATTCAAATCCTTCAAATCTGACAGAGCTGAATCTGAGTGGGACTAAACTCAGAGACTCAGGATTGAAGATCTTCTCTGCGCTGCTCAAGAATGAACAGTGTCAACTGGAAAAGCTGAAGTAAGTTATTTAAAAAAAATCTGTTTTAATGCAAATCTCACATTCATGGATAAAAGTAGCGATTACTAAAGATACTATCCTGTATAATTGTATACACTATTTTTATGTTTTGCTTTGTTCTTTCTTCTACAGGTTAAACTCCAGCAGTATTACAGCAGAAAGTTGTTCTGTTCTGGCGTCAACATTTTGTTTAAACCTGAAAGAGCTGGAACTGAATGAGAATAAACTAGGAAACTCTGGAGTCACAGTAATCTCCACTCTACTGGGCAATTCACAGTGTACACTGAAGAAACTCAGGTTTGAATTTGGTTAATTTAAACATGGGCAGAAATCTTATGTCAGTGATGTCACTTACAGAAATAAAAAAAATACATACATTTTGACAGACGTGGCTTTTTAAGTACTGAGAAACACGAATATCATAATCCTGTAAAAGAAATCTTGTTTTTTTATTTTATTAGTTAATCAGTAGACTTGTAAGACTTTATTTAATTGTTTTTACATTTTTCCTCTAGTCTTTCAGACTGCAGTATCACAGAAGAAGGTTATAAATCTCTGGCTTCAGCTCTGAGATCAAACCCTTCACACCTGATAGAGCTGGATCTCACAGGAAATGATCCTGGACAATCAGGAGTGAAGGAGCTCAGTGAATTACTACAGGATCAGAACTGTCAACTCAAGACACTGAGGTGAGATGTGAGGAAAACAAAACACAAAATAATGTACAGATTATGGCTGCACCCTAGGAGTTGATTAGAAGAAGCTTAGTTTACCAAAATTGTATTAGTCGGTAAGTTGCCAAAGAAAAAACTCCACAGGAAGTGGCAAGTCACACAGTCAACGACTGATAGATCGTTAATGGCTGGTCCTGGTGTAGGAAATCCAAATGGTCACCTATCATTACCAACCTCAAACATGTCTTATCACATGCTCAGAACAGGCAGGGGTCAGACAAAGGCAAACTGGTATGATACAGGCAAGACAGAGAGCATTCAAGGGACAGGCAAGGGTCAACAAATGGAGAACGTAATCCAGTGGGCAAGGCAAGAGGGTAAACCAGATAACCAGGCTAGAGTCCAGGCATGGGGCAAATAGTGTCCAAACAGGGATGAGACGTGAGGGGATAATCAGAGGCGAGCAAGAGTCCAGGGCAGGCAGAGATTAGTCAGAACAAGAGAAACCAGGCAAGGATCAAGACACAGGGGAAAAAAAGCAAAAGCAAGACTAGACTAAACTATAAACGCTTGGTAAAGTTATCAGCTAAACATTGATATTCGCTAACAATACTCTGCGATGGTTGAGCTTGTGCGTCAGTGTAAGTCTTTGTGATTGACTACAGGTGCGGAAGTGATTAGAGCAATGGAACATGGGAAATGTAGTTCGGGGTAACATGTAACTCTGTGTCTGCAATGACAAAGTCTTAATGGTGAACGGGTTAGGGTTAGACCTGTGGTGGTGAGTAGACGGAAACTGCAGGCACAGGATACGTGACAATGACAGCTTGCTCAAATGTTAACAGAAAAATGTGTGAAATCATTTGGTGCATATTCATATGTTTGTGTGGAGTGTGGAAGCTGAATAGTAGCGTGCTGAATGACAGTTAACATGGAGGTGCTAGTGTGATCACTTGCATTTAACTTAAATACTCTTAAAATAGTAATTTTTGGTCATACAGATAAGATTAAAACATCATTCAAAACTGTAAACTCTTTTTTTATTTTGTGCACATAATATATCCATATATTATAGGCTTTTAAAGGCTTGTTATTGTTATATGGATTATTAATTATTAGTCAACTATTTGCTTAAATTAAAGACTACTAGTTGACTAGAAAAATCTTTAGACGAAGGCACCCATAGTGAAGATGAATTATTAATATAAATATAAATATTACTTGACTAATATGATCTTTTGCATCAAAGTAAATTCAAGAAAATCAGATGCTATTTTCATGAGATCAAGTTTAGTTTTGAACTGAATTAAATCTTGTTTCATCTTCCCTTCTGCAGGTTTTTGAGTCCTGCTGCAGATGAAGCCTGTCAGTATGTGAGAAGAATTGTGGGTAAAAACCCGTTACTCCTGAGAGATCTGAATCTGAGTAAATGTGAACTAGGAGACACACGAGTGCATCAGATCGCTGCTCTACTGCAGGATAAACACTGTAAACTCAACACACTGATGTGAGGATTTTACATGCTTTAATAACTTACTAATAACTAAGTATCTTTAAAACATTTTAGTATTTATTTTAAGGTAATTGTTTTTTAAAAAATGTTTCGTCTAAGATTATTTGAAACATCAGATATATTCAGGGCCGGATTGGGACTCATTTTCAGCCCTGGAGTTTCACGCCTTAGACCGGCCCACTTTAATTCACGACTGACTATATTAAAATAATGTAATTAAAACCTCAGTATATAAGTCTGCAATAGTGCACTGTTCTCTACAGCCTTGTAAATAATTGTATTTTTCAAAAATATCTTCAAATACCCATGATAGTACAAATGATAGTACAAAAAAATGCTAAAATTTGAGATATAGTTATTTTTATAGTTATAATAATGATTTTATAATGTGAACCATTGATTAATTCTCTAGCCATCTAGTGGCTGTAGTTAAAAATTCATGTTATTTTAATTTTAATTTAATTCCAGTAGATGGCAGTAATCGTCCACTAAACCCAGGCACATTTTTCATGTCTATCACTATGAATGAAATTTAGAAATGTAGATATTTATCAAAGTGGATTTAACATAAAATTTTGCTATTTTATATAAATTTATATACTTAAATTATTTCAAATAAATAACACAAAATACCATAAATCCTACAAAATTGCACAACTTAACAGTAAAATATTAAAGTAGGCTATTACGTTTGTTTAAAAAAAAAAAAGTTACATGTTACAAAATCACATTTTACTGTCTGGTTAAGCTAGTTGGACAGAAAAATGAATATTGTTGGCCAATGTGTAATAGCATAGCAAGCTACATAACATAAGTGATAGGCCATATTTTATTATTTGCCTACTATTATCACGATATGAGTAAGCTGCATACATGCCTTTATCTTTTGCATGTTTTCCCCTCTTCCTTTTTATTTATTTACGTTACTTAAATCGGCCTCCGGTGGCTTGGACCTTTTGCCTTACCATAATTTAGCGTTGATTTAGAACTTGTCCCGCTGTCCCTACAGACGTCACCTCATCCCTTCTTCTCGTATACTTTTGAGTGAGTTGTCTTCTCCGGGCGCACACTCCGAGTCCCTCCCGACCAGGTTAATTTACCCACTGAGTGATGTGATATCACTGACGTTGCGTGCAAATGAGTGGTAAAAACCTCGATTTTTCTTACCGTGCCACCCTGGGCCGTCCAGGCCTAAATCCGTCACTGAATGGTTTTTAGGAAAAAGTTAGGCTACTCAGCTAGCTTAGTACATTTGGCCGTGTCCACAGTTTCTAGAGCACCCATATTTCAACCCAGTGCCATATATTTATTATTCTGTTAATGTAGTTCTGTCATGACAACTCTTGGGAGATTGTTATGGTAATTGAGATTGGCATGGTAACGGATATGGCAATGTTAATGTATTTGGTCTTGGTGGAATAGATCTGCTACGCTGCTGCTGCAAAGCAAGTACCAAGACTTGCCACTGCCAATACATTCACGGACATTGCTGTGAGCATTTAAGACTTGCTGCTGATGCTGCACATGAAACATACATGAATTAACCCCCCCCAAAAAGCAGGAAACAAGAGAAAACATGACATCTAGACAGATGATTACAGTTGTACAGGTAATGCCAATAAAGCTGAGGTGCAACAGCTGAAGAAGACTATTGCTATACATTTGTAAAACAACTTTTCACCCTATACTGTTGCACTGGATAATGAGAGATTTGGAAAAGACAAGTACTATACATGTGCTTTTGAGTGAGAAAACAAGCTGCTGCATCCGCAGATATGCATGCATCTTCACATGATGACAGACATAGACAGGAAAGGGAAAGAACAAACACCCCCAAAAATAAGCAGATCTGTCGCCAAGACATATGTACTGAAATTTTTATTTCTTTTCAATGAGGCCGCATGTTTTACTATCTATGTGTGCCTTCAAAACTTAAATACAAAAGTATATTTAAAAGTGTACTTAAGTATACTTGGAATAGTTCCACTTTGCACAAACAAGTATATTTAATACAACTTTAGTTGAACTTCAGCACTGCTTTTGGACAACTAAAATGCATTTAGTACAAAATTAGTTGTTCCAATTTAGCAGACTTTAAGTATACCAATTCATAGCATGCCACAAATACATGTCATCATACTAAACTACATACAAATAAATTGTGCTTAATACTATTTTTTCACTAGGGTTGCTCCATTTAGCAATTGATAGCTGGCCACACAAAAGAGCAGATGTGGCATAAAAGATCATTATTATCTGTTGATTCAGATGCCTTCTGAAAGTGTGCTGCAGACTACTAATAGCAACAATGCCAAGTATTTGAATGTTTGAGTGGCGAGCTCATTGGCCGCTGATGCACCAGCAACCAATCAGCTGTGCTGTGTAGATGATGTGATCGCTACGAAAAGAGTTAAAGACCTATCGGCCTGCACATCTTTCCTGCTAGAACTAGATATTTGCTGTATTATGGCAGAAAAATAAACTAATGAAAGTTTTTGTCTTTATTGTCTTTCTTCAGACTGAATAATAACAGTATTACAGCAGAAGGTTGTGCTGCTCTGACTTCAGCATTTAATTTAAACCCTTCAAACCTGAAAGAGCTGGATCTGAGTGGAAATACGCTTGGAAACTCAGGAATGGAGAGGATCTGTCATCTGTTGGAAAATACACAATGCAGTTTGGAAAAACTGAAGTATGTGTAACTGTAGTGTATTCATATCATTGCACAATTCTATATACATTTATAATGGTAATTTGATTAGTTAAAATTATGAAAATGAAGGATGTAATGTGACTGTTTTCATCTCATTACTTGTATGATAAACTGTCTCTAAACAAAGAATACATAATACTGTTTTTTTTTTTTTTCAGTCTTTCAGATTGCAGTATCATAGAAGAAGGTTATAAAGCTCTGGCTTCAGCTCTGAGATCAAACCTTTCACACCTGATAGAGTTGGATCTCACAGGAAATGATCCTGGACAATCAGGAGTGAAGGAGCTCAATGATTTACTACAGGATGAACACTATAGATTGAAAACCATCAGGTGAAGACATTTTAATTATACTTTAACTTTCTGCAACCATAATGCAATGCTACATCAGTAATCAGTTCTTTTGATTGATTGTTTAATTAATTACATCACAAAATATGGAAGGTTATGATTGTCTGGAACATTGGATTAATAGCACACAAATATGTTTTTCTTGTACTTCCCACATGAATTAACTTTAATTTTTTAATAATTAACAATCTGCAACATGTCCACCAATGTCCGATGCAACCTGTACACATTAGTTTTCAAGTTTCCTGAAAGTGTTGGGGGGATTGCAATCACTGAAATTCAATCTTTTCAAAACTTCAATTTCTTTTTTCCAACCGGCCCCAACAAAATCCCTCTGAGTCTGTGTGCTACAGTAGCCACACCTAAACCTCTCGCTATAGTGTGGTGCAGGGATGATATATTTTTGTAGGCTAATCCAGAAGTCAGTATCACCTTTACCTTGACAAAAAACCCAATAAGCCCAATCCATTGGCTTTTGGATTAAATAAGGCATTGACTAACAAAAGCATATGATTCTTCATCATAGTAATCTTCACAAATTAAGAATTTCGAAGCGTAAATACAATCTGCATCTGCAGAAGTCAAATGATAAATGTAGGCTGCAAACTGACTACACCATGGCCTCACCACACGCATGACTTCAATGACACCATCACTACGCTTCCAACAGCTCTAACAACTATAATAGTTTTCAAGAGCATAATTAATGAGGCTGTGAAAGTGGACTAGTGAGTAGATGAGTTTCTGTTCAGCTGATGTTTAATTTCCCCTAACAATCTCTGTAGTCCCATTTAGCCACTTGTTAGCAACTGCTTTTTATTAGACAAGTAAGAGCTTTAAAAAAGTCAAAAGAGGATATTACTGATGTAATTTATATCGCAGAATAAAACATGAAGATATATTGAGATTGTTTACCACAGACATTGTTTCAAGCAATTAACCAAAAACCCATTCAAAAACCCATCGTTTAAAATGATCTGATCGCAAGCAAAGCAGAGGAAACAAAACAATGTCTCTTGTCCAAGAAATGCTTCTTATTGCTTTAACAAGCTTATCTAATCTAAATTCTCTTCTACTTTCTGTAGGTTTTTGAAAAGTCCTGCTGCGCAGGAAGCGTGTGACTATCTCACTAAAGTTCTGGGTAAAAGTCCATTATTACTGACAGAACTGGATCTGAGTGAAGATAAATTAAGAGATCTGGATGGAGAGAAGCTCTCTGCTCTTTTGATGGACTCTCATAGCAAAGTGGAGAAAATCAAGTGAGTCAATGTGATCTGTTTGTTCTGTATTATAAAAAGACTGTCATTTACATGTGTGAGCAGTAGGGCTGTGACAGCGAATCGATTCGATTCATGATTCAGAGATGTTTGATTCAAAAACGATTTTTGCTAATTCAGAACGATTTAATTCAAGACGATTCACATTAAAATTCGATGCGATTCGAGTCTGCATTTTTATATTCCTTCATAGAGTTATTGAAATGTTTCCCCCATATAGTTACCAATATTAAACAAAGAGCACCGTTTTTCTCCAAATATCAGCATGATTACAAATGTGATATTGATAAATATAGTGTACAGTTTAATGAACAATGACTTAATATCAAGTGACTTACATTTTAGACACCAAATCGCCTGTTGTGCTCTGTTTCGTCTACAAAAATAGTTACAAAGTCCACACAGAATTGTTTTGCGTCTCTGAGCAACACTTTCTAAATGAACCAGCCTTTGGATTAATCGGTTGAATCTCACTGACTCAGTGATTCACTGCCACCTGATGACGGGTTTAATTTCACGTTTAAAACATCTGTTAATTTTTTTAAATAATTTCAAATAACAGTATTTAATGTTTTATATTTTTGACAATTCAAACCATTATGCATCTGTAACTGATCTTGACTGATTAACTTTAATAAAGTTTAATCTATAGTTATATAGTTCGCTATACATTAGATTTCAATGTCTGTACTGAAAATCTCCTGTTTAAACCTACATGAAAAATGCCATTTATTTAATTTATATGTTTGCTCTGTTGTATTTATTTTTGCTATTACTCATAATTTGATTGTTTGTTACTATTTTATTACTTACTGTTTATTTGTCTAATAATATTTAAAATTTAAGTGAGTTAATCTATTAACTTTTATTGTCATAACTAGGGTTGAAAAATGTTGGAAAATAATCTAATTGCGATTATTTTTACCAATATTGCGATTGCGATTTAATATGCAATTATTTTTTAAGCTCTTTATCTTCTGTATTATTCAACAAAGACAAGCAATAAATCATAGTAGGGGTGGAAATCTTTAGGCATCCCACTATTCGATTCCGATTCTGGGAGTCACAGTCCGATTCCAAAATGATTCTGTTTTTTTTTTTTTTTTATTATTATTGATTGGTCTTATTAACAAAACTTTTTTTATTATTAATTACATATTTAATTATAAGTAATTTTTTAAAATAATTACACTTTTAAAAAAACATAATTAAAAAGAAAAAAAGAAAAAAAAAACATATTACAAGCAATAAACAAAGATTACTTTCAGTATTTAAAAGTGTCTGAACATGTTTTTTTCAAGAGCTGTGATTTTTCACAGCTTTACTGTTGTTGATTATTATGATGACGTCATAGAGAGCGGGAGATCTAAATTAGCTGCATTCACACTAATGCGCAGATTTCTTTTGAAATATAATATATTTTGAAATATAATTTAATGTTGACATTAATTTCGTGTGATAAAAGTATTTTGAGATGAAGGTACATTTAACCACTTCAATGGAGTCGCGCACAGCTGTATGCGCGAGTACTCTTTACAAAGCATGCGTCAGTATTTGAAATTAACTTAATGACATAACTTAGGCAGCATTTGTAGAGCATTTGTAATGAAAATACCGGCGGGCAAGACAACACACTGCAAGTGTCAGCAAAGCACGCTTTTCTCACTCCTGTGGAATAAAGCCTGCGAATGTCCTTGTAGTCCTTGTGTGTGAGAATTGGAAGCAAGCAGAATACGTTTATAAAGCATACACATAGAAAAAATCCTTACCGTTGAGTCCTGAAAAGTGCAGCGTGCATCTGTGAAGGAGAGCTGTGAGAGTGCGAATGACGGCACACAACGTCTCCATCAGTTTGCGCATGTAGTAATTTAAAGGTGCCCTAGATTCAAAAATTGAATTTACCTCGGCATAGTTAAATAACACGAGTTCAGTACATGGAAAAGACATACAGTGAGTCTCAAACTCCATTGTTTCCTCCTTCTTATATAAATCTCATTTGTTTAAAAGACCTCCGAAGAACAGGCGAATCTCAACATAACACCGACAGTTACGTAACAGTCAGGATCATTAATATGTACGCCCCCAATATTTGCATATGCCAGCCCATGTTCCCAACATTATGAAAGGCATTAGACAAGGGCAGGCAGTATTTAACGTCTTGATCTGTGCACAGCCGAATCATCAGACTAGGTAAGCAAGCAATAACAACAGCGAAAAATGGCAGATGGAGCAATAATAACTGACATGATCCATGATAACATGATATTTTTAGTGATATTTGTAAACTGTCTTTCTAAATGTTTCGTTAGCATGTTGCTAATGTACTGTTAAATGTGGTTAAAGTTACCATCGTTTCTTACTGTATTCACGGAGACAAGAGAGCCGTCGCTATTTTCATTTTTAAACACTTGCAGTCTGTATAATGCATAAACACAACTTCTTCTTTATAAATCTCTCCAACAGTGTAGCATTAGCCGTTAGCCATGGAGCATAGCCTCAAACTCATTCATAATCAATGTAAACATCAAAATAAACACTGTACTTACGCGATTAGACATGCTGCATGACGAACACTTTGTAAAGATCCATTTTGAGGGTTATATTAGCTGTTTGAACTTTTTTATGTTGTTTAAGGCAAGCGCAAGCTCTTGGGGCGTGGAGCACGAGAATTAAAGGGCCACACACCCTGAATCGGCTCATTTCTAATGATGCCCCAAAATAGGCAGTTATAAAAATGAATTAAAAAAAATATATAGTTTATTTTGAGCTGAAACTTCACAGACACATTCAGGGGACACCTTAGACTTATATTACATCTTTTAAAAAAAAGTTCTAGGGCACCTTTAATGTTTATATATTTTAAAGTACTGAATCGCTATCAAATGACGATGGTGTTGCCTCCAGGCAACATGGTCTATTTTAGTTTGTTTTTTAGAGAAAATAACAAAAAACTGTATGTTGCCTCAAGGCAACATTGTACCACAATGGAATTGCATAAGGCCATACAGGCATTATAGGTTTGAATGCAAATGTATTATATTTGTAAGGAAAAGAGTTAGAATTATCTAAATATATTTGCATTTTCACATGATTTTGTAATGCACTTATAAAAGTAGTAATTCACTTACTATATCTGCATATATTATGATCTGCACATTTTCTATAGCACTTCAGAAAGGTATAAAACACAGGTAGCACTGGCAGTTGATGAGGGTGATGATGAGGGATCATACTGTGATGAGGAAGATGAAAGCTAGTGACAAACTATCAGGGAGAGAGTGAGGGTGAGAGAGAAGATGGAGATGAGGATGAAGATTGATATGATAACTTGATATAATAACATAATAATATGATGGTTTGGTAATACTTGTGTTCCACTATGGTACAATGTTGTCTGAGGGCAACAGCTGGATATAAAATATTACTTTTTATTAAATAGGAAACTTTTAATACATTAAAAACTAGATCAATTTGTTTGTTCAAGTGTCTAGTTAAAGAAATTGATGTTTTCAATAAATATATTTCCTTTTTCTACATGAAAATGCCAAATGTTTAAATCTTTCCATTGTGGTACAATGTTGCCTCAAGGCAACAAACTTATAAAAAATAAATACATTTAAAAATGTATGAAAAAGTTTATTGATATTGTTAAAGTGTACAATTTTAAGCAGGAAAAACAACACATAATTTTTTCGTCATTGATATCATATTGCGTACCATACAGGGTTAGTCAATTTCTTAGCATTTCACATCTATTATCGACCAAAATTAATGATTCACAATTCAATAAACATGTTTCAAGATCAATGCATACGTTACAAACGAGTCTCCCTCACCAGATCTCCCGGATCGCCAGAGGAAGCTATCGCCCGAATATTGACTTCATTTGAACTCCATTTCACATGAACCCTCATACCTGGGACTGATTATGTTGCAACTGCCGCCAATCACACACACACTCAGACTCTCATAAAAGACGCTCTCACACTTCTGTGCAAAGTCTTGATTAGCCATGGTTGTCATTTCTGAGCGTTATTTCTGTACTACTTACCTGTTGTTGACTTGGACTGTTTATCTGGATTCTTATTTCTGCTGCCTGCCCTGACCCTTGCCTGTTTATCGCTGTACCTTCCTTGCTGCCTGCCTCGACCCTCTTGCCTGTTCATTGTTTATGTTGCTTGCCGCCTGCCTCGACCCTCTGCCTGTCCTCTGGATTTGTCTCTGCTGTACTGCCCTTTGTTTGAATAAACTGCAGATGGATCAATACACTTCTGACTCGTCACAGCATATGCATCGTCAGGATTAGTAATCGATGCATTGAGAAAATGAGTGAATCATTACACACCTAATGAGCAGATATGAAGAGCTTATGGTCTATTGTGTGTTAAATATGTGCTGAATAATAAATAATGCTGTTTTTGCATTTAGGCTGAATAATTGTGGTCTGACAGAGAAAAGCTGTTCAGTTCTAGCTACTGTTCTCTCCTCCAAAACCATCCTGAAAGAACTGAACCTGAACAACAGCCATCTGCTGGACTCAAGAGTCAAACAGATCTGTGAGGGACTGAAGAAATCAAAACTGAAGATACTGAAGTGAGTACAGTTTACCATTAGCTACACTCAACACCACAGTAATCACAGAAATATCATGCATTTGATAACATTTTGTATCATTTTCAGGCTCAGTGAGTGTGATCTAACAGAGGAAAGCTATTCAGCTCTTGCTTTAGTTCTTAGTTCAGAATCCAGCTATCTGAGAGATCTTGACCTGAGCAATAATAATCTCCAGGATTCAGGAGTGAAGCTGCTCTCTGATGGACTGAAAAATAACTGTAAACTGGAGAAACTCAGGTTAATAGATGACTAATATATTAATGGTCTTTGGGCCTGTTGTTTGCTTCCATATTCAGCTATCTTTTTTTATAGTTTTTAAAGGCATTTTTATTGTTGTTAAGGCATTTGTGGAGTTTATTATTGGAACTTTTTATTCTATTCTAGACTTTCAGACTGCGGTATCACAGAAAAAGGTTATGAAGCTCTGGCTTCAGCTCTGAGATCAAACCCTTCACACCTGATAGAGCTGGATCTCACAGGAAATGATCCTGGTCAATCAGGAGTAAAACAGCTCAGTGATTTACTACAGAATGACTCCTGTAAAATAACTATCAGGTGATTAAAACCTTTAAATATTTAAAAATAAGACACATATATGATATCAGCTATATGAAAGTATAGGGGATAAATGAGATTGTGTAGCATTATAAAGACAAAGTGGAATTTAAAGAGTTGCAGTTGAAAGCATTTCAACAATTACAACTGAATTTCATGGGTTTTGTGACATAAAAATCATGAAAAAATAAATATATAAAAAACATTTTGCAAATGATATTTTTCCAATTTTCTTGCTGATTTGTATAATAATTTTTTTTTCTGTGAAACTGGAGGCAGTTATTATAACTATAACTTTAATACAACCCTATACCCATAAGGAAGATTAAGTTGTGAATACCATAAAAATATAACAAGAATATTAAATCTAAATTCTCTTCTACTTCCTGTAGGTTTTTGAAAAGTCCTGCTTCACAAGAAGCATGTGTTTATCTCACTAAAGTTCTGAGTAAAAGTCCATTATTACTGACAGAACTGGATCTGAGTGAAGATAAATTAGGAGATCTGAATTGGGAGAAACTCTCTGATTTTTTGATGGACTCTCATTGCAAAGTGGAGAAAATCAAGTAAATGATTTTTTATATTTATATAATTTTTTTTTTTTTCATTTCAAATGACTGTCAGTCACACGTGTGAGCAGATATGAAGAGCTGTTAATCTAATGTGTGTTTAATATGTGCTGAATTATAAATAATACTGTTTTGTGTTCAGGCTGAATAATTGTGGTCTGACAGAGAAAAGCTGTTCAGTTCTAGCTACTGTTCTCTCCTCCAAAACCATCCTGAAAGAGCTGAACCTGAACAACAGCTGTCTGCTGGAATCAGGAGTCAAAGAGATCTGTGAGGGACTGAAGAATCCTGCGTGTCAGCTGGAGATACTCAAGTTAGTACATTTCAACTAGGCCTGGGCGATAAAACGGTATCAGTATATATCAACAGTATTCCTTCATCATTTTTTAAATAGACATGAAGTTTGGTTTCATGAACAGCCCTCAGGTGTGTGCCATCCCTGGATTACAAAAAATCTTATATGCCTTATATGCTACGAGTGACAAGCAAACAAGTTGCATTGCTGTGGGATTCGCTTGCTCTATCACCATGTGAAATCAGAACACATGCAATATGAGTGCCATGCCTGCCAGCGACAGCAAAAAAATAAAAAATAAAATGTGTCACACTTTTTTGGTTTAATGTATGACCATCATCTTAAAGACATTGATTTACCTCAAAGTTTGCCTTAAAAAAGCAGTTATAATGTTTAAATAAGCAAATAAACACTGATGTGTCTACGGTAGCGATAAAAGTAGAGCAAATTACCTTTTGAATGTAACTTGGTGCTTTAAATAATGCATATCAATTACATTGTTTACTCACCCCCATGACATCCAAGATGTCCATGTCCTTGTTTCTTCAGGCGAAAATAAATTAATGTTTTTGAGGAAAACATTCCAGGATTATTCTCCTTATAGTGGACTTCAATTGACCCCAAATAGTTAAAGTCTAATTACAGTTTCAGTGCAGCTTCAAAGGGCTTTAAACAATACCAGACAAGGAATAATGGTCTTATCTAGTGAAACGATCAGTCATTGTAATAAAATTTTTTTTTTTTTAAAAATGATATACGTTTTAACCATAATCTCATAACCGCTTACCTTGAACTAGCTCTCTTCTTCTCTTCTTCTCTATTAAAATTCCGGCAGTGTAGATGCTCCTAAGTGTATTACTGCCCTCCTCAGGTCAAAGTTTAAACTAATTGTTATATAATTGCACTAGCATATTGTTTTTTAGAAAATGACCGATCGTTTAGATAAGACCTTAGATAAGACCCTTATTCCTCGTCTGGTATCGTTTAAAGCCCTTTGTTGAAGAGGTTTGTTCTCACGCGTGTAGCAGGTTTGGTTGAGCTTCTGCTTATGTTCGCTGATTAGTGTTTACATACGACTAAAAGCCTAAATTAAATCTGTTCATCATAAAAAGTGATCAATTGTCTTCAGAAAATTTGGGCTAAACCACTCCATTCATATAGATTAGTTTTCCGATATCTTTATGAATTTTTTGAAACATCAAAGTGGTAGTTGCAAAGGCAGTAGAAGAACAAAAGAATGAAGAAGAATGAAAGAATTATGGGTGTATAACGACATGAGGGTGAGTAGTAAATGCCAGAATTTTCATTTTGGGGTGAACTAAACCTTTAAATTGTACAAAGAAAGGACGGTATGTTTCTCTCTCTCTCTCTCTCTCTCTCTCTGTATAATATATATATATATATATATATATATATATATATATTGTCTTTTTTGGTGAAGTGTGAATGGAACATGAAAACTTAAGATAGCAATCTGATGGCTTTAGACACATGAGGAGATTGGGTGTAAATACCACCATCTGAATTAATTTATTATTTGTTTATTATCTGTTTCTCTAGATACTCTACCAATAAAACCAAATAAAAAAATAATAATTTTTCCAATTTCAAATTTTTAAACTTTCTGACCAATAATAATTCATTAATCAATCCACACATTAATGAAGTCAAAAGTGGCTTATCTGTGCATCTGGTACAGTATTCAGCTATAATGTGATCTGTCATATTTTGCTATACCGAGTATTGTGCAGTAATGAAATAATTTAAACCAAAATGTGAAATTAAAATGTTTTCTCTTCTGTAGACTTTCAGACTGCAGTATCACAGAAGAAGGTTATAAAGCTCTGGCTTCAGCTCTGAGATCAAACCCTTCACACCTGATAGAGCTGGATCTCACAGGAAATGATCCTGGACAATCAGGAGTGAAGGAGCTCAATGATTTACTACAGGATCAGAACTGTAAACTTAAGACACTAAGGTGAGTGTTTTTCAAATAATAAAGTGTAATTTTAGCTGAAAAATAATTAAACTGTTTGTTACGGCCAGCTCGTTTCAAGCCACAACGTAAAAAAAGGGATAACACACCACCGTTCAATCAATACAAATTAATATATTGATTTAACAAACATAACAATAATCACAAATAACATGCATAAGTCTAGGGAAAAAATAAAGTATCAAAGAAAATAACAATAACTAAATCTTAAAGCTACAAGATATAAGAAATGTATAAATAAAGAAGAATAGAGAGAGATGTCAAGTTCTAGTCAAGAGCTGCTCTTGGGAGAACCATCCCACCAAGAGTGCTAACCTCAATGAACAACCCAGAGTCCTTATATAGTCTATACCCCTAATTATCATTAATTCATTAATTAATCAGAATTGACACAGAACTCCCACAGTCTGTCACCAACAGGTAGGGAGAACGCTCAGGGTCGTCACACTGTTATAGTGCTATTGCACTTCAGCCATCCTGAGTTGGCATCCTGGCTCATGGACCTTTCCTGATCCCGTCTCACCCACTTTACTTCCTGTCTGTTCTATACATTTGTCTTAAAAACAAATTAAACTGTCAAAAAGACATTTAAAAAAGCTTTGAAATTACTAAAGCCCTTTTATCACATTGTGAGCATAAATCACTATATAGCAGGTAATGTCAGCGTACTTTTACTTTGTCCAGGTTGTTACAAAGTCCTGATGCAGAAGAAGCCTGTAAATATCTGACTGAAGATCTTCACATTAAAAACCCGTTACTCCTGAGAGAGCTGAATCTGAGTGGACGTAAACTAGGAAACATACGAGTGAATCAGATCGCTGCTCTACTGCAGGATAAACACTGTAAACTCAACACACTGATGTGAGTATTTTGTTCATATATTATTGTAGATTTAAAACATATTAAAGACATCTGGTGACGACAACTAAATTTTCTGTAATTATTTTGGTGTTAAGTACTTTATGTTTGTAAATTTTCTCTCTCCTGTTCATCATTTTAGGCTGAGTGATTGTGGTCTAACAAAGGAAAGCTGTTCAGCTCTCGCTAGAGTCCTGAGATCAAACTCCAGTCTGAAAGAGCTTGACATCAGCAACAATAATCTGCAGGATTCAGGAGTGAAGAAACTCCAGAATGGATTAGAATATACAAACTGCACACTGGAGAAACTCAGGTGAATTTAGTAAACCATTGTTTGATTTTAAAGCTGCACTATGTAGCTTTTTTGTGTTCAAAATTGACAAAATTTATATAATGAGCAAATATGACATGAATCCTTTTTCCAAACCATGTTTTTGTCTTATCCTGATTTACTACAATAAGTGTTTATATTTTAAGAGTTCGTTTGCATAAACAGATATATTGTATATAATATATATAATATGTTTTTTAACTCCAACAGTCATTTTTTTTCAAAATCATTTAACTACACATGTCATGTTTCAGAGTTAAACCAAACCATGTAATTGCTTTGTAATTGCATTTAAAAGACACTCAAAACACATGTGCACACAAACAAAAGAACAACCAAGGGTTCAGCATGTAAGACATGTATGGTGTAGAAGGACTTGCAGGAGTCAAAATAATAAATACTCAATCAATTTTAGTCAGCTTTGAAGAAACTCCCCTCAGTTAGTGAACGTGCTATATGTGGAGAATAATGCATGGCAGTCAGTTCATTTTATTTAAAAGTGGCATTTATTGTTTTTTGCAAATTAAATCTTCATTTGGACTATTGTAGTCCGGACAGGTCACCACCACTGCAGAGTAGAACAAGTACCTGCATGAATCACCATAGACATAAACAGAGAAAAGTAGCTCCAGCTGCAATGTTGTTCTGCTAGATGTATGCAGTTTTTTTTTAACTCCTGGAGTGCCAAAAGTTACATAATGCAGTTTTAATAGTAACATTTCTCTCACTTTTTGTCCAAATGTAATTACTCCAGTAAACGAGTTTCTGTCAGTTCATGAAATATGTTTTTCTCTTCTCTTTTTTAGACTTTCAGACTGCAGTATCAAAGAAGAAGGTTATAAAGCTCTGGCTTCAGCTCTGAGATCAAACCCTTCACACCTGATAGAGCTGGATCTCACAGGAAATGATCCTGGGCAATCAGGAGTGAAGGAGCTCAATGATTTACTACAGGATCAGAACTGTAAACTAAAGACACTAAGGTGAGATGTGATGAAATAATGAAAAAAAAAATGCATAGGTCTCAGCAATATCTTCCACATATCATTCAATATTGATATCTATTTATTTTATAGTACTAATGGGGAAAAAAATGTTCCACATGTTTGTTAGACCATCAACATTTTTTTAAATAGTTTTATTTAGATTAGTTTGCAACTTCACAAAGTAAGATAGATTTTTTTTAATTTCACTACTTCACACAGAGAAATACAGAGCCCCTAAAAGGATTGTTGCAAGAGTAAAAATAGACTATTGCGTGTGCATCAGAAATGTTTGTGTGTGCATGAGACACCATCATGTGGTCACAAGAAATTTTTGCATGCACAAGAGAAACTTTTTGCATGATCATGAGAAACTTTGCATGTGTGCAAACATTATGGTGTCAGTATTATGTATACTATGTTTAGTAGGCTAAAACCTATTTCTTTTGGCACCACTGCCATTTTATTAAAGAAAATGAGACTAGATGGACATGAATTATTAAAGCTTAATTTGCTCAAATGCTATTGAATAAAGGTGACTTGAATTGACTTGATGGCTTAATAGGGCTGTGAGCATTTGCCAAGTTCAAGGGCCCATAAAAACCGATTGACACAGTAAAAAGTGCTCAAATTTTGGCTTTTATTAGAGCAGTATATAATATTTTAAGGCATTATGTCCTCTTCAGCAAATTTAACTCTCTGGAGGCCAAGTGTAACGACTCATCACTCTGATTGGGATCCATTTGCATGCTTTATATATAAAGAGAAGTCGTACAGGCAGGGTATAACAGGGGCAGACAGGTGTAACAGAGGGAGACTGAATCGTGGTCGAGATAACAGGCAAACAGGTCGGGACAGGCAGAAAGCAAACACAAAACGTAGTAACAGGCAAGGGTCGGTAGACAGGCAGCACAGGATCAGTAACGGTAAACAGCAAGGTCAGTAACAGGAAATCAAAACAGGTAATAATGCTCAGAAATGTAAGCCGGGGCAGAAACAAGACTTCGCGATCAGGGAGCGTGATGGAAAGTCCTTTATAGTCCGTGTAATGGGCAACAGCTGGTGTAGAGATTAGTCCAAGGTATGTGTTTCTGGGAAATGTAGTGTGTGTGCGTGTCAGTATTCGGGTGATGGCTCCCTCCGATGGCCAGAGGAGGGAATCACGGAGTTCGTCTCTGTGACAGAGCCCCCCTCCTGCGAGCGCCTCCTGGCGCGAGGATGTTGGCGACGCCGCGGTCTTCCTCTAGGACGAGGGGCCGGTTTTTCCGGATGGTTAGCGTGGAACTCTGCCACCAGGTTAGGGTCCAGAATATCATCCGAATCGACCCAAGAACGTTCCTCCGGACCAAACCCCTCCCAGTCAACCAGATACTGGAGTGTACGACCGCGGCGTCTGGAGTCCAGCAGTTCGTGGACCTGGAAGATCTCCTCGCCATCGACCATGATGGGTGGGGGGCCCTGATCATCTGACCTCTCCTCCCCCTCCTCGCAGGGACCATCGGCAGGTTTTAGCAGAGAAACATGGAAGGTAGGAGAAATGCGGTAGTGATTAGGCAAAGCCAAACGGAATGAAACTGGTGTAATTTGACGAGTTATCTGAAATGGACCAACATACCTTGGACTTAGTTTCTTGCACGGGAGTCGGAGTCGTAGATCTCTGGTTGACAACCATACCCATTGTCCTGGCTGATAGGTGGGCCCGGAGCGACGGCGGCGATCAGCTTGTTCTTTTTGACGACGAACAGCGTGTTGTAGATGTACATGTGCTCTGTCCCATGTAGCTTCGCTACGATTTAACCAGTCATTGATGGCGGGTACGTTCGTGGGCTCGCCGGACCAAGGGAACAGAGGGGGTTGAAAACCCAGGATGCATTGAAAGGGGGTTAGACCGGTTGCAGGCTTACGTAGAGAATTCTGGGCGTACTCCGCCCATAGGAGGTAACAGGACCAATCGTCCTGATTGCTGTTGCATTAGGACCGAAGATAGCGAGTGAGTTCCTGGTTCATGCGCTCGGTCTGCCCGTTGGATTGTGGATGGTACCCGGAAGACAGGCTGACATTAATATTCAGAGCTTGACAGAAGGCTGACCATAAACGGGAAGTGAACTGTGAACCGCGGTCGGACACAATGTCCTCTGGTAGGCCATATATGCGGAACACCCATTGACATAGGTGTTCAGCGGTCTGCAAGGCCGTGGGTAGTTTGGGTAAGGGGATAAGGCGGCATGCTTTGGAGAAGCGATCCACCACAGTGAGTATGGTGGTGTTGCCCTCAGATGCAGGAAGATCGGTAATGAAGTCTACCGCAATGTGTGACCATGGGCGTTGAGGCACTGGTAGAGGATGCAGTAAGCCAGCTGGGAGTTGATGGGATGGTTTATTCCGGTTACAGACCTGGCATGCTTTGAAGAACTGTGTGGTGTCCCTGGAGATGGAAGGCCACCAGAACCGTTCTTGTGCTAGATGGATGGTTGCGGTAATGCCAGGATGACCGCATGCGGGTGAATTGTGGACCATCTCCAGCACATGGCTGCGCAGGGCCGGCGGGACGTAGGTCCTCCCTGGAGGGCAGTCTTGAGGAACCTCGGTCTCTGAGTTGATCTGCTCCAGTTCCGTAATAATATCCCACTGTACAGGGGCAATGACAAGAGAAGAGGGCAGTATGGTTACGGGATCTTTGTTCTCTTGCTCACCTTCAAACTGGCGTGATAGGGCGTCTGCCTTGACGTTTCTTGAACTGGGTCGATATGTCACAGTGAAATCGAAGCGTGAGAAGAACAGGGACCAACGGGGCTTGGCGAGGGTTCAGCCTCTTGGCGGTGCAGAGGTATTCAAGGTTCTTGTGATCTGTTAGTACGATGAATGGGTGAGTAGCTCCCTCCAGTCAATGACGCCATTCCTCGAATGCCGCCTTCATGGCCAGTAACTCCCGATCTCCGACGCGTTCCTCTTCGCAGCATTCAGTTTTCTGGAATAGTAAGCACACGGGAACAGTTTAAGGGGGTTACCTTGTCGTTGAGACAGGATGGCGCCGAGGCCAGTGTTGGATGCGTCCACCTCGACAACGAAGGGCATAGATGGGTCAGGGTGATGCAGGATGGGTGCAGACGTGAAACGTTCCTTGAGCTGTCGAAACGCATTTCCAGCAGTGGGATTCCACTTGAGTTGGCTCCGTCCCTTCTTTATCATGTCGGTGAGAGGACTGGCTATCATGCTGAAGTTACGGATGAACCGTCTATAAAAAGTTAGAGAAGCCCAGGAATCGCTGGCTCTTCTTGATGGTGCGGGGCTGTGGCCTGTTCAGGATGGTATCAACCTTCTTCTCATCCATAGCTACGCCCTCCGGGCTGATGATGTAGCCTAGAAAGGAGATGGAGGATTTGTGGAATTCACATTTCTCGGCTTTTGCATAGAGCTGATACTGGATAAGGCGTTTGAGCACCTGTCTGACCTGTTGGACGTGTTCCTGCATGGTGTCTGAGTAAATCAGGATGTCATCGATGTAGACAATCACAAAGCGGTTCAGCATGTCCCTGAACACATCATTGATGAACGACTGGAAAACGGACGGACTATTGACAAGCCCGAAGGGCATAACCAGGTATTCGTAGTGCCCAGTCGCAGTCGAGAAGGCGGTTTTCCACTCGTCCCCCTCTCTGATGCGGATCAGGTTATAAGCACTACGCAAGTCGAGCTTGGTGAAGACCCTGGCTGAGCGGAGCTGTTCCAAAGCTGCGGGAACCAAAGGCAGAGGATAGCGAAACTTGACTGTTATCTCGTTTAGACCTCGGTAATCAATGCAGGGGCGGAGACTGCCGTCCTTTTTACTCACGAAGAAAGAAGCCCGCCGAGGCCGGTGACGTGGGTGGACGGATGAAGCCCTTAGCCAACTCCTCCTCTATGTACTTCTTCATAGAATCTGACTCTGGCTGCGACAGCGGGAAAATACGGCCTCCTGGGATGAGCTCGATGGCACAATCGTATGTACGGTGAGGTGGTAATTGGGAGGCGCATTCCTTGCTGAATGCTATTGAGAGGTCTTGGTAATCTTTGGGGACTTGGAGAACAGGGATGACTGAGAGATCGCCATTCTGAATGGATCTGAGAGGAAGTGATGTGACAGACGACAGACATTTATCAAAACAGTTCTTATTCCATTGAGTGATCTGACCTTCTTTCCAACAGATGACTGGGTTGTGTGTGCGTAACCATGGTAGGCCGAGTATAATTGATGAGGTGGAGGTGGGTAATACGTGAAATTGTATGGTTTCTGTGTGAAAGATGCCCGTCTGCATCGTAAGCTGCTGTGTAATGGAATTGACTCGTCCGGGTTCCCAGTGGTCGTCCATCTATGGCTTCCACTGTGAGAGGAGAGGAGCATTTAATTAAGGGAATGTCGTGCTGCCGAGCAAAAGACTGAGAGATAAAATTTCCTGCAGCCCCAGAATCCAATAGTGCTATGGTATCTAGGCGATTGTCATGAGTCAGCAAAGTGACAGGTACGGAGACAGACATTTCAGAATTGTAATATGGGTTAGACTCACTCACCGAGCGTTGATCTTGTGGGCGAGTGCGTACGGGACAAGTGTTGTGCACATGACCAGGACTGCCACAATATAGACACAGGCGGTTAACCAGACGGCGATTTCTCTCCTCCTCCGAGAGATGATAAGCATTGACTTGCATGGGTTCGGGGGTATCTGGATCACTCGGTTGTGGAGAGCGGACATTCCGTCTTTGACCCGTTTTGCGGGCTCGCATGAGATTGTCGACGTGAATAGCAAGTTCGATGTACTGCTCTAAACTCCTCCCTTCATCCCGACAAGCCAGCTCTGACTGTAACTCATGCGATAATCCTCGTCTGAAACAGACTTTCAAAGTGTCACTCACCCAGGTGGTCTGAGCAGCGAGCGTGCGAAAAGCCAGGGTGTATTCGGCTGCCGTCCTTTTGCCCTGTGTTAACTCCATAAGATGGTCTCCGGCACCCCTTCCGTCACTGGGATGATCGAAAAACCTCCTTAAACTGTTGCATAAAGCGATCATATGTTGAGAAGGATGATCCATTCTCACCCCATACAGCCGTTATCCATTCTAGCGCCCTCCCGGTTAATAAAGAACAGACAAAAGCAATCTTACTGGCTTCCGTGGGGTACAGGGCAGGTTGTTGGTTGATAAATAGAGAGCACTGCAGAACGAAACCCTTGCATTTAGCGGGTTCTCCGTCGAACTTCTCCGGGAGCGAAAGGCGGGTGTTGATCAGTGACGGCGTCCCTGCCGCGTGGTTAATGGCAGCTGCCGCGGCAGGTGGAGGAGACGCCGTTGGCGCGGACACCTGCAGACCTTGCAAAGCTTTTACCAGTTCCTCCGTGAGTGAAGTAAGGCGATTGAGTTGATGCTGGTGGGCGGCTAGCTGACTGGCTTGAGCAGACATCGTGGCACACAGGTGGGCAAAAGCAGCTGGATCTTGCGGTGGCGAAGTCTTCTGTAACGACTCATCACTCTGATTGGGATCCATTTGCATGCTTTATATATAAAGAGAAGTCGTACAGGCAGGGTAGAACAGGGGCAGACAGGTGTAACAGAGGCAGACTGAATCGTGGTCGAGATAACAGGCAAACAGGTCGGGACAGGCAGAAAGCAAACACAAAACGTAGTAACAGGCAAGGGTCGGTAGACAGGCAGCACAGGATCAGTAACGGTAAACAGCAAGGTCAGTAACAGGAAATCAAAACAGGTAATAATGCTCAGAAATGTACGCCGGGGCAGAAACAAGACTTCGCGATCAGGGAGCGTGATGGAAAGTCCTTTATAGTCCGTGTAATGGGCAACAGCTGGTGTAGAGATTAGTCCAAGGTATGTGTTTCTGGGAAATGTAGTGTGTGTGTGTGTCAGTATTCGGGTGATGGCTCCCTCCGATGGCCAGAGGAGGGAATCACGGAGTTCGTCTCTGTGACACCAAGAAACTATGCAGTGAAATGAGCTGATGGCACAATAGGCGGCTCCTATACTGTCCTGTATGCTCAGTTTAATGGTTCATAAATAACTGGTACAGTAAAAAAGTGCTTGAATTTTGCATTTCATTTGGACAGTATATATTAAAAAATATTGGTACTGTAAAATTTGTTAATCCATATTTCACAAATTTAAAACATCCAATTAAACAACTTTGTCAGATTTAATGCATCTTTGCAGATGGCAGAGAAATGCTTAGTTTCTTCATTAAATTCTAACAGCACTTATTGTGAGCAGCGCTATATATGGACAAAGTGTCTCGTTATAAAGGCACTTCAGTAAATAAGGAGCAAGAACAAATAAGGAGCTGGATTCAGCCTTACACTATAGGAACTGCTCAAACGCACACAGCTGTATCACACAATCAGTCCATTTCACAGCACGGTTTCTCGGCCATCACAGAGGATGTATTAAAGCTAGAGGTTAGAGGTATATTGCCCTGAAAGCCACAATTTGAGCAAACAGATCTTTAATAATTAATGCACGTCTATAATCTCGTTATCTTTATGATAAAATGGCAGTGGTGCACAAAGGCAAGAGTTAGTATACATAATCCTGACACTGTAATGCGTGCGCACGTAAAACGTTTCTTGTGATCACGCAATAGTTTCTTGAGAATGCAAAAATGTTGTTGTGCACACCTGAAAGTTACTCATGAGCATGCAAAAGTCTGTATATTTTTTTTGTTTTTTCCAAGGTCCCTTTAGGGGCTCTGTAGAGACAAGCAGAACATGCAGAATTTTTAGCATCACATCTGATTGTATATGTAGGCTAAATAAAAAAAACCCATAGATTTATAATTTTCAATAAATATTGATATTGATCCATTAATAATATAATAATAAACTTTATTTTATGTAATGTTTATATATATATATATATATATATATATATATATACAGCTATGGAAAAAATAAGAGACCACTTAACATTGATTTCTGAACTTGGAGTGGTCTCTTAATTTTTTCCATAGCTGTATATATATATATATACACAGTGGTGATCGGAATTATTGGCACCCTTGGTAAATATGATCAAAGATGGCTATAAAAATAAATCTGCATTGTTTATCCTTTTGATCTTTAATTCATAAAATTAGCAAAAATCGAATCTTTCATTGAAGGAAAAGAATTGAAAGTGGGGGGAAAATCACATTATGAAATAATTTTTTTTTTCTCTAAAACACGTTGGCCACAATTATTGGCACCCTTTTATTCAGTACTTTTTGCAACCTCCTTTTGCCAAGGTAACAGCTCTGAGTTTTCTCCTAAAATGCCTGACGAGTTTGGAGAACACCTGACGAGATCGGAGACCATTCCTTATTACAGAATCTCTCCAGATCCTTCAGATTCCAGCTCCATGTTGGTGCTTCTTCTCTTCAGTTCACTCCACTCATTTTCTTTAGGGTTCAGGTCAGGGGTCTGGGACGGCCATGGCAGAAGCTTCATTTTGTGCTCAGTGACACATTTTTGTGTTGGTTTTGATGTTTGTTTTGAATCATTGTCCTGATGGAAGATCCAATCACGGCCCATTATTGGATTTCTAGCAGAAGCAGCCAGGGTTTTATTTTTTTTTATCTGTTGGTATTTGATAGAATCCATGAAGCCATGTATCTGAACAAGATGTCCAGGACCTCCGGCAGAAAAATAGGCCCACAACATTAAAGATCCAGCAGTATATTTAACCGTGGGCATGGGGTACTTTTTATTCATGTGTGCACCAAACCCATCTGGTGGGTTTGCTGCCAAAAAGCTCTTTTTTTAGTTTCATCTGACCATAGAAGCCGGTCCCATTTGAAGTTCCAGTCATGTCTGACAACTGAATATGCTGGAGATTCTGGATGAGAGCAGAGGATTTTTCTTGAAACCCTCCCGAGCAACTTGTGGGGATCATTTTTTTAGGCTTTCTGAGACTCAAGACTCAACTAATCTCTGCAATTCTTCAGCTGTGATCCTTGGAGAGTCTTTGTCCACTCAAACTTTGCTTCTCACCATGCATTAGGGCGATTTAGACACACATCCTCTTCCAGGCAGATTTGTAACATTGAATGGAACTTCTTAATTATTGCCCTGATGGTGGAAATGGGGGTTTTCAATGCTTTAGCTATTTTCTTACAGCCACTTTCTATTTTGTGAAGCTCAACAATCTTTTGCTGCACATCAGAACTATATTCTTTGGTTTTACTCATTGTGATGAATGATTAAGGGAATTTGGCCTCTGCGCTTGTATCCTAACATCTTGTCTGTGCAATATATATATATATATATATATATATATAACATACATTAGAGCAAAATTAAGAAAGAAAGATGCATTATATATATATATATAGATTTAAAAACACTAAAAGAGTCAGCATGTCTGATCTCAGTGGGAAGAGCATTCCAGAGTTTGGGAGCAAAATAAAAAGCCCGGTCACCCATAGAACATAAGCGTGTTGAAGGAACAATTAAAAAGACAGAATCAGAAGACCGAAGATTGCGTTTCGGGGACAGATATTGTGGCACTAAACCATGCAAGGCCTTGAAGGTGAGCATGAGAATTTTAAAATCAATGCAAAACCTGACCGGGAGCCAGTGCAATGACTCCAAGATGGGAGTGATGTGCTCACTTGTCCTAGACCTTGTCAGGATTCTGGCCACTGAGTTTTGGACATACTGCAATTTGTTTAGGGTAGATTTAGAAACCCCAGCAAGCAGAGCGTTACAATAGTTGATGCAAGAAAGACAAATGAATTAATCAGTTTTTCAGCCACCAAGAAAGATAACATGGAATGAAAAAATGAAATTTTGACCATATTCTAGACATGAGGATCAAATGTTAAATTTGCATCAAATATCACCCCCGCTGATGTATTACAGTAAATTCAAGATTAACCATGTCACACTGTTTCCCATCAAAGTCAGATCAAAGTTTTTCCCTCATGTTTAGTTGAACTGACCTGAATCCTGCTTCAACTTCTCTTCTTCAGGTTTTTGGGTCCTGCTGCAGATGAAGCCTGTCAGTTTGTGAGAGGAATTGTGGGTAAAAACCCGTTACTCCTGAGTGAGCTGAATCTGAGTAAATGTGCACTAGGAGACACACGAGTGAATCAAATCACTGCTCTATTGAAGGATAAACACTTTAAACTCAACACACTGATGTGAGTTGTATCATTATAACACCTTTAATACTGAATAATCATTGGATTCTTTTGTAATGTCATCATCCTCAAGTAAATATTTGTCTCTTTATGCAGTCTGAATAACAGTGATATCACAGCAGAAGGTTGTCATGTTTTGACTGAAGCTTTAAATTCAAACCCATCAAATCTGACAGAGCTGAATTTGAGTGGGACTAAACTCAGAGACTCAGGAGTGAAGATCTTCTTGACTCTCTTTGAGAATGAACAGTGTAGACTGGAAAAGCTGAAGTAAGTATTTTAGTCAATGTGTTAAAGGCCAACTGCTGCTGCTGCAAAAAAAAAAAAAAAAAAAAATTCATTTATCTTTGTCATTATTAAAGAAAGCTTTCTTTTCTCTTCTACAGGTTTAACTGCATCAGTATTACAGCAGAAGGTTGTGCTGCTCTGACTAAAGCTTTTAATTCAAACCCTTCAAACCTGATAGAGCTGGATCTGAGTGGAAATAAACTAGGAGACTCTGGAGTAACACAAATCTCCACTCTATTAGAAAATTCACAGTGTATACTGAAGATACTTAGGTTTGTATTTTCTTAATCTAAACATGAATCAGTTTGATAGCCTGAAGGTCATTATTAACCCTATCCCACTCTAATTATTATTAATAAATTAACACTCTATATGCCAAGTAAGGTGTAATGTACTTAATCTTACCAAAACAATAATTTCAAATAGTATTACTACAGCCCTACTATTAGTACTGAAGTCCTCTGGATTCATTTTACAGTAAATGCACTCTATATTTAAGTTAACTCTATAACAAGTGCTGTGATTGGCCTGCTAGAACCCCTCCTTCAGGTCAAAAAACTGGCACCGAGCAGGCAGAGAAGAGCTTCTGTAGGAATGAATTTGCCGCCATCACTGCTGAAGTTTCTCTGACAACGTACATGACAAGCTGCTTCTTCTTCGGCTTTTGCCTTGATACTCAACACGAGTGCGGACACCGCCTACAAGGTGTCCGCACTCGTGTCATCTACTATGTTTCCCAGACCCCCCACAGTGATTACATTCATAAACTTGTCCACTTTTTCACTTTCTGTGAGTTTGCAGTTCTGTTATTAAAGATGTAATTATTACCATTTTAAGACTATTTGTCTCTTTTTGTCTTCCTGTAGACTTTCAGACTGCAGTATCACAGAAGAAGGTTATAAAGCTCTGGCTTCAGCTCTGAGATCAAACCCTTCACACCTGATAGACCTGGATCTCACAGGAAATGATCCTGGACAATCAGGAGTGAAGGAGCTCGATGATTTACTACAGGATCAGAACTGTAAACTCAAGACACTGAGGTGAGATGTGATCAAATAATACAGTAAACGATATTCAGGCAATTTATTTATATAAACATTATTTCACTAATACAAAATGAACCATGTTACACACATAGTCAGTTGTTATTTCACCTAAGATCAAGTTTAAGAATTTATTTGAATCCTGTTTCATCTTCTTATCTGCAGGTTTTTGGGTCCTGATGCAGATGAAGCCTGTCAGTATGTGAGAGGAATTGTGGGTAAAAATCTGTTACTCCTGAGAGAGCTGAATCTGAGTGAACGTGAACTAGGAGACACACAAGTGAATCAGATCGCTGCTCTACTGAAGGACAAACACTTTACAGTCAACACACTGATGTGAGTATTTTACATTGTTTTATACTTTACAAGAAAAATTGTTACATTTTTAAAGTCTAATAAGACTGTCATTGCTCTTTAAAGTTTTTGAGGATCTTTCATATAAATTTATACTTCTGTTACTGTATTGTGAATTTTGGCTAAAATAAATTAAAGAATGTTTCCTGTCTTTGTTTCTCTTCAGGTTGAATAATAACAGTATTACAGCAGAAGGTTGTGCTGCTCTGACTTCAGCATTTAATTCAAACCCTTCAAACCTGATAGAGCTGGATCTGAGTGGAAATAAACTAGGAAACTCAGGAATAAAGAAGATCTGTCATCTGTTGGAAAATACACAATGCAGATTAAAAAAACTGAAGTGTGTGTTTTCAATTATGTACTATGCTTGCATGTTTATGTACATTTATTAAGGTTATTTAATTAGATCAACTAAAAAAAGACCTGATGCCAAAAATTCAGTTTTACTACTTTTTAAATTTACTCAACTAAAATTTACTTGACTAAGGCTAATATTCTGCCTAACATCTCTTTTTGTGTTTAGTGAAAAAAAAAATACATTTTGAAACAACATTACTAAATCCAAAAATTACAGAATTTAATTTTTTGGTGAACTATTAATTTAATAAAATTAGGTTATTAAAGTTATAAGGTTCATAAAGTTTTGGTTAATGCATATATTGTATTTATATCTGAGGAAGATTTTGCCAATATTAAAATAAAAATGTATTGCTATACGTTTTTTCACACTCTATGGCAATAATTTTTTCTTAATTTGTCAAAAGCCATTCATAAATCCCATTAGAGGTACAATGATCTGTGTCCCCAAAAAGAATAAGAACAACTTTTTTTTTTTTTAACATCTCCTTCTCTAGACTTTCAGACTGCAGTATCACAGAAGAAGGTTATAAAGCTCTGGCTTCAGCTCTGAGATCAAACCCTTCACACCTGATAGAGCTGGATCTCACAGGAAATGATCCTGGACAATCAGGAGTGAAGGAGCTCAATGATTTACTACAGGATGACTCCTGTAAATTAACCATTAGGTGAGTAAAACCTTTAAATACAGTATTTAATACAATTGTACTTTTAAAATAACCTGAAACCATGCTGCAACAAAACAATAATAAGTTGATTTTCATGTCTTGTATTGATCCATTGGTTATTAATCATATCACATACTATGGAAGATTAAAATTGACAAGATTTTGTTTAATATAAGCAATAAACTTGCTGTATAAACAGCACTATCAGTTACTACACTTTTATAAAGCTATGTTTATAAAAACTATATAGATTTTATATTTTCTTGAACAGTAAAACTTGCATATTTTGTCAATAAATTAAGCAATTTATTTCCATAAATGCAATAAACATTAAGACATCACATAATATTCCAGTAAATATTGCAGTTTAGTTTGCTGCTTATTTCCAATTTTTACACACACACACACACACACACACACACACACACACACACACACACACACACACACAAGAATTTTGTTTACATTTACTAAATATATATATATAATCTTACATATCTTGGTCAATTCTTTCGAGCTGCTTTACAGCTTAACCACAGTTTGCAACATCAGCAGTTACTGAAATGAACTGAATCAACACAGATCTACTGATATAAATAAATAGGCCTAAATAAATAGCAAAAAACAAGATTGGGTTTGTACGGTTCATCTGAACTATAATTTAATGATTTATGTTATGATGTTATAGAAGTACAATGTACAGATGCCTATATGTTTTGCACAAAGTAATATTTAATAAAGAATCTTAAACTGCCAATGTTAAACATGTTCTCGTAAACATGTTTTTTTTTTTTTTTTTTCGTAATTGTGTAGCTTATGGCATGACATTTCTTTTTGTAATGTTTATGAGCATGTTAATGGATACAAACTGCACAATTGCAGTTTATCAGATTGTTACATAGCTATAGTTGAAACATTAACACATTAAAATCGTCTGATAATCATACAGTAGTTAACATGAACCCATTGTAAGCGATGTATTACAATTACATCATGGGCGTACGGGACACCCCCCACCCTATAATGGGCCCCGGCGCAGATTATTTACTATTTAGCCTTTGCTTTTTTTTAGAACTAAACTCAATTGACTAAAGATAAAAATAAAGCATCCAACTGAAGCCCAAAAATGCAAGCAGAATACCACAGAAACTAGTGCTAAATTACCACAAAAGGGGGAAAAATTCACTGTTGTTTCCATCGCCGTTTGTAAGGTAGCCAAGACAACAGCAAGCTTTGATGCGCTGTGTTACTGTTAGCGGTCGTGTGCCGACACAAATAAATATGTTCGGTCTTTGCTGAGATATTATTATTATTATTATATTGCCCAAACGTAAATAGCATATAAGTCTAGAGTTAGGCTATTTCTTTATTCTTTTACTGTAAATACATGAATTTAGTTTTGAAATTTGTGTCTAACTTAGAATTTAGAGCAGCTAAAATATATTGTTAGACCAAAACATCTTATCAATTAATTAAGTAACAAAGACATGTATTTAAGAAATTTAATAAAAACAGAAAGACGTATATTGCTTCAGCCTAAAAAGGTTAAATGGTTTCGTTTCCATTCCACTCCTGACGTTCATGGTTTTCTTCCTATTTAAATATAGGCAATTGGTTGATGAAACACTGATTGAAATTAAGATACAATTTCTACAAAACGAAATTCATTTTAAAGAAAGACTTACATAAAACAAAACTTAATGAAGTGGTCGAACTTATGTCTGACCCGCTGCATTTGTCTCCCAACATTGCGCATCCGTCATGCTATTCACTTTTCATAATCAACATTGGTGACATCTTTAAAAAAAAAAAAAAAAAAAAAAATAGGCTATAGCCCAATATTTAAATATAAATATGAAACTAAATTGGTTACATTTTTATCCCTCTGGTCGACGAAAGCGCCGGCACGTTCTGATGGATTTTCTCCTCATGACAGAAACAACTTAAAACAGGCCTTCCGTCACTTATGGCGATAGCCTACAGATTAGTACAAGAATACAAATGGTCTACTTTTATTTGTGCGCTCACGATAACAACAAAACCTTGTGCTTTATTACAATAAAATAAATAAAAAAGGGTGAGCTTTTAGCTGTCTCTCTGCGAGAAACTGAAACGTCTCAAAAGTGAACTTAAACTCAGCGAATAATTACCTAAAAAGAAAGAAATATCTCAATTCGATAATAAATTCGTAGGTCTGTGTTAAATAAGAGGTGATCTATCCGCTGGAATGTGTTGTTTCTGAATTTGATATTTGATATTTTAAGGAATAGAATAGGCTACACTCCTGCATTTAAATGCGGCTGCAGGAGTTGCAGTTTTTTTATGTTTTATTAATCCGTCCATTCTTTTTAGTTTCAATGATTTAGCTAAATCGTGCCTTAATAATGGGAGCGAAATTATTCAGTGACTCACGTTTTACTAAAATAAAGGGATATAATTCATGAAACACGCAACAATTTATTAATCAGTGTCCAAACAGATAGGCTATATTTTTCCTAAGTAGTTATCTGTCAAATAAAGGACAGATAACGAATAACAAAGTATGTGCGAGTCAAAAATCCATGCTGTTTTATTAAATGAGTTTAAAAAATAAATAAAACATGTATTTGTGATAAATATAGGCCTAATATGTGAAAAAACTTACATTTTGCATAAAGATAAATGTGCTTTGATGCATTTGTTGGATAACATGTGGTTAAAGCGCCACTCAGCGGTCAAAAGCTGCAAATGCACTTTGCGACGCGGCGGCAGGCGCGGCGGTAGAAACACCGTTTTGGATGGCCACCTACTGTATGCATTGCAAATTCAGCTTGAATGGTTTAAAATCACATTAAAATCGACAGAAAAAAAATAAGAAGAAATTTAATTTTAATTTTCTTACAATTATCTGATTCCTGACCTGAATTGGAATCAATTTTCAATTCACAACCCTACATCACACTCATACACTTACTATGGAAACATACTAATGGGAATGATCAATATTTTTGTATATTTGTTTTATAACTCCACTCCAGTGTTGGGTAAGATACTCAAAAAAAGTAATCCACTACAAATGACAAATTACTACATTGAAATTGTAATTTGATTACATTACTGATTACTGCATGTAAAAGTAATCAGATTACTAATTACTTTACATTCAAGTTACTTTGAAACCTACAGAAATACACCACAAACTGAAACTCATACTGAAAAATATTACAGAAGTATGAAAACAGCAGCTTGACTTAAAAATATTTGTTAATCATCTGTAGATAGCTTATTCATTCAAATGCAATAATAACAGTCGCCTGAGGGCGCTCAATGACCACGTCATCTGTGAGCGTGAGATTCGAATAGATATTAAATATAAACTAATAAATATATGAAATATTGTATACTTGTTAATGTTTATTTTTGTTTGCAGTTTTTTTTAATAGTATTTAATGATTATGAACACATATTAAGCATGACAAACCATACAATCGATTAAACTACAAAGCTGGCAGGTATGGTATGTATGATTACAAAATAAAGTCATTAAGATTGTTATTAATATTATTTTATAAAATAACATGCAGGATAAAAGCAGGCCTAGTTTTATCACGTGTTGAGCCGTTTCTGTGACAGCTCCAGCTCTCCGACGCACAGTTAGGCTACGTCAGCGTCCAAATTTACTCACTTCATTTCGTTCACTCTTTGCAGATATGGTGCACTCAAATGACATACACTATATAGGGATTAGTGAATCGGAGAACAAGTGAGCGGTTTTGGACACCGCTTAAACATCTAAAATTGTTGTTGTCTTGCTGTAGGTTTTTGAAAAGTCCTGCTTCACATGAAGCGTGTGAGTATCTCACTAAAGTTCTGGGTAAAAGTCCATTATTGCTGACAGAACTGGATTTGAGTGAAGATAAATTAGGAGATCTGGATGGAAAGAATCTCTCTGCTCTTTTGATGGACTCTCATAGTAAAGTGGAGAAAAATTAAGTGAGTGAACATGATTTTATACATTATAACTTATGTTTGTTGAAGAGTTGTTGATGTAATTTGTGTTGAATATGTGCTGAATAATAAATAATACTGTTTTGTGCTCAGGCTGAATAATTGTGATCTGACAGAGAAAAGCTGTTCAGTTCTAGCTACTGTTCTCTCCTCCAAAACCATCCTGAAAGAGCTGAACCTGAACAACAGCCATCTGCTGGACTCAGGAGTCAAACAGATCTGTGAGGGACTGAAGAATCCTGTGTGTCAGGTGGAGATACTCAAGTGAGTACAGTTCACCATCAGATACACTTAACACCACACTCACTTATCAGTTCTATATATTCAAGTCCACTCACCTTCAAAAGTGGGGAAAAATCTAAGACTAGTTTTTCATTTTTGTTTAAAATAGGAAAAAATAAATACCAAACGATGGCACAATACAATAGAATTAAAAGACAAATGAAATAAGCACGGCTTTGTTTTTCAGGTGGGTCATACAACAGAAATTAAATAATCAAATGTAAAATAACACTGGATAGTCGTCATTGTAATAATTAAATATAGAATAAGTTACAATTAAAGTTACAAAAGGGATTGAGTCAAGAGCAGTGAGGGAATTTCTCTTTGTCTTTCGTTCTTTGATTAAAATGATAGCAGCAGGTTTATTAGGCTGCTGTCACGTAAGAGCGAATATACAAATCCAATATACTGTTACACAACATGCCTTTTTTTCCTCAACTATTTACAGTTCAAAACTGAGTGTGTTTACAGCAATGTTCATTTTAGTTCTAGTGTTCATTCTAAGTGTTTGTTTTCTAGACTTTCAGATTGCAGTATCACAGAAGAAGGTTATAAAGCTCTGGCTTCAGCTCTGAGATCAAACCCTTCACACCTGATAGAGCTGGATCTCACAGGAAATGATCCTGGACAATCAGGAGTGAAACACCTCATTAATGTACAAAATAATTGGTGCCGTTCGCTGAAAACACTGAGGTGAGTGTTTTCTACAAATTAATGTGCAATAGTTTTAAATTTTATCTGATTTTAGAATAGTTTAGATTTTATCTGATATTTTATCATATTTCTGCAACATCTACACTTACTTGCATCAATATTCTTTTACCTCATCTTAACATTAACATTTTTTGTTATACATCACATTTGGTGTGAAAGAACCTAAGGAGTGTATCAAGATGAACTTTATTGTAAAAGGAAGCTGTGCGGTGTACAGTTGTGAAATATCAATGTACTGTCTTTGTTTCTAGGATATTACAAAGTCCTGCTGCAGATGAAGCCTGTCAGTATGTGAAAGAAATTTTGGGTAAAAATCCGTTACTCCTGAGAGAGCTGAATCTGAGTGTACGAAAATTAGGAAAGACACAACTAAATCAGATTGTTGCTCTACTGAAGGACAAACACTGTAAAGTCAACACACTGATGTGAGTATTGTGTTGTTACTGTACATTTAAAGTTTCTCAAAGAAATCAGGTGATCAAAACAATGTAAAGCAGGGTTGTCAAAAATACCCTGTGAGCTGAATATGGCCCTCAGATGTGTCCAATCTGGCTCATGGGATGATTTGAACAATGATAAAAATAGAGATGTACTGCACTTCTTTTTTTTTTTTTTTTGGCCAATCTCTATTTCGAACCTGCAAAAAAAAAAGCTTGTAGTAATTTCCCAAAAACCCAATTTGTGTACGTTCACACAGGCACACGCTGAATACAGACAGAAAGAATTTGTAGTCTGCATGGTATTATATTAATATAATTGTCAGCACCCCTGCTTTAAGGGCTTTTGCACCAGGTAGTTATAGGAACTCAATTATAGGAACTAGTCACCAGGGGTGTCCCCTGAGAATACATAGTCCCCTGGGGTAATTTTCCTGTTTGCATGTGCACCGCCAGTTGGAACTTGGTGATGTAAACTTTCCATAAGTATAAACTGTGTGTTTACTCATCTTTTAAAAATGGTGAGTTCTCATGTGTTCAGCCAGTCAGTGTACACTTACATCACTATAGTACCTATAGTGCTGGTTTAGAGCCTATTCTGAAGTAGGAGCTAATTTAGTTCCCCCAAAAGGAGTTCTAAAAACATTCCTAGTTCCTGCAATGCAAACACACCATTTGTAACTTGTAGGAATGGTTAACTCTTCAGGGGGTACTCCATTCTAAAAAGTTTGGGAGCTATTGGCTTATATATTATACGAATATTGGCTGTGTATTAGTGCTTATATAGCACATATTAATTTATTATTATTATTCTGCATAACCCATATCCCTTAATCCTACCCAATACCTAACTTAAAAGGTACAACAACTACCTTACTATCTATAAATTAGAAGTTTAACAAAAGTCATAGTTAATAGTGAATGTGTTCGCCATTCTAAAGTGTTGCCAGAGGATCTAATAGGAAGTTATAGTTAATAGGAATTTTAGTTTTGGCCAAAAATTCTGTTTTGGCTATTTTTGGTTTCAGGTTGAAATGGTTTCGGAGGGCTGAAATCAGTGACCAAAACAGAGGTTTAATTTAGCGCTTCTCTGATGTCATGTTTTGACTGTGTTCAGCATCTATTTCATGCACACAATGTGTATAAGCTACAACAGCTAAACATGGCAGCTGTTGGGATGCTAGCTCTAGACTAATCATTTTAATTTCTCGATTTTAATCTGCAGTGAAACAGTTTCTTAAATCTAAAGATCTTTTAGTCAGTGCTGTTTTCTATTATAGTGTAACAAATCTTGGGTGTCCAAACTTGCTCCTGGATGGCGATTGTCCTGCAAAGTTAAGCACACTTGCCTGGAAGTTTCTAGTATGCCTAGTAAAACCTTGATTAACTGGTTCGGGTGTGTAATTGGGGTTGGAGCTAAACTTTGCAGGGGAGAGTGGCCCTACAGAAGCAGTGTTGGACACCCCGTCTTAGATGATTCAAAAGACAGTGGAAGTGTGCGCTGTGGTCAGATGAGTTCATGTTTCCATTAGTTCACAGTCCCAAAGACAAAAGGGACAGTCCAGACTGTCATCAGCGACAAGTGCAAAAGCATACTTCTGTTTTGGTTTCGGAAGTGCATCTGTACAAAAGGCATGGGTGGCTTGTGTCAAGTCAAGTCAAGTCAAATTTATTTATATAGCGCTTTTACAATTGGTAATTATTTCAAAGCAGCTTTACATATTAGAAGCACAGAAAAAAGGGAAGTGGTTAAAAATAAACTGTACAAACAAGCGTGGTAATATGTAACATATACAAGATGGTGCTACATTAAGCCAATGTCGGCTGACTCCCAGGGGTGGAAAAAACCCCCTAGGAGAAAAACCCAGCGTGCTAGCACTGGGAAAAAAGTCCTAGGAGGGAAAAAACCCCTTGGAAGATATATATATATAATATATGTAAATGTTAGGAGATCAAAATCTGAATTATACATTTTTATTATAGAGATTAAAAATAGATTATATATAATATGTAAGCGGATACGGGGATTAAACATCTGAATTATAGATGCAGCCAGAATTGGATCTTTAGGCCATTGTCTCCTGGGCTACGTTGTAGTCAGGTCCAGACCAGGTTCTCCATAATCTGGATATGGCCTGGATCCAGCACCCGGCAAACCTCAGGATAAGCAGAGAGACAGATATTAGCGTAGATGCCATTCTTATTCTGATGTACAGGTATATCTAGTGTTATAGGAAATGTTCTCGGTTCCGGCCGACCTAAGTATTGCAGCGTAACAATCCTTTAACGGATTTGAAAAATGTTAATGTATTGATAATGTGTTATGTGTATGCAAGAGCAAGAGATGTGTTTTAGTCTAGATTTAAACTGACAGAGTGTGTCTGCGTCCCGAACAATGCTAGGAAGATTGTTCCAGAGTTTAGGTGCTAAATAGGAAAAGGATCTGCCGCCTTCAGTTGATTTTGATATCTGGGATTATCAACTGGCCTAAATTCTGAGATCGCAATAAACGTGAAGGACTATAATGCATTAAGAGCTCACTTAGGTACTGGGGAGCTAAACCATTTAGAGCTTTATAAGTAAGTAGCAAGATTTTAAAATCTATACGATGTTTAATAGGGAGCCAATGTAATGTTGTCAGAACTGGGCTAATATGGTCATACTTTCTGGTTCTAGTAAGAACTCTAGCTGCCGCATTTTGGACCAACTGTAGTTTGTTTAAAAGCCGAGCAGAACAACCACCCAGTAGAGCGTTACAATAATCTAGTCTTGAGGTCATGAATGCATGAACCAACTGTTCCGCATTTGTCATTGAGAGCATATGTCGTAATTTAGATATATTTTTTAGATGGAAGAAGGCGGTTTTACAGATACTAGAAACATGACTTTCAAATGAAAGATTGGTATCAAAGAGCACACCCAGGTTCCTAACTGAGGACGAAGGTTTAATGGAGCACCTGTCAAGTGTTAGTGTTGTGTATGTGTGAAGTCAGTGTCCATTGTATATTTAGAATTGTAAAGAGACATAGAGTTGTGCATATTTTCATTTCAAGCCGCCTTGATTATTGTGACAGCCTTTATTTAGGTATTAGTCAGGCCTCTCTCTCCAGACTGCAATTGGTCCAGAATGCGGCAGCTCGCCTATTGACGGGCACACGAAAGCGGGAACATATCACTCCCATTCTTGCGTCTCTTCACTGGCTACCTGTCCATTATAGGATTCATTTTAAAATTTTGGTGCTCGTTTTTAAATCTCTTAATGGTTCGGTGCCAAGTTATTTATCAGATTTGATTAATCTGTATTCTCCGTCACGAGCACTAAGGTCTGCTGACCATTTGCTTTTAGCTGTACCTAGGGCAAAACTGAAGAGCAGGGGGGACAGAGCCTTTGCAGGGGCGGCCCCGAAGCTCTGGAACAGCTTGCCTCTCTATATCAGACAGGCTCAAACACTTGAGGTCTTCAAATCTGGCCTAAAAACTTATTTTTATAGTCTGGCTTTCAATGCCATGTGAGAGCTGCTTTCTTTTACTGTTTTATTGTGTCTTAAGTGTTTGTTTGTTTTTTTTTTAGTTTTTTTTTTAGTGCTGACTGTTTGTATTATTGAATATGTTTTCTTTTTGTATGTACAGCACTTTGATAAACACTTGTTGTTTTAAAAAAGTGCTTTATAAATAAACTTTGACTTGACTTGATTTGACTAGACTGCCATCTAGGCATTTGCCCGAAGCCGAATTCCATGTTCGGAAAGGAAATGATGTGTACTACAGAGCCCCTATAGGGAATAAATATGAGAGGGGGAGGATTAATATATTTTATTGCTTTCTCTCACAATTATGAGACTGTCCTCCAAAAAAAAAAGACCCTATAGGTCGTTTTTCAAGCACCTTATTACGACCTGTATTTATGTTTTAAATTCATGTGCCCTCTAGTGGGCATTAAAATAATGATAGTGTCGTGTTACGTCTGACGTCATTTCATGACGTATGACTGTCGTTACCAATGAACATGCGTATTCATTTAAATGCAGTGTGTGGAGTTTTTACACTATTTGTCCTATTTTCATTTAACAAAACTAGTTTTTTTTTATTAACAACTACACCTATCCCACCCCTAAACCTACCCTTAGTGATTTATAGTGCATATACACTTTATGAGCACATGCGTTTCCTGGGATCAAACCCACGATTTCATGATCTCATGATTGCATTGTTATTGCAATGCTCTTGAGCTATGCGAAACCCGAAATTTGACACAGATAAAAGGGAACAATGCATTAAAATGAAAGTATCCTGTTGTTGATAGGGGCGCCACTTTAGTAAACGCTTCTTTAGGTCATATTTCAGGGAAGTGACAAACGACCTATATGGTCGTATTGGTTGGAGAACATGTTGCAATTATATAGTTGGATAATTATACTGTATATATTTATCAGGCATCAGGGAGCCACTATTAAAATGTGGGGTATTGAAATAGCTTTTGAATGTGAGCTTGCTTTTTACTTTCACTTTCGAGATTCACGATCGCATGTACTCTGTGAATAGTAGGGATCTACAGTACTTACTTGCCACACATTTTACAAGATTAGATATTTGTCAGTGGTGCTCAGGATCTGCAAACCATTCACCATTGTCCTATCAGCCATCTCTCCTTACTCTCTCTGTGTGGTAAGTGAACTCCAAGGCCGTATTCACAAAACATCTTAAGGCTAATCGTAGCTCCGAACTTGCAAACTCTTAAAAGTAATGGACATGTCAGCCCTAAATTTGGGACTCCTAATGTTTTGCTCTAAGAGTATTTCACAAAGCATTTTAGTGTTAAAACTAGCTCCTAAGTCTGTGAAAAGTAGTAGTTATGAGGACTCCCATGTCTGTAAGACTAAATCAGAAATCGTTAAAATAGCTATTGCTGGTAATCGGCCTCATCACTCCACCCAAAGACACTGTACACAAGTGAGGCAATACATGATAGAGCCTTGAGTTCTGATACTTTTCTTCATAAATTCAATAAGTATTTTGATTTACAGGTTTTAATCTGGGATGACATAACATAAAGGTTCATTTATGTACAGGTAAAATGTATTGAATTAGAAATAATAATGAAACATTGCGGTCAAGTACACATCGGCTGTCTATATATATGCCTCCTCAAGCTGATTAAATAGATCATTTGAACCTGCTACTCCCAAACTTTATTTATAAAACATCATTTGTTGCTTGAATTCTGCAATCTCTCAAGAGGCAGACATGTAAGAGGCTGACAATTAGCTGAACATATTCTTGTTTAAATAGTTGTACTTAGCCTACGTTTTAAAAACGTTATTTATTTGAATATGGCAAAAATTGTATTTTAAAATCTTTATTTGAATATGATAACATTTTTATTTTAAAATCTTGATTTGAATATTGCAATATGATACCTCATTGTACAATATTTCTATGAATAGCTGACAGAGACCCCCTTTTGAGCCAATCACTGTGTGCATAGTTAGTGTGTTGACATCATCCATAGCACCCCGCCTTTACTCTTATCTCTAGACTTCCCTCTGTTCCTTAGTAAAAGTTTATCTCAGCAGCTTTTTGAATAGGTTTTAAGAGGAAACTCTTAGCTAAGAACATTTACTGCTATTTAGAAGAACTCTAAGTTGTGTAATAAAATGTTTTGTGAATACAGCCCCTGATGTACTGTAATGTGAAAGGCTTCCACAACCAAGCCTATAATCGTGTCCTTTTAGGGGGTCCGTAGAATACATTATTCATTTTCCATGCCTTTCCAAATACAGATTTAGGCTTCAGGCACCCCCCTACTTCCATCAAGATGACATCTTTTACTGGGAAGCAAGATAATGCCAGTCCTCACTTTGCTCGTGTTGCAAAATTGTGTTTTCATTTAAACACACTATATCTACAGTTCAGATCTATCTCTTTATTGAAAATGTATTGCTCATCATGAAAAGGAGAATCAGAGAACAACGACCATGGACTATTGAGTATCTTAAGTCTTGTATCAAGTGAGATTAGGCAAAGAAAAAACAAACAAAAAAAAAGTGTAAAAGTGTATACATGCCTCTGTCCCAATTTTTTTTGTAATGTGATGCAGCTGTCAAAATGAGTTTATATTTTCAAAACACAATTTAGATGGTCAGTGTAAACATTGGAAATATTTTGTGTATTTTGGTCAGTTACATAAAGGTTAAAGAAAAAGGAACAAATTACAGACTGTTGATGTTATTGCATTTTACAAAAATTTACCAACCTCTCTGGAAATTTGCTTGTAAATTTTCTCTCTCCTGATAATCATTTTAGGCTGAGTGATTGTGGTCTAACAGAGGAAAGCTGTTCAGCTCTCGCTACAGTCCTGAGATCAAACTCCAGTCTCAAAGAGCTTGACATCAGCAAGAATAATCTGCAGGATTCAGGAGTGAAGAAACTCCAGAACGCATTAGAAAATACAAACTGCACACTGGAGAAACTCCGGTGAGTTCAGTGAACTACTTAAGTAATGTTTTTTTTTTCTTGTTTTTTTTCATAGTACAATTTGTTTTAACAGCAGTGTTGGGGAAGCTACTCTGAAACTGTAGTTTGACAAGCTACAAGCTAGAGGTCTGCGCGGGACTGTTTTTTTCGTCCCGCTCCCGCAATGGTTCCATTCTGCACAAACCCGCTCCCGCCTAAAATTCACTCTTCACCCGCTATATGCATATAGTGATTTTCTTCCCAACCTGACGGGTCCCGCTAAAGAACGTTTCCAGAATCTCGCTTAAACTTCCCCTAAAGAAGGAAAGTGATTGGGGATAATAAGTATAAAATGTTGCATATATACAAGATTTGTATTTGTTATTTGTCTATGTCAACACCCTAAAAAATATCAGAGAAAAAATGTCAAAAAGAATAATAGGCTAAATATCACAGAGTAAAATAGGCTAAATTAAATAGCCTACAACATGTCACTCAAAACTATAGGCTAAGCCAAAATTGCATAAACGAAAAATGTTGGCTTACTAGCTATACTGCAAAATGAAATCTTTTTTTAACATCCACGCAATATCAGAATGACGCTGACTGACGACTGTTTCAGAACGTCTCTCCTCCAAAATCTGATCGCAAAGGTTGAATGTTCTCTGAAGATGCACTCGTGCAGACCTCTAATGCAAAGAACATATCTTGCCAGGTTTCTCAGGACAGGGAACTGGGGACTGTGTGATCGCCACCACTGCAGAAAGTTTCGTTAACTTCAAGCACAGATGCGCTGATGTCAAAGCATCTTGGGAGCAACCGGGTTATTGTCAGACCGCCCGCTCTCGCCTAAAGTACACTATAGTTACTGACCGCAATCCATCTTTCATTCAAAATTTAATCCCGCACAGCAAGAAATCTTATCGGGTGCCGCGGTTCCTTAACCTCTACTGCTAGCTTCTCATAAGTTAAAGTAGGGTTAGTTTACCCCAAAATGAGAATTCTGTCATTGATTACTCACCCTTATGTCATTCCACACCTGTAAGACCTTCGTTCATCTTCAGAACACAAACTTAACTCTCTGACTCCTCCATAGACAGAAATTCAATTACACACAAATTAATATCTTAAATTAATATCTTAATTTAAGTTCAAGCTTGTAGCTACACTACAAGTGTCAGGGTTCTGTCACTTCTGTCTAGTTTTTTTCTTGGATATGTGACAGAGCTCGGACACTCCCATTTTTGCCCTGTCTTTTTTGTGAGCGTATGGTCCTCGAGCCATGCACTCTCTTTTGTATGTGCGTCTTGTTTTATGTTTTTATGTCCTTCCCTCACCAAAACCTGACAACAAGTTTCTACCAAAAAGTACAGGTGCTGGTCATATAATTAGAATATCGTGAAAAAGTCATTTTTTTATTGTAATTATTTAAAAATGAAACTTTCATTTACTAGATTCCCTACATGTAAAGTAAAACATTTCAAAAGTTTTTTTTTTTTTTTTTTTTAAATTGTTGATTAGAGCGTACAGCTAATAAAAGTTCAAAATCCAGTATCTCAAATATTAGAATATTTACATTTGAGTTTCATTAAATGACCATCCCTACAGTATAAATTCCGGGTATCTCTTGTTCTTTGAAACCCAATAATGGGAAGACTGCTGACTTGCAATGGTCCAGGAGACAATCATTGACAACCTCCACAAAGAGAGTAAGTCACAGAAGGTCATTACTGAAGTGGTGGCTGTTTACAGAGTGATGTATCAAGCATATTAAATGCAATGTTGACTAGAGGAAGAAATTTGGGTAGGCAAAGGTGCCACAGCAACAGGGATGACCACAAGCTGAGAATACTGTCAAGTAAAGCCGATTCAAACACTTGGGAGAGCTGCACATGATCAAATGAGTCAGCGCATCAAGAGTCACCACACTCATCTTCAGGAAAAGGACTACCAAGCGCCACTTCTGAAACAGAAACAACGTCAAGCATTTTACCTGGGCTAAGGAGAAAAAGAACTGGACAGTGACAGTGGTCGAAAGTCTCTTTTCAGATAAAAGTAAATTTTGCATTTCATGTTGAATCATGGTCCCAGTCTGAAGAAAGACTGGGAGGCACAGAATCCGCTGCTTGAAGTCTAGTGTGAAGTTTCTAAAGTTAGTATGATTTGGGGGCCCGTGACATCTGCTGGTGGTTGTCCATTGTGTTTTTATCAAGTGCAAAGTCAACGCAGTCCATCTTCCAAGAGATTTTGGAGCACTTATGCTTCCTCTGCTGACAAGCTTATGGAGATCTGTTTCATTTTCCAGCAGGACTTTTAGGCACCTGCCACAGTGCAAAAACCACTTCCAAGTGTTTGCTGACCATGATTTACTGTGCTATATTGGCCAGCCAACATGCCTGACCCCTGATCTATGGGATATTTTCAAGAGAAAGATGAAAACAGTCGATCCAACAATATACAGATGATCTGAAGGCTCAATAGTGCCTCAGCAGTGCCACAGGCTGATCATTCCATGCCACACTTCACTGTGCTGTACTTTTGTGCTATGAGCAAGTCATTTGCTGTAATATGTGCTGCCGACCAAGTATTGAGTGCACAAATGACATACTTAAAGAACTTGACTTTTCTGTTTTGGCAAATCCATTTTTTGATTGATCTTAGGAAATATTCTAATATTTTGTGATACTGGATTTTGGACTTTCATGAGCTTTAAGCTCTATTCCACAAAATAAAAAAATAAAAAAAAAATTTTGAAATGTTTTACTTTACATGCAGGAATCTAGAATATATGAAATTTTCATTTTAAAAATATTTACAATAAAAAAATGAACTTTTCACGATATTCTAATTATATGACCAGCACCTGTAGCTAGCTACATTGAACCTCTTTTTTTTTTTTTTTTTTACACAGTGCAATGTTACAATAACTATAATGGTTAATGAAGAATCTTATAAGGAAAATATCTGGGGATTTAAACATGTTGCAATGCAATTATGGTTTCAATGATTAGTTGAATTCAGGTTGACTGGGACAAATTATCCCAGTCATTTCATGGCAAAAATTGTCCCAATCGTTTGATTTTGTAAACTATCCAAACACACAACACTAAAAATACAGTCTATTCTCAAACTTAACAAATTTTTATAATTGTCTTTTTCTAGACTTTCAGACTGCACAGTATCACAGAAGAAGGTTATAAGCTCTGGCTTCAGCTCTGAGATCAAACCCTTCACACCTGATAGAACTGGATCTCACAGGAAATGATCCTGGACAATCAGGAGTGAAGGAGCTCAATGCTTACTACAGGATCAGAGCTGTAAACTCAAGACACTGAGGTGAGATGTGATAAAATAACAAAAAGAATTAGCATGCTAAATATTCATACAAAACATTCTTAAATAATACATAAGCTCCACAAGTTTGGCAGTGGAGGTTACTGAGTTTTGTTAGGTACAGTTGTACTGATGGTATTCAGTAGTATAGTATTAAATGTTTCTGACACTGTAGTTTAATGCCATCAAGCCCGTGTTAACTGTATCACTGTATCTCTCTACACAGTTCTGTGAGTCTCCAGATGTTCACAAACAGCCAGTTTTCTCTGTGCTGATGTTTCTCACATTTGCTTAAAGCCTAAAGACATTTACATTTTATCTGCCCTTCTGCAGGATTTTGAGAAGTCCTACTGCAGAGGAAGCCTGTAATATTTGACAGGACTTGTGGGTAAAAACCCGTTACTCCTGAGAGAGCTGAATCTGAGTGATATAAACTAGGAGACACACGAGTGAATCAGATCGCTGCTCTACTGCAGGATAAACACTGTCAATTCAACACACTCACGTGAGTATTTGTTTACATTTTATATTACTTTTAAAGTAGTGGATAATACTATTTCCTCATTGTTTGAGTCGAAGCGGTTTTTCTCTCAGCAGCTACAATAACATTATATATTGAAATTAGGCAAACAATTAAAAACACATATTTAGATAAAAATAACTCTCACAGATTTCATATCTACAGAGTTTTTACTTTAAAGTACGTTGATGTGTGCATTAATTTGGTTGGGGATAGAGACCTGCAATCCCAGAGTGCGGCATAGGACAAGATTTGATGGCAAGTGCGGGTTATGGGAGAATAAAATGATTGTGGGACTTCCTCAATAGAATCATCTAAAATAAAAAAAGTGCTGGATGTCCAACACTCATGAGTCCTCTCAATATAACAAAGTGTAGACATTATAAAAGTTTTTTGTACAGTCATCTTCACTGATTATAACAGAGTTTTGTGAGATCGCGATGAACTGAGATGTCATTTTTTTAGTGATTATAAAGGGAGCGCACTTGGAACATATTCTGCCATGCCAAACCATGCACTCAGTAGCCTAAATTAAGTGTTCTGTCAGTTGAGGCTTTATAACAAATATTTTATCGAGAGTCTTTATGCTATGATGTTGTGGCAAAGCCACATGCAATTTAAAGGATTAGTTTACTTTCGAATGAAAGACTGAAAAATCTGTCCCAAACAACAGGGACAAAAAGCAAAAAAAAAAAAAAGGCTGCAACATAATTCAATGCCTGTTCCAGAACAAAGCAAATTGTTATGTACCACTAAGCTTTATCAGCTGGTATTTATCTTAATGCCACCCTCTTTTGATTGACAGGATATAATCAGCCCTGGGGTCCGGTCTTCGTATCTTGCTTAATGATGAATGAATGAGGCATTTATTAGCGCTTTCATATGTACAACTGTACACCCAAAGCGCCCAAAGGATCTTCAAACGAATTTGCGGATTGGATTAAAATATTTGGATTAAGTTGTCTAAAATTACTGCGTGTTCTCGTGTTCCCTGAAAAGGGCAGATGTATCGATACTCGAAACCATGATCAACAATGCAGCAATTGGTTGGAGTCAAGACGGCAACGTAATGACATCATGTATTAAAAAGACACCTGACAAAATACTTGACGAATTTCTAGATATTTTAAGGAAACAGCCAAGCAAATAAATGACAGAAGAACGACATAAATGGTATAATTTTTTTTACTTGATTACCCAATTATTTATTAATTAATTTTAGGCTATAGTCACTATTTTTAGTATTGCAACAGGCACTTGTTTATTTCAATGTTGTATAGCAACCAATTTACCTTTGAAGCAGATCTGACAGCATTAATTAAAGTTTCTTAAGGGTCAAGATCAAGTTCTCTGCATCTCCTGCTTCATCAAGCCACTCCCATATTAGCCGTCACGATTCAAATTAATGCATGCACGGCAAGACTGTACATCATATAAAGACCCCATAAATGATTAGTATTATATTGCTATGACAGCAAGTCCAGGCTAAGCATCAAAAGAACCGAATATCCAAGATCATGCCAAATCTTCATCAATCAATCCAGCTAACTGAGTTAGGGATGCACAAGAATGGGCCCCTGATCATCACTGTTTTTAAACAATCAGCTGATGGCCGATAGCATGGAAAATAGCTTTTATCAGCCATACCAATTTTAAAAAACAAATCTCCCAAAGCCTGAGTAAAAAAAAATTAGGCTCCATTTGATTTTACAGAAAATTATGATTGAATCTTAAGTGCAGAATGATGTCATCAACATTATTGATCTGATTTGGTCTTAAGCCAGGATACCCAAGCCGAGGGTCGGCCGTCGGCAGTTTTTTTGTGCATCGGCCGACTATGTTTTCTCAGTGTGTACAGCACCGTTGGCTAAAGTTGGTCTTCGTTGGCTTTTAGACAGTTATCTCCTTATATGCAGGCGCAGAACACGCATACATGTTGACATTCACTGAAGTTCTTTTGGTGTGTTCAAGCACATTTTTCCCCATACGCAGCCAACTTGAGCGACAACACGTCGGCTTTCGTTGCCGCTAGTGGGATGGTGTTTGTAAAATGTACACACCAAATGATGACTTTTGACATGCAGAACCCTTTTAAAAGTTCATCTGAATTGTTAACTTTTTTGTATCTTATTGACTTTCTGAAATGGAAATGCTCCCAGCTAACAAAAATATTGTTCTTAAAATGTTCTGCTAACATTCTATTAAGTTTAAGTCCAGTTTTTTAATGTATCAAGAATTTTTTTTCTTGGTTTATGTGACGTTAGAGGAACATTCCATTCTATCATTTTAGAAATGTTATGAAATGTTATTGAGAACATCAGTCAAGTACAATAACATCATAAGAACGTTCCAACATTGTTCTAAGAATTTTCCTCTCAACGTTTGATGAATGTATTTAACGAAAACATTATAATACTCTCCCTGAAACATTATTTTAAGATTGTTTTTTCTATATTTACATAACTTTCACATAACATTAGTATTTTACATAAAATTGAGTTTTCGCGCCACAATCAGTATTGTATCTGGTCAGTATTGAAAAGTAATGTATTAATTTTGCTCAATGCCATATTCGTCGTGTTATTCTGTCATGTTTCCTCCCTTTCTTTCCAAAAGGTGACAAGTCTCCTTTTTCTGCAAAATGCAATATATCTGCTCAACCAATCACAGCGCTCCATTCCATGCACTCTAAACAGTAATGGCGGCGCTCTGAATACAGCTGGTTTCCTAGTTTTCCTTGTCTACTTTGTACTTTGTGATCAACAAAACCAAAATGAATACTTTTGACGGCATTGATGAACATGTGGCCGTTCCTCTGCAGTGGGAAGAACGCAAGTCATCGAAATGTAATCATTTACGTGAGGAGATTACGAATGAGGCACTCGAGTCGGGGAGGAAAAATGCCGGCTGTTGCTTGTTCCACAACAGCATCAATCAAACTTCTGTCACGGCCCACAAAACTGAATCATTAACAGTTTTTAAAAGCTGTTTTTAAAGTCTGCGTGAACCGGAAGCTGCAAATGACTTTTCTCCAGTGTTGTGACGTATTTCCAAGTGAAACGGAATATTGAATAGAGGGCAGAGTTTTACTTTAGCGCTCCTCCTCCCATCTCTCGCTCATACAGACTACGGTTGGGGGGAGTGGTTTAGGAGGCATTTTCAACCCAAGCCGTCACATTGACGTCATAGAGAAGGAACGCCATTCCATACCGGAAGTAACTTTTCAGATTTTGATTAAAGATTACTGCGACAAACATTTTTTTTCTGTGTTTTAACTTGCACGGATGAATTGTTCACCACAAGACTAATAATATGCACTAACAAAGTAAATAAGGTCAATTTTGATTTCATGTGTACTTTAATACCATTGTACTCAGCAAATGTGTTTATTTTAACCTAATACTCTTTAATTGGTAATGACAAATTTATAAACATTAACAATATGACTCGTTGAATTCATTTTGGGAGCGACGACTGAATGCATTTTTAGTCAAATGCCTGTATATAAGATAATATTAACAAGTTCAGAGGCTGTCATATATGTGAATCAACTTACTTTGTTGTGTATTTTTAATTTGAAAAATAACTTTTATATTGATGGATTCATTGCATAAAAAAAAAAAAAAAAAAAAAAAAAAAAAAACTGTGATGGATTTATTTGCATTTAGGAAATAATAAACCTTGTTTTTTTAAATAAAACCTTTTAAAAAATCAAAATGTAGATTTGTATTTTTAATGTTTTTTATAACCAAAAGATGCTATGTGAAAGTTTGAGCCAAAAATAGTGGTTTTCATCTTGCCGCTTTCCTTGGTAAACACATTTTTACCTCAATTATCAAAATGGAGTTATTGCGTTTTGGAACCAAACTCTTCATTTACAAATCTTAGTTTGATCATCTTAGATCTGATTCATTGTCTTTTCTCTGTGTGTCTTCAGTCTGTGTGGATGTAGTATTACAGATAAACAGTGTTACACCCTGACTTCGGCTCTATTTCCAAACCTTTCACACCTGAGAGAGCTGGCCTCAGTGGGAATCAATAAAACATACGGGCAAGCACTTATCTGATGTACTGAAAGATTCACGCTGTCCAGCTGGAGAGATTGAGGTGAGGAACATTCACAGACAGAATCAAAATGCTTAAAATTACTTGAACACTTTATACTTGTCCTCTCATTTTTTGTGAAAAAATATTCTCTTTAGTATTTTGTGAATAAATGAAAGGGCTGTACATAAATTTTCTTTTAACATATAAAAGTTACTTATAATTGATAATGAATATAGTGAATTTGATTATCAATTAGTCACATATTAGCACTGTGCACAAAAATAATCCGTCTGTCACATCGCTTTACAGTAGGGAATAACCCATTTCTTTAGACAAAATGCATATGGAAAACTGCAGAGAACACAGAGTGAGCTGCTGTGGGAAAGGTGCACGTTAATTATGAGAGATTCTAGACATCCCTTGCAGAATGTCTTTAAGCTGCTTCTTTCTACTCATAGATATATTCTGCCTGTTTGTCGGACGAATAGATTTAAAAATTATTTTGTACCAGCTCCCAAAGTTTTTTTTTAAATAATTTTAGGTAACTATTTATAGAAGTCTTTGTGTGTGTATGTGTGTGTGTATGTGTTTATTTGTTTGTTTTGTTGACTGTATGGTTTTACTGCTGGCTGTGTAACAAATTTCCCCCTAGGGTTAATAAACTTGACCTCTCTACCTCACGTGACACAATTCAACTGAAACATAAGAATGCTTTATGTCAAGCGCTCTTGCATAATCATTTAGTGTATCTTGCCGTGTGCATGTGGATGTTTGGAAGCACATGGCACTGATGAAGGGCTGAACCTGAAAATGTTTTGCTGCACATCGCACTTCTTCCACTTTTTAACTTGAGTCTGTTTTTAACGTTTGTTTAATAAATTAATGTGAGTTTTTTTGGCCTATATTTTGATGTGTGGATCCCTGTTTTTCGTTCTTCTGTTTTTGATCCATGCACCTGAAAATTATACATTTTTAAGAATTAATATTTAGATTTTTCATCTGATTTAAAAATTTTAACAGAATTATCAATCATTAAAATAATTTTTAGTTGCAACCCTACTTATAGGCCCTAATTATACACAATTACATAGCACAAGTATAAGACACCTGTTACAACCACTATAAATAGTGCAGTTCATCATGTATGTATGTTAATTATGTTATAATTCCAATGTTTCCTATTACTGTTACAAGAGGACCAGCCGAGAGACAGAAGATAGGTTAACAGGTAGTTTATTGAACACAAGCAGAGTATATGGATGACAACAGGTGAGTAAACAGATGCAAGTTCGTGACTGATGAATGATATGGAGAATGACACTGTCCTTTTGTGGTTGCAGAGTGACAATGGAGAATGATACTTCCTGAATGGAGTAGATGACTTCAAACAACACTTCACACCAGATCGAAGACGAGGAGAGGAGCTTGGGTACACGGAGTACAGGTAAGTAGCAAGAGGAGTCCTTGAGGTAAGCATTCAGGTAAGTCCTTTGATGCAAATGAGACCGGACAATGTGACTGTGTGTGTAAGTGCAAGTAGTGCTGGTGATGAGCGTGCTGATGAGGTGCAGGTGATGGTGATTAGTATTCAGGGGATGGTGTGCGCTGTGATTGGAGGGTCTGGAGCCTGGCGTGTCTGTGACAGTACACTGAAGATTGTGTTGAACATAATTTCAGCCGTTTCCATGGCCGTGGGCAGACCTCTTAGAGGGATGAGTCGGCAGGATTTAGAAAACCTGTCCACAATGACGAAGATGCAGGTAAATCCGTTGGAGGCTGGGAGATCTGTCATGAAGTCAACTCCTAGGTGTGACCAGGGTCGGTTGGGAACGGGCAGAGGAAGAAGTTTGCTGGATGGTAAATGACGTGGGCTCTTGGACATCGCGCATTACTTGCATCCCTGCACGTACCTCCTAACGTCGTTGGCCATATTGGGCCACCAGAAGCGCTCTTTCAGCAGCAAGAGGGTTTCATTGACCCCCCCGGGTGGCCAGTGCCTAGCGAAGAGTGTGCAGAGTGGATCAGTGGAGTGCACTGTGCTCGGGTGATGTATTGCAAGCTCTGGGGGCAACCCGGCGGAGTGCTGGTGGAGACATTGGAAGGAGGGAGAGTTTCTTGAGACCAGGTGATAGGGCTGATGATCACTTGTTCAGGTAGGATAGACTCGGGTTCTTCAGTGTTTTCATCTGGAGCATGGAGACGTGACAGGGCATCAGCTTTGATATTTCTGGAGCCAGAACAGTAGGAAATGGTGAAGTTAAAACGTGTGAAGAAGAGAGCCCACCGGGCTTGTCTGGGATTGAGCCTCTTGGCGGCTCGAAGGTTCTCTGTTGCCGATGTCGTAATTCACCTCCGCCGGGTTGAGCTTGCGGGAGAAGGCACATGGATGGAGTTGGCTCAGGTTCCCCTGCTGCTGCGATAATACCACTCCAACTCCGGTGGTAGAGGCATTGACTTCCACGACGAAGGCCTTGTCAGGGTCGGGGTGCACCAGGAGTGGAATGGTCGTGAAGGCTTGTTTCAAGGTGTTAAATGCTTCTGTGGCAGATGGAGTCCAGGACAGAGACTTGGACTTAATGCAGAGGAGGCTTGTAAGTGGGCTGGTAATGGAACTGTAATTTTGGTTGAATCTTCTGTAAAAGTTGGCAAAGCCGAGGAAACTCTGGAGCTCTTTGATGGTAGTGGGAGTTGGCCAGTTCTTGATAGCTGCCACCTTCCCCTCGTCCATCCGGATGCCACTGTGGTCGATGTTATAACCAAGGAACTGCACTGAGGACTGGTGGAATGAGCATTTTTCAGCCTTGAGGAAGAGCTGGAAGTCTCTCAGGCATTGCAGGACCTCCGCAACGTGGCGTTGGTGGTCGGCCATACTCCGGGAGTATATGAGAATGTCGTCTATGTATACCAGCACGAACGTGTGGAGGAAGTCCCGGAGCACCTCGTGGATAAAGTCTTGGAAGACGGAGGGGGCGTTGACCAGGCCGTACGGCATGACCAAGTATTCGTAATGGCCGGTGGGCGTGACGAAGGCGGTCTTCCACTCGTCCCCCTCATGTATCTGGATCAGATTGTAGGCGCTGTGGAGGTCCAAACTTGGTGAACACAGTGGCTCCGCGGAGGTGTTCCAGGGCAGCTGGGACGAGAGGAAGGGGATACCGGAATTTGACTGTAATGGCATTGAGAGCTCGATAATCGATACATGGCCACAAGCCTCCGTCCTTTTTCGCCACGAAGAAGAAGCTGGATGCAGCAGGGGAAGTAGATGGTCGGATATATCCCTGAGCCAATGCCTCCTCGATGTAATCCACCATGGCCTTCTCCTCCGGGATGGATAAGGGGTAAATTTTACCCCTTGGCACTGACTCACCCGGAAGCAGGTCGATGCGCAGTCCCATGGCTGGTGTGGAGGCAGCTTGGAGGCTCTCTTGGGGCAGAATACGTCGCTGAAGGGGGCGTAGCAGGACGGGATGTCCACAGATCATTTCTCGAGGGGACTCTCAACGGATGTGGCACAGACTGGAAGAATGTTGGAGCAAGGAGACTTGGGAACAGGCAGGTCAGAGAAACACTTGGGAAAGCAAGTTTCGTCCCACTTCAGGACTTCTCCAGTTTTCCAAGAGAGGATGGGATCATGTTGCTGCAACCACAGACGCCCTAGTATCACGTCAGTGGTGGAACCCTCCAGAACCAGCAGTTGAATGTATTCGAGATGTAGCACTCCGACTTGAAGTTGAACTGGCTCTGTGATGCGGCTGACTTGTCTATTACTCACAGGTTTGCCTGTTATTGAGTGGATCTGGTAGGTGGTCGGCGTGCTCTTGGTCTTGATGTTGAGCTGATGACAGAGGGCGCCAGAGATGAAATTTCCCGCTGACCCAGAATCGAGGAGGGCGGATACTGGAAGAGAAACATCGGCAGCAGTAAGAGTGATAGTCGTGGTGAGTGGCTTTTGCGTCTGGAGAGTAGAGATAATAGCACTCACCATGGGACGTGGAGGGCGTGTAGGGCATGAGGAGAGTACATGCCCCGGTAATCCGCAATAAGCATAAATTCTGGGTCAGCCTTCTCTGTCTTTCTGTTGGAAGTCAGCCGTGAGGATTCCACTTGCATGGGTTCATGGGCTGGTTCTGGAGTGCTGACGGATTCTGGCCGGCAGAGGAAGGTGTTGTGAAGGCTCTGACCCTGGTGCTCTTCGAGACACGACTGCATACGAGTGGCGAAGCGAATTGATAGCTGGATGAAGCATTCTAGCCCGATGGTATCCTCGTATGCAACGAGATGCAACCGCACTATTTGCCTCGTCATGACGACTCGCTTGTTGTATTCCTCACTTGTAAGTCGCTTTGGATAAAAGCGTCTGCCAAATGAATAAATGTAAATGTAAATGCACTCGAGGATCTAGTTGCATCTCCAGGGTCAGAGAAACTTGCAGGAGGAAACCATTGCAGTCCTCCGCCGAACCAGAGTAGGGCCCGGTTTGGCCATGGGACTGGTGTACGCTGGCAGTGAGGGAGAGGTGACGGTGGATGCGGAAGTGATGGCGGTGGCGCTTGTGATGGTGGTTGCACATTGAAAGTGCAACGAAACGCATCCACCAATTCCTGGAAGGGATCTGATTGACTCATGCTTGTGTTCCACTGTTATGGTCCGGTCTTCTGTTACAAGAGGACAGAAGATAGGTTAACAGGTAGTTTATTGAACACAAGCAGAGTATATGGATGACAACAGGTGACTAAACAGATGCAAGTTCGTGACTGATGAATGATATGGAGAATGACACTGTCTTTTTGTGGTTGCAGAGTGACAATGGAGAATGATACTTGCTGAATGGAGTAGATGACTTCAAACAACACTTCACACCAGATCGAAGACGAGGAGAGGAGCTTGGGTACATGGAGTACAGGTAAGTAGCCAGAGGAGTCCTTGAGGTAAGCATTCAGGTAAGTCCTTTGATGCAAACGAGACCGGACAATGTGACTGTGTGTGTAAGTGTCTTAAGTAGTGCTGGTGATGAGCGTGCTGATGAGGTGCAGGTGATGGTGATTAGTATTCAGGGGATGGTGTGCGCTGTGATTGGAGGGTCTGGAGCCTGGCGTGTCTGTGACAATTACCTAGACTCCATATTTCAAAACTTTTCAGGATATCATCAAAGGTCTCTAACATTGTTTTGCATATGTATATAACCTGTTTGAACTGAATTAATCTTTTCTCTAACTTAATGTTATAAATATAAACAAATTTTGATTTTGATGGCTGAAACACACTCCAAAAAAGTTGGAACAGAGGATATTAGAAATGTTTTCGCTTTTTTTCAGTGTATGTCTCCATGTACAAGCCCTAAATAATGATCTCTCTTCACATTTACATTACATTTACATTTAGTCATTTAGCAGACGCTTTTATCCAAAGCGACTTACAAATGAGAGTAGTAGAATCAATTAAATCAACATGAGAACAACAGTATGTAAGTGCTGAGTGAAGTCACAGTTATGTCAGTAAAGTGCTCATAGCGAATTTTTTTTATTTTTTTATTTTTATTTTTTTTTAAATAAATAAATACACAGATAGGAGAAGAATATTAGTCAAGGTAAGTGCTACTACTACTGGGTCAAGTGCTGACGAAAAAGATACGTCTTTAGCATTTTTTTGAAAATGGCTAGAGACTCAGCTGCTCGGATAGAGCGTGGTAGGTCATTCCACCAGCCAGGAACAGTCCCGGAGAAGGTCCGTGAGAGTGATTTTGTGCCCCTATGTGATGGCACCACAAGGCGCCGTTCACTTGCAGAACGCAGGTTTCTGGAGGGCGCGTAAGTCTGAAGTAGTGAGTTAAGGTAAGTTAAGTAAGTGAGTTAAGGCTTCCTCTGAATGTCTTCCTCTTATGTGTTTTGTTTGTTTACTAAGAGGATGTGACTTTACAGAATAAAGAGTTATCTTTTTTTCTTGTGTCTTATTTTCTTGTTCTTTCTTTCTCATAATGTAGGTTAAGAAGCTGTCGTATGACAGACAAAGGTTGTTCTTCTGTGGCTTTAGCTCTGAAATCAAACCCATCACACCTGAGAGAGCTGGACCTGAGTGGGAATGAACCAGGAGACTCTGGATTTAAAAAATCTCAGTGATCTACTGAAGGACCCACAATGCAAACTGGAAAATCTACAGTTAGTATTATTATATTTTACAGCAGTTACAGTGTGATTAAAGTTTGTGGTTTAGTTAGTTAAAGACAACAGAGCTTAGGTTACATTGTTTATACTGTATCATTTCATCTGAACTACAACTGCATTTACCTATTAATTTTAGGTGCCTAACTAACCAGTAATTGCATTAAATTTCAGTGTATTAATTGTGTACATTTTCTGCAGAAATGTGCTGTTCACATCTGCTGTTACAACAGTTTCCAGCATACAGAACTGTGACAGTGTTAAAAATAGTCCATGTGAACTACACACTCTATGACAGATTAATGCTTACTGTATCTATTTAACTCTTTACTGCCAAATATTTTTATAATTTTCACAAAAGTTTCATGGCCCCCAGAATATTTCAATATTTTGTTGGATGAATATCTGAACATACAATATATCAAAATAAAGAAGAGATCCTCTGCTTTTAAAGAAACAAGAAAATCATTTGATTCTATCTTAATGCTTATTCTTATTTTATATGCTGATTAATGTTTGATGATCATGTTCGTTTTTTATGTATGTGATAAAAACTTCAATCGCTTGTTTCTGCTGCTTCTTTTGTTGTAGAGATTCTGTCCTCTTCCTTTCTTTAAAAAAAAAAAAACAAAACATATGAAAACGTGGATTGCTGGAAAATTCAGGGGGGGGAAATAGAATAAGATGACATCATAGATCTGAGTTATTGTTGTTTGTGTTTTTTTAGATTGTGTAAATGCCGTATTCAAGAGAAGCAGTGTGGCTTCCTGACTTCAGCTCTGAAATCAAACACATCACACCTGAGAGAGCTGAACCTCAGTGAGAATGTACTAAAATACACAAGAGCGAAGCATTTTTATGATCTTCTGAAGGATTCATGCTGTAAACTAGAGAGATTGAGGTCAGTAAATTCACTTACAGCAAAGAAAATAGTGCTCTGATATTTAAATGAAACGGAATTAAAGGTTTTTCTCATTTTATCTCATTGCAGGTTGAGATCCTGTGATATAGCAGCTGAAGATTGCTCTGCTCTGACTTCAGCTCTGAGATCAAACCCGTCACACCTGAGAGAGCTGGACATGAGCGGGAATGAACTAGGAGACTCTGCAGTTGATAATCTTGGTGTCCTTCTGAGCAGATCACAGTGCATGCTGGAGAAACTACAGTTAGTATCATTTTACTGTACAGCAGTTACAGTGTGATTTAAAGTTCACTGTTTAGTTATTTTAAGACAAAAGGACAGTCACATTGTTTATAGCACTGTGTCTTTTGCCATTTCCTTGTCTAAAGAGAATAATTATTGTGAGATAATGGACTGATGGTTCAGTAGGTCTGTCAGTAGAAAGTTTCAAAGCTGAAATCTGACAAACTGCAAAATGAGACTAAAGTAAGAACAGACTAAAAACTGACAATAGATTATTTTGATGGTTTTTTTGTTTGTTTGTTTGTTTTTTGTTGTTTTTTTACAAAATCTACTTTAATCAAAGGGGTCAAAGTCAGGGGACTGTTTTTAGAGATCTTATATTTCTGGATGTTAGCCTATGAAGTTAGCCATGTTTTTATATATGTATACACACACACACACACACACACACACACACACACAAAGTTAAATATATTAGTAGTTGAATTTAAAAATATAGTATAATTATAATAATATAGTATTAAAAAACTCATTTTAAAGTGACATTACCTCTTTCAGAAAGCAAGTAAATATTCACTACTGTGACTGGCAAACTTCACACTGTATCCACGCTTTCCTCAAAACACACTATTCACAATTAATGAAGACATTTAAGACTAATCAACTGGAAACGCAACAGAAACAACACAAATCTACATATGGATTCCTTACTTAAAGACAGTGACAGTACAACGCTGGCTACACATTGTATCAAAAATTTATAACAGCAAAGATGAACTAGATGAGTAAAGTTCGTAGCCAAACTTTAAGTTGGCTTGAAAAATCCTAGCCAGAAGGTTTGGAGTAGTTTTAAAAGCTTTTCAGTTTGAAGCTTTTCAGTTTGAAATAGTTTAAGTATTAGTTTAGTAGTTTAAATGCTAGATAGTGTGTGTGTGAGTGAGTGTATGTAGACAGATATATTTAGTTAGATAGTTAGTAAGATAGATAGTAAGATAGATAAATAATTAGATAATAAGTTAGATAGATAGTAAGTTAGATAGATAGATAGTAAGTTAAACAGATATTTAGATAATAAAGATAGTTTGATTGTAAGTTAGATAGTTAGATAGTAAGTTAGATAGTTAGTAAGTTAGTTAGTTTATGAGTTTGAATGAGTTTGAATGGCTTATAAATAGTGCATAGAATGGAAGCTTCATTGAGTTTAATGGGCTTCAGTTTGTTTTGATTTGAATTTAACAGTTGAAGGTTGATGAAATGTTCAGATTTTCAATGCAAGTCTATGGGAGTTTTTCCAAGTTTGATAAGCATTTTTAGGAAAACTGTAAGTCGGATCAGTCTGAAGGTCTGGGCCGAGTTTGGTGGTTGTAGCTTCAAAGCTCTAGGAGGAGATGCAGTCTAAAATTTGGCTCAGAAGAAGAAGAATAATAAGTTTATGTAGCCGATCAGTAAATTGGCTTTTTCAAGCCAACTTAACTACACTGGCATATTCAGCCTGATTATGGTTTCTTCACACAATACATTAATATTTAACTTAAGATAATATTTCTAAGTTCCTGTACTAATTTCATTAGCGGCACTCTTAACAATAGATATGTTTCCATCCACCTATATGCACATTTTGGGAAACTGCATAAAAATCACTGGATGGAAATGCTGAAATGTACATAAAAAGTTTTATTCAATAAAGAAAGTGTGCATAAACCATGATGGATAAATTCCTTGATGCGCATTAAAAAAAGTCATGTGACTTTGCACAATGGGTGACATAACTGGACTAACCAGTGGACTGATCTCGTTGCACAGCATCTGAAATTCTGATTTGGCCGTTCAGAATTACCTGAGCCAACATCTGTTGTCAAAGTTATTCGATGTATTTACCTTCCAGAACTATCTGCATTCCTAAAAAGCAGGTATCCACCTCCAAAAGCAAGACAACGCATTTGTTTCATCTGCATGCTCTGAGATGCAAGTAATTTATTATATACAGCTAATATACAATGGCTTCTCCTACTTTTCTCAGTGATATCTTACACACGTTTATCAGGAAAGAATAGTAATAATGGAAGTGTAATAATAATGTTGCTTATTAGTTACAAACTAATTACAAATGTTGTAATTATTAAATCTTCTCTGTTTTTGGACATGACGTTGAAAGACAAATGACATCAAACTAAAATTTCCCATAAAATCTAACCTGTTGTCTCAAAATAAATCATTATAAGCTTACTGTCATGAATTGGGTAAGGTTTTTCTTTTCTTTTTTTAACCAAAAAGTAAAATTGTATTAGTGGTAGTTTACCACCACTAATACCACACACAAATGATTTTAATTAGTCATTTATGTAATATTTTCTTTTTTCTTTTTTTCTCATGTTAAATAAATAATTTATTTAATTATATTTGTTGTAAATTTGTTGATTCAGTTTTTCAATCAGTTTCCATGACACTCACTCACTGGTGAATTTCCATACACCTGAGCATTTGTCATTTCTCTTTGTCCTCAGTCTGTGTGGATGCAGTATTACAGAGAAACAGTGTCTCATCCTGACTGAACATCTTTGTTCAAACCCATCACACCTGAGAGAGCTGAACTTCAGTGGGAATAAAATAGAAAACCAAGGAGTGAATCACTTATGTGAACTACTGAAGGATTCACGCTGTAAACTGGAGAGATTGAGGTCAGTAATGTTCACAATACAAGAATACAAAATATTTAAATCACTTCTATATAAAACAATTTAACCAAATTACTTTCACTCATTATCTCACAAAGAGCCTGAGTTTACATTATTTTTATGGAAAATAGTTTTCCTAGACCCAACGTGAAGCATGTGTTCCAAACATTTTCCAAACAGCTTCTTTATTCTGCAGCACTTTATTTTCTTGAAGAAAGCTGGGCTAAGAAACCAATTAAATGATAGCCTTGAATATTTTCCTGTCAGATTTGATATTGATGTAAAATTCATGTATGTGAATTTCTCTGCCACTGGACGTCTCTCATCACATGGATTCCTATTGAGATGACTGATTTTTGTACAATTTTGCTGAGGGAAAGCCAAACATGTTAGCACCCTCTGGCTTGAAAGTAAAATTTATTTCTTTTTTTCTGTCTGTTTGTCTCTTTCTAGTCTAAATGAGTGTGGCATCACAGATGTTTCTTCTTTAACTCAGTCTTTGACAAACACAAAAGCACTGCAGTTTTTGAAAGAGCTTGATCTGAGTAAAAATAACATCGGATCCTCCAAGCAGAAACTCATTGACCTGATACAAGACTCAAGCTGTAACCTGAGGTAAGCATGCTTTTGTTGCAGTCACACTAACAAACACAGGAATGCAATTTAAATGTATTATATTTAAAACAGAATACAGGGTTTTTCCTGCACTAAAAATATTTTGGCTTTGACCATTTTTATATTTATTTTTTTGTCCCACCAAAGCTTTATTGAGTCATCTAAGGTGATTTCAGAAATAACTGCTGCACTTGCGACAATGACATGGCACATTATATTAATAAGCTTAAGGTGATTAAAACAGTGTGAATAAAAATGGCTCATTTCTTTAACCAAATGTCTAACTTCACATTCTTTCCATTTGTATCTAATGTCCTTTCAATGAAACATTCCGGTGATTATCGCTTCTCTGGAAACATGTGCATAATTGCTAGCATGTTATCTTAGCATAGCATAAAACACAGTAATGTATCACATTAATATTATGTTTTTGTTCAATATAATGTCAGTCAAATGTTTAAAATAACTTCCTTCTGTGATCTGATGTGGCATCTTATTACAGAATGATGTGAAAAATACATTAATTTAAAGTATTCTTAAAGTAATAAAGTCTATACTGTCTATGTGTGTGTGTGTGTGTGTGTGTTCATCAGTAACCACAGAACCATTCTGACCTAGGAAAACTCTGAAATATTGTTTCGAAATGTTTGCCTAGGAGAAAGTGTGTATGCCAAATGATGTCAAATCAATAACTAATCTGTTTACAGGAATTTAATGTTAGTTACAATCTATTACAGTTTGTACTTAATTGAAATATAATTCTTTTCTCTTCTATTTCCTCCTCACAGCCTAGAGAAAGAAGGCTGGTCTAGCTGGATTGGTGGATGGCTTACTTGGTCTAAAGCCCAGGAGGATCCTGTGAAATCAGCAGCACAAGAAAAGCCAACATCAAATGAAAGTTCCTCAGAAGGTTCTTGCTATAATACTGTAATAAGTGAATAGTGTATGATGGTAATTTTAGCAAGATGCTGCTGAAAAGCAATTTTAAATAACACCATAAAACCCACAGCTGTTATGAATTCAAGCTGTTTATACCTGTATTGTACATTTAAACAGCTTCAAACAGCACTGGTTTAACAAATGTACAGTTTATTATACTTGCTCTTGTTTCAGCATTAATAGAAACATACACACACATTGAGTGTTGACTAGTTATTGTCGATTTAGTGTTCATACAAGATATTTTGCTTTTTTTTCACAGAGATGGGAGAAAAGCCTGATCTCAGCTCAGAGGTGGATAAACAGAAAATTGGGTCTTCAGTATAAGACCTTCATCATGATGGGAGGATTAAACTCATCCATAATGAAGCAATTAAAACATTGCTATTGTAATTGTAATTGCTAATTGCAAATTTAGCAATTAAATATATGATATAAAAAAAGTCTAAAATTAAAATGACATCATTGTGTGATACATATGAAGATTTAAATCAGTCCTGTCATATGTATATATTTTTATATCATTATTTTACTTTGATATGTTTTATAATTATATTCCTCTTAAATTATATATACAAAATACATTTTTATTGACATTTTTATGTTTTTTTTTGTATGAAACTCTGTCTCAATGCTTAAATATAATACCTCTGTTCATAAGACAACAAAGACTGACATACAGATAAAGCCTGTTATCCCACACCAGCCCAGACTGAGATTTTAATACTGACATTCATGTACCCATAATTCACCGCATTTTAAGTTGTATCTTTCGGATTCACCAGTCTAGATATTATATCCAGTGCTTTTTGTTCAGCAATTATAATTTTCTCAATTGCCATTGTATTGTCTTTTATTATGTGTTAACATATTGTGTACATATACAAGTAAAAACTTGATTATTTTATTTACTTTGAAAAGTTCATTTGTTCAGTGCCCTTAATTTTAGTGTAACTGGAATTAAGAATTAATGAATTAAGAAGGAACAGCAGCTACAGAGAGATTCTGCAGTTTCTCAAGCTCACCACTAGAGCTCAACACAATATCATGTGGAGTTTAAGTAACGATTTTATCGTCACCTGCCCAAACCTTTAGTAAAACCAGTGCTGTACAGCTATTATTTGTCTTCCTTTATAAAATAGTCACTGAAAGTTATGTTTTTATATTTTTATATTAGTGACCATGCTGTCGATCTTGTTGTCAATTTTTTTGTTTCATTGTTAATTTTATATTCACAAAAACACAAATTTCAAGATGTTGCCTAGATTTGATAGATCTTTCTTCCTGAGATTTTGCTTGTTGTTAAATTTCTTAAAAAACTTTATCATTATCAATGAGTTTAAGACTTATGGTGATATTATTCATACTGATTGAGGTGTTATTGTTTTTGTTTGCTTTTATTTTTTTATTGTATTTCAATGCAGTGCTGTTTAGATAGGTAGACAGCCAGACCTTCTGTCCCGGTTGGTAGGAGGAAGCGTTGGAACGACGAAGGTTGTCATCCTGCGTCTGCACAGGGCTCGCTGCAGTTGGTGGTGTGCTGAGTCCCAGACCCTCTCGCTCTCTCGGAACCAGTAATCCACAGCTGGAACGTCCGATGGTTCCCCGTTCCAGGGGAACAGTGGGGGTTGGTAGCCGAGCACACACTGGAATGGAGTTAGTCCTGTAGATGGTTGACGCAGGGAGTTTTGTGCGTACACGGCCCAACCTAGATACTGGTTCCAAGAGTCCTGGAGGTCATGACAGAATGTACGGAGGAAGCGGCCGATCTCCTGGATCTTCCGCTCCGTCTGCCCGTTCGACTGGGGATGGTAGCCGGATGATAGACTGACGGTCACACCTAGGAGCGAGTGGAAGGCCTTCCATACCCGGGAAATGAACTGAGGTCCTCTGTCTGAAACAATATCCTCAGGTATTCCGAAGTATCTGAACACGTGATTAAACATTAGTTCAGCAGCCTCCATGGCAGTGGGTAAACCTCTCAGTGGAATCAGACGACATGACTTGGAGAATCGATCGATGATTACGAGGATGTAGGTACAGTCATTGGATGCTGGCAGGTTGGCGATAAAGTCCACTCCTAGGTGTGACTAGGGTCAGTTAAGAACGGGCAGAGGATGGAGCTTGCCGGATGGAAGATGGCGTGGGCTCTTGGAGATGGCACACTCCCTGCAGCCCTGCACGTACCTTCTGACGTCTGCTGCCATGTTCGGCCACCAGAAGCGCTCCTTCAGCAGCGAGAGGGTTTCATTGACCCCCGGGTGGCCAGTGCCAAGTGACGTGTGGGCTGTGTGATTAAGTGGAGTGCGTCGTGCCCTGGTGATGTACAGCAAGCCCAGTGGGCAACCCGGCGGAGCATTTGCGGAGGCATTGGAGGAGGGTAATGTCTCTTCCGCTTTAACATTTTTTGAGCCTGGACGATAGGAGATAGAGAAGTCAAAACAGGAAAAGAACAGGGCCCAGCGTGCCTGTCTTGGGTTCAGTTTTTTAGCAGCACGTAGGTACTTCAAGTTCTTATGATCTGTAAGGACAAGGAATGGATGTTTTGCTCCCTCTAGCCAATGCCTCCATTCTTCCAATGCCAACTTCACGGCTAAGAGTTCTCGGTTGCCAATGTCGTAGTTGACCTCCGCCAGGTTGAGCTTGCGGGAGAAGAAGGCGCATGGATGGAGTATACTTGGGGTCCCCTGCTGCTGAGACAGGATCGCTCCCACTCCTGTGGTGGAGGCGTCCACCTCCACTACAAACGGCAGCTCTGGATTGGGGTGGACGAGGAGGGGGAGCGGTGGTGAAGGCTTCCTTGAGAGTGTTAAAGGCGTTGGTGGCAGCTGGGGTCCAGGACAGAGACCTGGGCTGGTTACGGAGCAAGTTGGTGAGTGGATGAGCAATAGAGCTGTAGTTCTTGATGAATCGACAGTAGAAATTTGCAAAACCAAGAAAGCATTGGAGTTCTTTGATAGATGATGGAGTTGGCCAGGTCTTGATGGCTTCCACCTTCCCCCTCGTCCATCTGGATGCCACTGTGGTCAATGATGTACCTGAGGAAGTGTACACAGAGGGTTGGTGGAATGAACACTTTTCAGCCTTCATATAGGCACCTGACTGACTGAATCCGGGTCAGGTGCTTGAGGACCTCCGCAACATTGTGGTGATGTTAGGCCAGGCTCCGAGAGTAAATTAAGATGTTGTTGATGTAGACCAGTACGAACTTATGGAGGAACTCCCGGAGCACCTCATGTATGAAATCCTGGAATACGGAGGGGGCGTTGACCAGGCCATACGGCAGAACAAGATATTCATAGTGGCCGGTTGGTGTGACGAAGGCGGTCTTCCACTCGTCCCACTCGCATATCCGGATGAGGTTGTACGCGCTGCGGAGGTCCAGCTTCGTGAACACAGTGGCTTGTGTGAGCACAGTGATTTTGTTGAGAGCACGATAGTCAATACAGGGCCTCAAGCCTCCATCATTTTTTGCCACAAAGAAGAAGCTCGAAGCAGCAGGGGAAGTAGACGGGCGGATGTGTCCTTGAGCAAGGGCCTCTTTGATGTATTCCTCCATGGCCTTCTCCTCCTGGATGGACAGGGGGTAGATCCTTCCCTTGGGCACTGACTCACCCAGAAGCAGATCGATGGCACAGTCCCATGGCCAGTGTGGAGGCAGCTTAGAAGCTCTCTGCGGGCAGAAGATGTCACTGAAGGGGGCGTAACAGGCTGGAATGTCAACAGAGCGCTTCTCAACTGGGCTCTCGATGGAGGTGGTACAGATGGATAGATCTTTGGAAGGTGGAGATCGAGGAACTGGCAGCTCAGAGAAACAGTTGGAGAAGCAAGTTTCGCCCCACTACCTTGGTAGGGTTGTGCTGCTCCAACCAGGGACGCCAGAGGTGGATACCTCCAGAACCAGCAGGTGAATATTCTCCAGATGTAACACTCCAACTCTTAGTTGAATGGGACAGACACAGCGGTGAACGTTTCTTCGGCTGAGGGGTTTTCCCATTATTGAGTGGATATGGTAGATGGTCGGAGGGCGAGGTCTTGAGCTTGAGTTGCCGACAGAGGGCGCCCCGGAGATGAAATTGCCTGCTGACCCTAAATTGAGGAGCGCCACCACTGGAATAGAGACATCAGCAGCAGTAAGGTTGACAATAATAGTTTCAACTTATTTAATGAGGGAATGATGGCACTCACCATGGGACGCGGAGGACGAGTTGGGCATGCAGAGATAACATGCCCAGGAGAACCACAGTAGAGACAAAGAAGATTCAGGGTCAGCCGCCTTTGGCGCTCAGCAGAAGTAAGTCTAGAGTTTTCTAGTTGCATAGGCTCGCTGGCTGGTTCTGGAGGGCTGACGGGTTCAGATCGACAGAGGAGGGTGTTGAAGAGTGGCTGGCCCTGGTGTTCTTCGATACACAACTGCATACGAGAGGCGAAGCGGATGGAAAGCTGAATGAATCGCTCTAGGCCGATGGAATCCTCGTATGCAGCGAGATGCAACTGCACCCGAGGGTCCAATCCTTGCCGGTAGGTGGTGATGAGAGCTTGCTCGTTCCATCCACTTGATGCAGCTAGCGTTCTGAATTGCAAAGTATAATCATTAACAGACTTGGAACCTTGTTTTAGATTATGCAGTTTCTCACCAATGGAGGAGTCTAAAACAGGTTTGCCGAACACTTCCCGGAAGTGGAATACGAAGGTGGAGTATGACTGTATAACAGGACTGTTCTGGGACCAGATGGGATCTGCCCACTGCAGAGCTTTGCCTTGTAATTGTGAGATTATGAACACTACTTTAGAGGTGTCGTTGGGATAGAGGTGCGGTTGCATCTCTAGGAACAGCGCACATTGCAGGAGGAAACCGTTGCAGTCCTCCGCCAATCCTGAGTAGGGCGCTGGTTTGGCCATGGGACTGGCGTGAACTGGCGATGAAGGAGAGGTGACGGTGTTTGCGGAAGTGATGGCAGGTGACGGTGGAGATGCGTTGGTGGTGAGAGCTCGGCGTAGAACATCCAGCTCTTGAAATGGATCCGGGTGACTCAAATTGGTTTCTGGCTGTTATGGTCCGGTCTTCTGTTACAATACAGAAGGGACGGAGACTGGAAATCACAGATATTGGAGTTTATTGAAACCAGTACGAGTAAACAGCAGTGCAGGTGAGTGATAAGTGCAGCAATGGAGATACTTGAAGTGCAGAGTGGTAATACTGTCCTTTTGTGGTTGTAGGTGCTAGGGATCTTGATGCTGATGGAGATGGAGATCGCTGGAGACAAGGAACACTCACACAGAGACTGGGAATCACACGAGGAGAACAGGAGATGCTGGAGACAGGTAAGTAGATAACTGGGAGTCCTTAAGGTAAGCATACAGGTAAGTCTTAATGCAAACGAGACCGGACGAAGACTGTGTGAGTGTGAGTCATTTGTACTGCTGGTGATTGCTGTGCTGATGAGGTGCAGGTGTCAGTGATCAGTGCTCTGGTGATTGGGTGCGCTGTGATTGGTGGATGGTAGAGCCTGACGTGTCTGTGACAAACTTTGCATTCTTATACATTAGTACTGAAATGTACAATATTTTTATTTCTTCTTTTTCATAATTCTTTCATAAATCTGAATCTATCTTTTGTTTTAAGCTTATTGGAATGTGTTTATGTGCAGGAAGAAACTTACATAATTTCTAATAGGAATAAGAGAGTCAAAAACTACTCAAATCACACACACGCTGTTCTATATTTATTTTAAACACTCACTACTATTACTCCATAAAAAATAAATTTAAATATCAATGGAACAATGGATCAAAATTTGATTAATATTGTGAAGCAGGAGATCCATCTTTGAGTTGATCTGAATCTCGCATGAGAAACTCTTGGTCTTAAAGATGAACTCAATGTTTTATTATTTTGTTGCATATTTTTTATAGAAGTCACAGATTGAATTGCTTAATGTTTTATTGGTAAGGACACAGTATCACATTTGAATGTGCTGGATCTGATGATAAATACTGTGATTTAATTTGGTTTCTGTATGACTGAGTTAAAAAGATGACCTTCCCATCAGTGGATTTTCTCAAGTGTGGATTCTCTCATGTTTTTTCAGAGATCCTGACTGACTGAATCTCATGTCAGTCACACTGTAAACACTTGTAATGTTTTTCTTCACTGTAAATACACTGTGGTGCAGGTTCAACACAAAAGTTTTCCCACAATCAAAATTTGATCTTTCACTCCTGGCTTTTCTGGTGTAATTTTAAAGTAGCCTACTTTCATAACTAAAACTCTTTTCACACAAAGAACACGAGTCTTCTATTTTGTTTGAACTTTCAGATAGTCCTGCAGTGCATCTGTCCTAAAAAATATTTTACCGCAGTGATAACAGTAAATCGGTCTTTCTCCAGAACGAGAATGGAGATGTAATTTTAAACTCTTCTTTCTGAAACTCTTTCCTCACGGATCACATGTGGACACCTTCTCTCCAGTGCGGATTTTCATGCACTGTTAACCCTTGCTGTAATCCTGGGTAAATAACTGTAAAACAGCCAGTGTTTTGCTATAATATCGGGGAACAGTATTTTCCTGTAAAAAATATTTATTTTTATTTTAACCACTAAATGATGATTAATGTACAGTATACAATGTGCAATTATTGTGGAGTTTGCAGTATGTTTACACTGTAGTCCTAATATGTGCTAAAGACAGCCATTATGTCAACCAATACACACACATTGTGGGAGTTTAAAAATATCGGAAAATACAAAAGATGGTCTGTCCAGTCCTTTCATTTGATACCTATAGTCCACTTTATTGTAATGTTCACAATTCTTTTTCACACTTAAAGTTATGATGGGTCGTCTATAGGGATTTCCAACTAGATTCTAGACCAGTTATTGCTAATCTATACTTAAATCTCTAAATTGTTGCATCTCAGATCGCTACAAAAGTCTGCTGTATTTGTAAAACATTGTAATTGCCGAACTAAATAACATGTCCAGAGAACATAATAATGTTAAAAATAAACTAGGTTAAAGATTGTTTGGCCTGCTTTCACCAGCCATTGAAATGTGTTGAAAGATGAACAAAACAGGACAGTAAGGATCATCCCCAGACAACAACACAATGTGGCCCAGATCTGGCCCCATCTGGTACATGTGGATTACACTCAGACCAGATGTGGGCCGGATCTGGGCCGACACTAGGTTGCTGTCAGGGTCTGAGGTGACAGTTAACAAATAATACTTTTTACCATGTTCTGTGCAGAATAATTGTCTTCCAAGCTGAACTTGTTTATCAAAATCCACATGATTTTTCCATATTGAATCCAATATACATTTGAGCATCTCTGCTTCCATTGATCTAAGACTTTAGCATGGTGTAAAATATAGGCCTATATATACACACACACACACACACACACACACACATATATATATATATAATATATATATATATACACACACACACACACACACACATTTTACACGTCGCTATGAAACGTTTTAGAAGGAGAGATGTACAGTTCGCAAACGTCCTTAACATCAATCATGAATTTGAAGACGGTCCCTCAAAGATCGCTGACATCACAGCCTTCATGCAGCATCCAGCATTTGTCACAGAGAACAACGCTTTTCTCCGCTCTTAAAAAACGTCTGCTTCTGCAAAAAGGGTTTTGTTGCTTATTGTATTGATGGTAAGTATTGATAATTAACCAAAATTATCCTTTTTAAATACATTTACAAAGTTATTGAACGCGGAAGTCCGAATGATCGAATGTGAAACCAACTTTACCGCCTTCATTTAACGGGCTGCACCTGTTCACTTCGTGCGTTTTCTCTTGATTACAAGGCAATCAGAAAGAATCTGATTTATCAAAACGATTCCATTATACGTTATATATGTGTCTCCGCAAAACGGATATAAATCTGTTCTTCAGTTCTATAAGCAGATTTAATGGAGACACATAACCAAAAGCAACAGATGAGCTGCATTTTATTGATCATCAGCTAATTTAAACATTTTAAGACCGCAAAAGGAGAGAGAGAGCATCATCAGCACTGGTAGGATCATTTAGTCTCATTACTTTTAATGAAAATGATTGTGTTTTGAGCGTCTGTGTCCTACTTTCACTTTCATTTTGCGGCGGTTTGTGAGTCAGTTTGCTGAGAGACTCATCTGAGGCTTTATTTTTATTTATTTATTTATTTAGCATTTTTGGAGGAGTAAAATTTGTGTTATTATGTGTTTTTAACATCGAGAGGAATTCCAGTTTTGACTTTGACGTTTCGGAAGGCATTTACATTTATAACTGTTGCGTACGCACAAAAACATGCCCTGAAAGAGGCCTACGCCACTTCCTACGCAAAAGATGGGATTTATAAAAACAAACCTGACGGAAAAATTTGCGCACCTGCACGCAAACTCTGACCCATCTGTACGAACTCTTTTACTAGAGAGAGAAAAGTAATGAAGTAAACAGAACGATTTTAAACTCTGTTTTAATTTTTATATTCACATTTACATGGATATTCCACTTTCATTAATGCCGATAAGCACTGAAATTACATAGTCATTACGCAGAATTTAAACAAAAATTATATGAATTTAGATGGATGTGCTATTTTTGATCACTTTACCTGTGACACTGTGTTTTAATTAAGAAGAAGTGATAGGTGCACAATAATTCCTCTATAAACTAACCTGCAGACCTTATGTAATGACTAATAGGCCTACTTTAATGAGAACGATGATCAGTGATGCACACTTACTTCGATATTATGGAAGACACTGCTGGATTCGAACGGTCCATCGTCCAGTTTGAATAGATCCAATGATAATAGCCTACTGTACAACTGCATCTGTTGATGTTGTGTGAAGGCATCTTCAAACAATTATGTAAAGCAGCGGCTATTGGCACTAAGATGCAATAGATGCTATTTACACTAAGTGAAAATAGCAATATATTGTATTAACACCATGTAAAAAGTATCAGTTCTTTTCAATAAAAGTACATAGTAAATAGATGCTATCTATAGGCTACTTTATATTGGCAGATACTATTTGCACCTCAGTATTTTTGTACATTAACAGGATGCAGTAGTGTCAATGATTATATTTATTAAAATGATTAAATGGATGCTGCCTTAGAATAAAAACTCTCCCTACACCTTCCCCTACCCATATAAACACTTTTAATATTATTAAACACTCATTCGCAGTTTATTTCCACTTTTAGAATATTTTCATTTTTATAAAAAAATAAATGTGAGCTTTGCAAAAGGCGGATTCAAACCCGCGTCGATCGTGTTAAAAACCACAACTCTGATCCCTACTCAGTACTGCTATGCCTCTGAAGAGACATTGAATTCTTTTCGTCTTTTTAAAAAAACTGACTGGGATTTAAAGGGATTGTTGCGCAGCTTTGGATGAAATCAGAAAGTTTTATAAATGAGGCCCCCGGATGATCTGATGTGATTATCACACCATTTGGTAACAATACATAGCAACATATTTGTAGCATGATGTATTTTTGTATTGCTTGTTTGTTTACTGGACATTTGTAATTTGTTCTTATTTTTTTATCATCATTTCTCCCTCTGAACTATCATGATATTAATCTCAGTGACACATTGTCATGTCCAGGTCATGATGAGCATCTGATTTCAGTGACACAAAGATGTTCAATGGCAGTTTATCTGCAATAGTGTCAAAGAAGCAAGGAAAGGACTCTCTCTCTAAGATGAGTCTCTTAGAGGAACAGAGGTAAGACTGAAGCGGTTTTCACGCAATCATTTTACACTTTAATGAAGTTTACTTTTTAAGTGAAGAACAAAACCTTTTCAACAAGGAGCATTTTCTCTCAGCTTTGCCGTGTCAAATACTGTGCAAAACTAAAACTATGTAACCAGTGAGGTTCATTCTCGTGTGTATTTTTGATGAGGTGCACATCAGCTACGCCGTAGGCTATGCTTAATACACACAGCCAATGCAATAGCTATTGCGTACACTCAACACAGAAGTATAAATCAATTTTGTTAAACTGGACTTAAACTATGCAAACAATTTGCATGTGAAACCTTTTTAAATGAGACTGAAGTATCTCCTGTAATAGTGTTTTCTGTTTTTTTTTGTGTCATTAGTGTAAGATCAGGCTCACATGTGTCCAGCTCTGTGTCTCTGAGGAGTGACCGGTCAAAAGGTGCAGTACCAGACTTCAGTGAGGAAAAACCATTGTCTGAAAGGTATTTCATGTGTTTTGTTTTTTTAATGCATTAGCTATTTTTTTAATTAAGATATCTGATAAAATGTGATAAATAATAATAATAATTCACAGAACACAATGTCTGCTGTTTGCTTTATTGGTCTGGAGTTTCTTTCCAGTAATACGACTACAGATAACCACTAGAACGCATAAATTCACTTTGAAAATAGACCTTGCAATCTATGTTTTGCAATCTATGTCTTTTAATCTATCCGTAGTCACAGAAGCACAAATGCATAACTACACAGCATTTGCAAGATTAAACATTAAATCTTTTCAAATGAGCCCAAAGAACCTTCTGTAGCACAGTGTTTTTTTCTCTCACTGTTCTTTGTGTCATTAGTGTAAGATCAGGTTCACACGTGTCCAGCTCTGTGTCTCTGAAGAGTGACCGGTCAAAAGGTGTGGTACCAGACTTCAGTGAGGAAAAACCATCTTCTAACAAAAGGTATTCCATGTGTTTCTTATTGTTGGACATATAGACGGTTAGAAAATAAATAAACATTTATATTAAAATATTTCAGCAAATATTCGCTTCAATTAAATGTTTGATTAATTCTCAAAAAGACAATTTACAAACGGCAGTGCTTTAAAAACCTAAAGGGAGCACAAAAATTATTTCATGTGAATAATAATTATATATATTTTTTATTTTCTGTTTAATTTTGGTTAAGTGACAAAACTTCTGCATAACATATATAAAAAATATCTGTTGTCAATGCAAAATTTATTTTTATTCACCAGCTTCTGTGTTCTTTGCTTATAGGACAGAAAATATTACATTTAGAAATTTAGTTTTTACTTAAACATATACTTAAATAGATCCTACACTTCAACAGTGTGAACTTAAACTGCTAAAGCCTTCTTTTTTCTTTTTTTAAATGCTCACAATATCTGTAATATTTTGTCTGAAAATGCAGTATTTAATTGTATTGGCCAACAGGCTTCAATTAGATTCAGATGGCCAGACTCACAGGGAAAACAAGAATTTCAAGGACAATCTCCTGTCTATCTTCCAGGTAGTAAAACACATTTTCATGTCTACAATTATATCACCAAAACAGCTTGTTGTAAAAAAAAAAAAATACCTTATAGAATTTTTTTTAATTATTATTTTAAAAAATGGAAGCTAGTTAACATGTTTCTCTCTTAACTTGTTTCTTTCACATTTTGTGTTTGCATTGTGTGAAGGATCTTGAAAGCAAAATAATCACATTTCTAAAGAATGAGCTGGAAAAGTTCAAGAAAATATTACAAAAAGAAAACCCACAATACTTTGTGAAGGACTTTAATGAGAATCGATGCAGTATCAAAGAAGCAGCTCTTGATCTCACACTACACTACCTGAGAGCGTTGAAGCAAGATGAAGCTGCTGATACTCTAGAAGGTAAGAGACTCAAATTACTAAAATTGTACGTACGTGCAAAAGCTAGATTCTGCGTACGCACAAAAAAAATTAGATTTATAAAACCATGCGTACGCTAGAACCTGCGCAAATCCCTTTATAAATCCCAGTCAGCGGAAGATTGTGCGTACGTGCATCTCCACCCTGTCTCCTCCCCGAAATCACCATATATGGAGCTTACGACGCCTAGTTTTACTATGCATAACCTCATCTGCATATAATTTCCATAAATATTCCCATCCACGTGACACCACGGTTAACACCGTCAAAGGTACAAGACATTGGAAAATATTAGATAATGACTATAACTGCAATTTGTGCCACACATTATTATTTATCAGCAGCCATATCACCCTGTAGCCCAAGACCGGTTTGCCCACTGAAGCTAAGCAGGGCTGAGCCTGGTTAGTACCTGGATGGGAGACCTCCTGGGAAAACCAGGTAGCTGCTGGAAGTGGTGTTGGTAAGGCCAGCAGGGGGTGCTCACCCTGTGGTCTGTGTGGGTCCTAATGCCCCAGTATAGTGACGGGGACACTGTACTGTAACAAGCACTGTCCTTCGGATGAGACGTTAAAACCGAGGTCCTGACTCTCTGTGGTCATTAAAAATCCCATGGCACTTCTCGTAAAAGAGTAGGGGTGTAACCCCGGTGTCCTGGCCAAATTCCCTCCATAGGCCCTTACCAATCACGGCCTCCTAATAATCCCCATCCATTGAATTGGCTCTTTCACTCTCTCTCCTCTCCACCTTCAGCTGGTGTGTGGTGAGCGCACTGGCGCCGTTGTACTGTGGCTGCCGTCGTATCATCCAAGTGGATGCTGCACACTGGTGGTGGATGAAGAGAGACCCCTGATATGATTGTAAAGCGCTTTGGGTGTACAGTAGTACATATGAAAGCGCTATATAAATGCCTCATTCATTCATTCATTCATTATATTGATAAAGATCATCCAATATCCTCTTTATGTTTTAGAATAAATATATCAAAATATCCATAAAAAACAAAATTGTATAAAATACTTCAGATAAAGGTTTTAGAATAGAGTTGATTCATTCATTTCCACTGGCCAGTTATTATTTTAATAGTTTTAAACAATTCAAATCAAATTTATGCAGTTTTGCTGATAAGGTGAACATATCTTTTAGGAAGTTTATAGGCTATTTTTAGTGTAAACAGATCGGCCTACTTATTTATTGCAGTGTAAATACAATTGTCTGACTCGGCGCGTCACTGACAAAGTATTTTAAAAAGAAAACATGCAAATCTTACCGTTTTCCTCAAAATATAGGCTATCCTTCAAATGGTAATTGTTTGAAGATCCTTCACACGACATCAACACCTCCTGCAGCTGTGGTTGTACAGTAAGATATTATTGGACCTATTCAAACTGGACAACGAACCGTTCGACCACCGAATCCAGCAGTGTCTTCCATAATATCGAAGTTAAGTGTGCATCACTGATCGTCATTCTCTCGAAAAAATATTTTGTCATAACATCTGCAGTTTAGTTTAAAGAGGAATTATTGTGCTCCCAGCGCTCCTCGCTTTCATTAAAGCAGCGTGTCACTGGAAAAGTGATCGAAAGTAGCACATCTACTATCTCAATTCATATCACTTTTGTCTCCAGAATGTGCGTACGCATGGCTCAAAGTTTGCTTAAAGGTGCGCACATTCTCCCGTCAAGTTTGTTTTTATAGATCACAACCTTTGCGTAGGAACTGGCGTTCGCACGTTTCCAGCCCCGTTTTATGCGTACACACGCTTTGTAAATGAGACCCCAGGTCCTCTCTCATCCTCCACTGTTGTCACTCCCTTTTTATGTTTCCGGATCTCCTCCGTGAGAGATTCGAGACCAGTGCAATTTGCAGCTGACGCTTGTTAACACTCGCACCACTGGCCTCGCACTGTTCCCTCACGGCTCTCGCCCGCCACGCTCGTCACATACCCCTATCACCCTTCGCAGGCCGGGGAGTACCCACGAGACTGCGCTCTACTCCCTGGGGGGCCAGTCTTGTTGGCCGCAGCACCACAGACGAGATGAGAGAAAAGGAGACGGAAGCAAAGGGAGCGTCAGACGAGAGAGGGAAGAGAGGAAAAAAAATTCTTGGTCCGGTACCTGGACCCACTGACGCTCGGCCCTCAGCCAGCCGAGAGGCTCTTCCTCGTGGTGCCATGCGATGGTACTGGATGCTTGGTGGACAGCTCGATCCTCCTCTGCCCCCTGGCGGCCGGCAGCGAGTCCCCCGTTCCCTGCTCCTCTCCTTCATGCCGAATGGTAGCTGCCTCTGGCAGCCACTCGCGGTCTTCAGTCTTCCGCGCTGCCCAACCTCCTCAGCATCACAATCCCCTCAGCAGCGAGGTCTCTCCAACAGCATGTCCCTCCTTCCTCCTGGGTTTCGGCACCAATGTAGTAATGTTAGTTGATACAGGAAAGAAGGAGGCAGGAACCGGTGAACATTAAACATAACTTTAATAATATTCAAAATAAACAAACAACATAATGAAAGTAATACTGGCAGTCCCTCACAGACGATTGGTGGCCACACAAACATAATAAAAACATAAAGTAAAATCCAGGCCTTGTCCTCTCTCTTGTCCTTCAATGTCATCGCTCCCCTTTTATGCTTCCAGACCTCCTCCGTGAGAGATTCAAGAACGGTGCAACTTGCAGCTGATGCTTGTTAACACTCGCGCTGTTCCCTCACGGCTCTTGCCCACCCTGCTCGTCACAGTTAGATTGTCACTTACAAATGTAGACTGAAACTATCTATAAAACTATAAATTGGGACTAAAACTATATTTTTGTTCCTTTGTTTAGATGAACTGTTCTTCATTCATCAGCTAAAATGTAACATAAAGAAAAAGTATCAGTGTGTGTTTGAAGGAATTGCAAAGCAAGGTGACTCCACACTTCTGAATAACATCTACACAGATCTCTATATCACTCAGGGTGGCAGTGAACAGGTCAATAATGAACATGAGGTAAGGCAGATTGAAGCTTCCAGGTGTCATCAATCAAAAGAGATTCCGATTGAATGCAAAAATATGTTTGATGCATCTGAACAAGACAAGGAGATCAGAACTTTACTGACGAAAGGAGTTGCTGGAATCGGAAAAACCATCTCTGTGCAAAAGTTTGTTCTGGACTGGGCTGAAGGAAAAGAAAATCAAGATATCAGCTTCATATTTCCTCTTCCTTTCAGAGAGATGAACTTAAAAGAGAAAGAAAAAATAAGTTTGATGGATCTTATAACTCACTTTTTCACAGAGACAAAAGGACTGAACCTTACAAGAAGGAATAATTTCAAAGTCCTGTTCATCCTTGATGGATTGGATGAATGTCGTTTTCCTCTGAAGTTTGATGGTAATGAGACGTGGCGTGACATATCATCACCGACCTCTCTGGATGTTCTCCTAACAAACCTCATCAAGGGAAATCTGCTTCCTTCTGCTCTCATCTGGATCACCACCAGACCAGCAGCTGCCTGTAAGATTCCTCCTGACTGTATAGACAGAGTGACAGAGGTCAGAGGGTTTAATGATGCACAAAAGGAGGAGTACTTCAGAAAAAGGTTCACAGATGAGAAAATGGCAAAAGTAATCATTGATCATGTTAAAAAATCAAAGAGTCTCTTTATCATGTGCCACATCCCAGTCTTCTGCTGGATTTCAGCCACTGTTCTCCAGAACATTTTGAAAAAAAAAAAAAATAATGATGTGAAAAACAATCAGGCTGATGACACCTCTAAAACACTGCAGGAATCAAATACTGAAGACACTCCCAAAACTCTGACACAAATGTACACACACTTTCTCCGCTTTCAGATCCAGCAGAGCAGAAGAAAGTATGATGGAGAATACACACCAGATGTTTCCTGGGATAAAGAAGCCATCCTTTCACTGGGGAAACTGGCATTTCATCAGCTGGAAAAAAACAACCTGATCTTCTATGACACAGACCTGGAAGCCTGTGGTATTGACATTGATAAGGCATCAGTGTACTCAGGCATGTGTACCCAGATCTTTAAGGAGGAAACGGGGATCATTCTTGGTACCATGTACTGCTTTGTTCACTTGAGCATTCAGGAGTTTATTGCAGCCCTTTATGCACATCTGTTTCTAGACATCAACAAGAAAAATGTGTTTGATCAAGAGTCTACAGAACAGGAAAACAAAAATAAAACCATGATTGATTTGCTCAAGATTGCAGTGGATGAGGCGCTCAAGAATGACAATGGACACCTGGACCTTTTCCTTCGCTTCCTCCTCGGTCTGTCACTCCAGTCCAATCAGCGACTCTTAAAAGGTCTGTTGACACAGCAAGATGGTAATGACCAGAGCAAAGAGGTAATAGTTCAGTACATCAAGCAGAAATTAGAAGATAATCTGTCTCCAGAGAGATCCATCAATCTATTCTATTGTCTGAATGAACTGAATGACCAAACTCTGGTGAAAGAGATTCAGACCCACCTTAGCAAAGGAAGTCTCTCATCTGCTGACCTTTCACCTGCCCAGTGGTCTGCTGTGGCCTTTGTATTATTGACATCAGAGGAAGAGCTGGAGGACTTTGAGCTTCAGAAATTCAAGAAATCAGACGAGTGTCTCATTAGATTATTAGCAGTCATCAAAGCCTGCAAAAGAGCTCTGTAAGTCATTTAATACAAATATATAACATACATTTAATAACATTTAATATAGAAAAATGTATTGTTTGTGTTCCACCTAATTCTGTGATTTGATTTATTTCCCTTTTAGGCTAAATGATTGTAACTTAACAGACAGAAGCTGTTCAGCTCTGGCTACAGTTCTTGGATCAGAGACCAATCTGAAAGAACTGAACATGAACAATAATAATCTGCAGGATTCAGGAGCGAAGCTACTCTGCTCTGGACTGGAGAACTGTAAATTGGAAATACTGAGGTAAGATTTGTAACAGTTGACAAAAATTATTTTCTTTTTTATGTATTCTTAAAAGGTTAGTTCATCCAAAGATGAAAATTCTGTCATTAATTACTCACCCTCATGTCGCTCCACACCTGTAAGACCTTCGATCTTCTTCGGAACACAAATTAAGATATTTTTGATAAAATCTAATAGCTTAGTGAGGCCTGCATTGCCAGCAAGACAATTAACACTTTCAATGTCCAGAATATCGCATATCAGTTTTTCTCGTCATAGTCGCTAGTTTGCCCATCACAGGTATCAGACGCGCATCTCCACGCAGCAGATCATTTGTGTGTGACGGATGGATTTCCGCTGCTGTTTTGACTCCTTTAAACATTTTATAAGCTCTTCACGGGTTCCCAGCTGGCCAAAATACCATCATATGCAGGCTACACACACACAACAAGTGCATTTACCTCAGCACACAGCAAGTTCGGTAAGTTCTATCTCAAAGTAGGCAATACGTCATAAAATCCGATCAATCAGGTTGTGAAAGTATCCCTATGCCTTTAGGTTCGGTATCTTTTAGTTCGGTGATAAAATTGCCAATCAAAATTGGACCAGGACTAAATGTTTTTTTTTTTCTTTTTTAGTCCGGGCCAAACTAACCAAACAAACAGAACTACAAGTGTGAACGCACCCTAATTGTCATGTTTGGTTCGATTAAAACAAACCCTGGTGCGAATGCTCTGTTAGTGCGGTTCATTTGAACATATGTGAACGCTGCCACCCAAACCCTGGTGCGCACCAAACAAGAGGACCGAGACCGCTGAAAAGATGGGTCTCGGCCCACTTCCAGACGAACTCTGGTGCGGTTGGAATGATATATGAACGCAACACGGACCAAAGACATGTAAACGAACCAAAAATGGGAAGATGATTTTTCTCATCATAGTCGTGAGTTTGCCCTTGACAGGCATCAGACGCGTGTCTCCACGCAGCAGATTGTCCAAGCATGAACTGAACTACAAGTGTGAACACAACTAATGAACCTTATTTTAGTTGAGTATTGTGCATGTTTCCCCGTTACTGCTATTTTTTTTTTTTTTTATTGGCTGTGATTAATAATTTTAATGGAAATGGAATCATTGGGCAGAACCGGAATCAGAACCGGAAAAATTCTTTCCCAACCGTAGTGATAATGTTCTTTGATCATTTGTTCTTGCTCACTTTCTGTGTGCAATTTATTCACTATTTGAATAACTGTGGAACTATGTGTTATAATTAGAAACTTAATTCTAAACTTCTAATAAATTATTTTTTTTTTTAATGAAATGACACCCATATGTGGTAATTGCCTAAAAAGATGGGTTTATGATGTGCATTGGCCCAGAGGCTGTTGACCTTGTTAGCCCTGGCTCGCACAGGCCCTTAAAGTGAAAAAAGCTAATATTGAGAGCAGACACTAGTACAACAAGCAATGGAGTACAGCATTACAGGTGGTAGATTAGAACAAAGATACTATCAATCTCACAGGTGAATCATTAAGGATTGTTCTGGTATGTTAAAGGTTTCCAGTTATGATAATGCCAGGTTTGTCCATGTTTTATATTTGTTTATTTGTTTATTTTTTTATTGAGTGGAAAGAGTAGGTTTATAGATAGTATACATTTGGATGTCATCTGTGTAATGATAGTTAAAACCATGTTGATATAAAATCTGACCCAGGGTAGTATGTAGATGATGAATAATAATGGATCAAGAACTGATCCCTGATGCAGCTGAATGTTACATTTTCATTTGTGTTCTAGACTTTCAGACTGTAGTATCACAGAAGAAGGTTATAAAGCTCTGGCTTCAGCTCTAAGATCAAACCCTTCACACCTGATAGAGCTGGATCTCACAGGAAATGATCCTGGACAATCAGGAGTGAAGGAGCTCAATGATTTACTACAGGATCAGAAGTGTCAACTCAAGACACTGAGGTGAGACTTGATCAAATAATACAAAATAAATTATATGCAGGCAATTTATTTATATAAGATTATTTCACTAATACAAAATGAACCATTTCACACAAATAGTCAAATGTTATTTTTCCTTAGATCAAGATTAGGAATTTATTTGAATCCCGCTTCATCTTCTTATCTGCAGGTTTTTGGGTCCTGCTGCAGATGAAGCCTGTCAGTATCTGACAGGAATTGTGGGTAAAAACCCGTTACTCCTGAGAGAGCTGAATCTGAGTGGACATGAACTAGGAGACACACGAGTGAATCAGATCGCTGCTCTACTGCAGGATAAACACTGTAAACTCAACACACTGATGTGAGTATTTCACATTGTTTTATATTTTACAAAAAAAAAATGCTATTACATTTCTAAAGTCTAACAGACTGTCATTGAATCGAATCATATAAATGTATCCTTCTGTTACTGTATTGTGAATTGTGGCTGAAATAAATTAAAGAATGTTTGTCTTTGTTTTGTTTCTCTTCAGGCTGAATAATAACAGTATTACAGCAGAAGGTTGTGCTGCTCTGACTTCAGCGTATAATTTAAACCCTTCAAACCTGATAGAGCTGGATCTGAGTGGAAATAAACTAGGAAACTCAGGAATAATGAAGATCTGTCCTCTGTTGAAAAATACACAATGCAGATTAGAGAAAATTAAGTGTGTATTTTCATTTATGTACTTTTCTGCATGTTTATGTAAATTTTAATAATGTTTATTTAATTAGATAAACTAAAAAAGATTGGAACTTTTTATTTAATAAGATTGTTATTAAAGTTATTTAATTTAATAAGGTTTTTGTTAATGTAAATATTGTATTTATATCTAAGGGAGATTTTGCCAATATTAAAATAAAAACATGATATTGGCATATGTTTTTGCACACTCTCTGGCAATAATGTGTTAATAATTTGTCAGAAGCCATTCATGAATCCCATTAGTGATACGATAATCTGTCTATCCAAAAAGAATAACAACAACTGTTTTTTCTTTTCTTTTTTCTCTCTAGACTTTCAGACTGCAGTATCACAGAAGAAGGTTATAAAGCTCTGGCTTCAGCTCTGAGATCAAACCCTTCACACCTGATAGAGCTGGATCTCACAGGAAATGATCCTGGACAATCAGGAGTGAAGGAGCTTATTGATTTACTACAGGATGAACACTGTACATTAAAGACCATCAGGTGATTAAAACCTTTAAATATTTAATTGTATCATATGTATAATATATATATATATATATATATATATATATATATATCATTGTTATTTTAAAATAACCTGAAGCCATGCTGCAACAAACAATAATCAGTTGATTATCATTTCTTGTGTTGATCCATTGTTCATTAATCACATAATATGGAAGATTAAAATTGGCAAGATCATGTATTTGTTTTCATAAGCAATAAACTTGTTGTATAAACAGCACATTAACAATACAATCAGTTACACTTCTGCTCCATTTATGAAAATAATACAGATTTTATATTTCCTTTGTTATATTTTGTCAATAAATAAAGCAATTATTTCCACAAATGCAGTAAACATTAAAACATCACATAAAATCCAGTAAACTTTTAGTAGGGACAGTTTAGCAGGGATTGCTGCTTGTCTCCTATTTTAGTATTTCTAGTTCATTTTTCCACAGGAAAAAAAAAAATATATATATATATATATATTTTTTTTTACATTTACTAATATCAAGTTCTCTTCCATCAATTCAAACTGAAAAATATATTTGATATCTATGAACAATTATACGTTGAAGAAAACATACTATAAGTTATTGTCACACACACACACACACACACACACACACACACACACAAGCAGCCTTATGTAAGCAGTAGTTTATGGTTATAAAGCTAAAATTTAAAAGGAATACTTTAGAAACAAATTCCAAACTCTAGGAAAAACTAAAAACTAAATGGAACATCACACTAGAGTTGGGAATCATTAGAATTTTAGAAATTCCAGTTGAGATTCTGCTTATTGATTCAGATTTTTATTGATTCCTAGTTTCGATTCCAATAAGGAAATAAATAAATAAGTAAATAAATAAATAAAAATGAATATCATTCACATAGTTTTTTTCCAAAACATTTCATTGCAGCTGAATACCATGAACAAAAATCTAAAGTCTAAAGAACTTATAAAAAGAACTTTTGCTTGTGGTTTTAACAAAAATACCACAGCAAAAACAACTAGCCCAACTAATTTAAATTTCAAGCATAATTAAATACAACAAACACTCAGTAATTAAATAAGATCAAATAAACACATTAGCAATAACACAAATAAATACAACTAAAAGATACAGATGTTTAAGATTTTCAGATATTCAGGTACAGAAACTGTAATCAAATGTAAGATATGCATTACAAATTCAGTTACAGAAGTTATTCAGTCAGCTTGACAAAAATCACATTAAAATCCACAGAATTTAAATTTAAATTTAATTTTAACTTTTTTGAAATTTGATTCATGACCTGAATTGGAACTGATTTTAGGTTCACACTCATACACTATGAAAACATACTAGTGGGAATGATCAATATTTTTCTATATTTGATTTATAAGTCCACTCATACCCATAAGCAGGATTGGAGCAGCAAAAGGTATAAAATTATAACATGATTATCTAATCTAAAATTTTCGTCATCTTCCTGTAGGTTTCTGAAAAGTCCTGCTGCACAGGAAGCGTGTGAGTATCTCACTAAAGTTCTGGGTAAAAGTCTATTATTACTGACAGAACTGGATCTGAGTGAAGATAAATTAGGAGATCTGGATGGAGAGAAGCTCTCTGCTCTTTTGATGGACTCTCATAGCAAAGTGGAGAAAATCAAGTGAGTGAACATGATTTTATACTCTATAACTTCTGTTCATTCATTATAAAGGACTGTCAGTCACATGTGTGAACAGATATGAAGTTGATCTGATGTGTGTTTAATATATACTGAATAATAAATAATGTTTTTTTTTGTGTTAGGCTGAATAATTGTGAGCTGACAGAGAAAAGCTGTTCAGTTCTAGCTACTGTTCTCTCCTCCAAAAAAATCCTGAAAGAGCTGAACCTGAACAACAGCCGTCTGCTGGACTCAGGAGTGAAACAGATCTGTGAGGGACTGAAGAATCCTGTTTGTCAACTGGAGATACTCAAGTTAGTACATTTCACCATAAACTGCTGTTCATTCAGACTGACGTGAATTGTTTTTCTCTTTTATGGAGAGATGTTATTTTTTCCATTGCACTATAAAGAAAACTGGCCAACCAGCAAGATTCACACTTTGTTAACATGCCCACAGCTGTTACCGATATATATAACACACTGCCTTGGTGGCTCACTGACTCTTTTGCTAAGTGACATTGAATAGCATGGGAGGAATCTGGAACAGGGTTTGGAGATTGATAATGAGCAGCTCTAGTTTCATTTGATAAATTCCATTCAATAATAATAAAAAAATCTGAATAGGATTGGTTAAATAGGATGAATTGTTTGAAAACATGTAAGTACACCTTTTTCGCAGCCCAGGTGGAGTTTTTGCACACGAGTGGTTGTATGGGGCCCCATATATGACATACTGAACAAAAATAAAATAAAATAAAATAAATAATTGTTGTACTGATTTGTTTACAAAATGTGCTTTCAAACACAGAGATAAGGTGCATTTTTAGTCTTGTTCTATGTTTCAAGTTAATTTTTTTCTTTAAGCTTCAAAATATGTGGAAGCCTTAAAGGGTCATGAAACCCCCCTGTTTTAGCCTGGTCATTCATACCTCTGAGCTGCAAAAACTCAGTAAAAATGGGCGTGTAAAGCTCTGGAAAAGTGGGAGTGTAGAGGGAGGAAGAGAGGAGAGAACAACCAATGAAGCACAGACATAGAACACACTCATTGTACAGAATAATGAATATTAATATATGAGCATGGAGAATATGACAACAAACTCACAAGCACAAGGGAGAAATGTGAAATAATATTTAATAGGGCTAATAATAGGCTACTTTGATTACATTTACGAGCACTGCAGTCTCAAAATCTGTCGTGTTCAGACAGGCTACACCACTGTATCAGTGTCCAGTTTGCACATATAATTCATTTGAAGAAGACTTGATGAAATATGTGTGCATAACTACACCATGCTGGTTAATGTTTGGTGCAGGAGAATGTGTGAAATAAAAACTTTAAACACGGATACTTTATTCTGTATGAACTATGTGCCACGTAGCTAGTGTTATTAAACTCATCACGGAGCTCCGCGTTGAAACCGATCATATGTGCGCTCCGCGGGTATCATAACAATTGTATTTTTCATGTGTTCGTATTCAAACTCCAGTTCTGACCGCATCGCAAGAAAAATACAAACAACACGTGCTGCTGTGCTGAGGGAAACAGCCTACGGCTCGCGTGTTTGAACGCAGCTAGAGCAGGCAGAGGTGAATGAGCAGCACTTTTGTGACATTTGAATTCTCCACTGTAATACAATCTCATGCGAACATATTTTCCATTTGTGTTTGAAGATTACAGCAAAACAATCCACATGCACACAAACCTCTGCTCTGGTCACGTCGCAGGAAAACACATTGTGTTGTAGCACTGAGGAAAACGAACACAACGATATGTCTCTGAATGACAACAGACCGAGGCGAGAAAAGTGATACTTCCTCATGCATAATGCCACAATTATAATCTCATGCATACTACAGCGCAGTGATTGGATTAAATGAGCTTTATGTCATGAATATATGTCGAGAATCGCTCGAAACGGTCTACGTCAGCATGTTCAACCATGCTCATACTTGGGCCGAAAGTACACGATTATGTCAGATTTTGTGACATTGCTCCGACTCAGCTTTTCAAACCGGAAGACAGAAATCGCTCTGAAAAATGCAAAAATAACTATTTTTCACTTATGAATAACATTAATGAGTACCTTTAGTGTTTTCAATGATGTGCAGCCTATACATATCTGTTTACAAAAAAAGTGTTTTGGGGTTTCATGACCCTTTAAAGGATTAGTTCACTTTTAAATAAATTTTTCCTGATAATTTACTCACCCCCATATCATCCAAGATGTTCATGTCTTTCTTTCTTCAGTCGAAAAGAAATTAAGGTTTTTGATGAAAACATTCCAGGATTATTCTCCTTATAGTGGACTTCAATGGAGCCCAAACGGTTGAAGGTCAAAATTACAGTTTCAGTGCAGCTTCAAAGAGCTTTAAACGATACCAGATGAGAAATAAGGGTCTTAACTAGCGAAACGATAGGTCATTTTCGAAAAAAAATATAACTGTATATGTTTTATGTAAACAGATGATTGCCTTGTGCGTGCTTCCGCTTTCCGCATTCTCCAAAAAGCTTATGCTGTACGACCTACGCCTTCCCTATTCAACTTATGGAATGAATGCAGTGCCAGTTACATTTTGTTCCGTAAGTTGAATAGGGAAAGAGTAGGACGTAGGAGTAGGAGTAGGACTCTCCATGTAAACAACAAAAATACAAATTTGTGAAAATGGTGCCATCATGTGCTTGCGTACTACGTGTTCGTGCATGCGTATTATGTTTTTGCGGGGTGTTTCTTGACAAAGTGACATCGCCAACTATTAGCCTGACAGCATAATACAGCCTTTTTTTTTTTTTTCCTTATCATGACAGAGGCCTATAAGTCTATAATTGTACTTTAAGACATTGCAGTAATTATTAAAGTGAAAGTAAAGTTTTATTATTAATAAATAGTAGTTGTGTAATGATGTCACCGAACCATGATGTCCATATCGAACATACAACTGGAAAAAGAGCAGAAGAAGAATAGTACATGTGCGTATTGAGCGCTTGAAAACACACTTCAAATATGTCTTTTTGTGAAAGGGAGCAGATTGCAGAAAGTATAGGAGTGCTGGGCATAAACCAAACTAAATGCTGCTGTGTGGAACAAACAATAATTTGCACTACTGTCTGTAAAAAAGTATGCGAGTATTGTGTTCATATATTATTGTAATTTTAAAGCATCTTAAAGACATCTGGTGACAAAAACTAAATTTTCAGTAAACATGTTGGTGTCAAGTACTTTGTGTTTGTAAAATCTCCCTCTTCTGTTCATCTTTTTAGGCTGTGTGATTTTGGTCTAACAGAGGAAAGCTGTTCAGCTCTCGCTACAGTCCTGACATCAAACTCCGGTCTGAAAGAGCTTGACATCAGCAACAATAATCTGCAGGATTCAGGAGTGAAGAAACTCCAGAACGCATTAGAAAATAAAAACTGTACACTGGAGAAACTCAGGTGAGCTCAATCAACTATTGATTGTTTTAATAACATTTATTTTGTTCAAAGTTAAAGGGGTTATGAACTGAGAAATAAAAATTTTCTTGATCTTTTTACATATAAGGGGTCAATGTACTGTAAAAATATCTGGTACATTTTTTTTAGAACTCAAAATTCCCTCATTAGTCCAAAAACGGCTATTATTGAAACCAAGCTCAGAAAATGACTCATTTTAGATTGTCACATTACATGGTAGTGCAATGAAAAACCGCCTCTGCAGAAGATCAGTGACTACTTATACATCATTGCCTCTTTAGCCCCGCCTATCGATTTTGTGCATGTCATGTAGTAGTAAATACAAGACTGAAGCAAATACAGGATTATTCCAGGAACAAAACTACAGAGACAACTCTGAGGATTACAAGATGATGTGAAGTACCAAGTTGTGGAAAAACCATCTTTGTATTGCCTTCCTTCTGATCCTAACATTAAGAAATGATGATGAAGTTCCAATGAGATCATGTTAGTAAGACACTGCTTGTTAGCTTAATTTTACTTTGGATTAGTTTTTAAACAACACACAGTTCAATGCAGGCTTTTCATAGAGACTGAAAATAAAAAAATTATTGCAGTGCCGACTATATTGGACCCGAGAGTAATGTTGCAACATACAAGAGTGAATAACTGTTTGTGCCATGTTTTTTTTTTTTTTTTTTTTTTTTTTTTTTTTTTAAACGCAGCTTATTACCCCTTTAAAATAATACTATAGTAAAGTCTTTTTGCAGTGATTTGCAGTTATTGTAAAATAAATTTTATTCGAATTTTTAAAAAAATTTTCTGTAGACTTTCAGACTGCAGTATCACTGAAGAAGGTTATAAAGATCTGGCTTCAGCTCTGAGATCAAACCCTTCACACCTGATAGAGCTGGATCTCACAGGAAATGATCCTGGACAATCAGGAGTGAAGGAGCTTGATGATTTACTACAGGATGAGAAGTGTAAACTCAAGACTCTGAGGTGAGATGTGATCAAATAATACAAAATAAATTATATGCAGGCAATTTATTTATATAAAGATTATTTCATTAATACAAAATGAACCATTTCACACACATCAAATGTTATTTTCCCTTAGATCAAATGTATTTATTTAAATCCCGCTTCATCTTCTTATCTGTAGGTTTTTGAGTCCTGATGCAGATGAAGCCTGTCAGTTTGTGACTGGAATTGTGGGTAAAAACCCGTTACTCCTCAGAGAACTGAATCTGAGTGGACATAAACTAGGAGACACACGAGTGAATCAGATCGCTGCTCTACTGCAGGATAGACACTGTAAACTCAACAAACTGATGTGAGGATTTCACATGGTTTTATACTTTTGATATTACATTAAAATTGATACTACATTTTTAAAGTCTAATAAAAGACTGTCATTACTCTTTAAAATATTAGAGGATTGAGATTAACTCAAATAAACAAGGAGACTCAGGAATAAAGAAGATCTGTCATCTCTTGAAAAATATACAATGCAGATTAGAGAAACTGAATTGTGTATTTTAATGTATGTACTTTTTACATTTAACTAAAAACAATCTGACTGAAAAAAGATTGGATGCCAAAATTTCAGTTTTACTAATTTTTAAATTTACAATATGACTATGTGACTAATAGTCTGCCTAAGACCATAAGAAAATACATTTTATAACAACAAAAAATCCAAAAATTGTAATTTCACATTTTGGTGGACTATTAATTTAATAAGATTATTTTAGTAAAGTTATTTAATTTAATAAGGTTTTGATTAATGCATATATTGTATTGATATCCAAGGGAGATTTTGCCAATATTAAAATTAAAACATCATATTGCTATACATTTTTGCACACTCTATGGCAATAATTTGTTCATAGTTTGTCTAATTTGTCAGAAGCCATTCATAAATCCCATTAATGATACGATAATCTGTGTCTCCAAAAAGAATTACAACAACTGTTTTTTCCTTTTCTTTTTTCTAGACTTTCAGACTGCAGTATCACAGAAGAAGGTTATAAAGCTCTGGCTTCAGCTGAGATCAAACCTTCACACCTGATAGAGCTGGATCTCACAGGAAATGATCCTGGACAATTGGGAGTGGAACACCTCATTCATGTACAAAAGACTTTGTGCCATTCACTGAAAACACTGAGGTGAGTGTTCTCTACAAATTAAAGTGAATAGGAGTGAAGGAGCTCAATGATTTACTACAGGATGAACACTGTACATTAAAGACCATCAGGTGATAAATTGGAGACAATTATCATAACTATGATTTTAACCAGATATCACACAACACTCCACATTAATACTACACTGGACTAGAGGTGCAATATACATTGGTGACTGAGATATTATTGGCTGATCATGGGAAAAATCAGTTATTATTGTAACACTGATAATAGAATTTCCACTATTATTTTTATTAATAAGTAGTTTTGTTATATTTGTGTTCAACATATAATATCTGAAAATGATTCAGTGTATTTGTCAGACGGTGTCATGTGTGTTTGGACAAATTATCATATCACTATCATTAGTTTTGGGCATGTTTTAATTTTGATCAGCTACTTTAATTATAGATGTACTGTTTTCTGTGTTCTGTTTATGTGTAAAGTAATAAGTAAAAACAATGTAAACATTTCTGTATGTTCTCTTACTGGTGTTTGCTTATTCATGAAAATGACATATTGTATGTTTGCATTCTGTATATTATCTTGTGGTTATTACATGCTGTAAATTTAATTTTGGTTTAATTAATTGATACAAATGCTTGTAGTTAATCATTCTACTCTGTTTAGTGACTCGTTCAGGATGAAGCTGCAAAAGGCATAAAATTAAAATATATTTTCTGATTTGTAATTCTACTTCCTATAGGTTTCTGAAAAGTCCTGATGCGCAGGAAGCGTGTGAGTATCTCACTAAAGTTCTGGATGAAAGTCCATTATTACGTACAGAACTGTATCTGAGTGAAGATAAATTAGGAGATCTGGATGGAGAGAAGCTCTCTGCTCTTTTGATGGACTCTCATAGCAAAGTGGAGAAAATCAAGTGAGTGAACATGATTTTATACATTATAACTTCTGTTTGTTCTGTATTATAAAAGACTGCCAGTCACATGTGTGAGTAGATATGAAAAGCTGTTGGTCTAATGTGTGTTAAATATGTGCTGAATTAAAAATAATGCTGCTTTGTGCTTAGGCTGAATAATTGTGAGCTGACAGAGAAAAGCTGTTCAGTTCTAGCTACTGTTCTCTCCTCCAAAACCATCCTGAAAGAGCTGAACCTGAACAACAGCCGTCTGCTGGACTCAGGAGTCAAACAGATCTGTGAGGGACTGAAGAATCCTGTTTGTCATCTGGAGATACTCAAGTGAGTACAGTTCACCATCAGCTACATTCAACACCGAAACACTACTTATCAGTTGGATATATTCAAGTCCACTCACCTTCAAAAGTGGGGAAAAATCTAAGAATAGTTTTTTAATTTTATTTTATAGTTAATGTTTTATTTTGTAATAAAATAGTAATAAATAAATAGCAAACAATGGCAAAAGACAATAGAATGAAAAGACAAATGAAATAAATGTGGCTTTGTTTTTCAGGTGGGTCATACTACAGAAATTAAATAATCAAATGTAAAATAACACTGGATAGTCGTCAATGTAATAATTAAATACAGAATAATGCTTACAATTAAAGCTACAAAAGTTATTGAGTCAAGAGCAGTGAGGGATTTTCTCTTTGTCTTTTGTTCTTTGATTAAAATGATAGCAGCTGGTTTATTATGCTGCTGTCACTTAAGAGCGAACATATGAATCCAATATACTGTAACACAACATGCCTTTTCTTTCTCAACTATTTACAGTTCAAAACTGAGTGTGTTTACAGCAGTGTTCATTTTAGTTCTAGTGTTCATTCTAAGTGTTTATGTTTTCTAGACTTTCAGACTGCAGTATCAGTGAAGAAGTTATAAAGCTCTGGCTTCAGCTCTGAAATCAAACCCTTCACACCTGATAGAGCTGGATCTCACAGGAAATGATCCTGGACAATCAGGAGTGGAACACCTCATTACTGTACAAAAGACTTTGTGCCGTTCACTAAAAACACTGAGGTGAGTGTTTTCTACAAATTAAAGTGAAATAGTTTTAAGATTTTATCTGAAAGTTAATTAAACCATCAAACTATATTTCTGCACTATCTACACTTACTTGCTTCAATATTGTTTTATCTTAACATTTGTTATACATTGTTTGGTATGAAAGAACCTAAGAAGTGTATCAAGATGAACTTTATTGTAGAAGGAAGCTGTGCAGTGTACAGTTGTGAAATATCAATGTACTGTATTTGTTTCTAGGATATTACAAAGTTCTGCTGCAGATGAAGCCTATCAGTATGTGAGAGAAATTGTGGGTAAAAACCCGTTACTCCTGAGAGAACTGAATCTGAGTGGATATAAACTAGGAGACACACGAGTGAATCAGATCGCTGCTCTACTGCAGGACAAACACTGTAAACTCAACACACTGATGTGAGTATTGTGTTCACTTGTTATTGTACAATTTGTTGTTTGTATGGTTAATATTAATGTAATTATCAGTGCACTAAGGTTTAAAAAAAGCTTGCATATTACTAGAATATTGGCTGTATATTATTACTTATACAGCACATATTAATGTCTTATTCTGCATAACCTTATTCCATGTCCCTTAATCCTACCCAATACCTAAACTTAAACGGTACAACAACTAACTTCCTTACTAACTATTAATTAGGAGTTTATTAAGAAGAGTTACAGGCTACAGCATGTCAATTTCTAAGCTTACTGTTTGTTACTTTTTGGCCTCTTTTGCCATAACCTTGATTGAATGTTTCAGCTGGGCCTTTCCAGTATCAAACTACGAATACTTTTTCCTCATAGCCTCTTTATAAATCTTGCAAGATACCTAAATGACATAAAATATGTGTTTAGTAACAGAAGACACTGGACAGGTAAAACAACGCAAAAATGGATATTAAAAGATTTCAACATCCTTCTGAACTTCTGTTACTGTTTATAATCTCTGAAAATCAGTTGAACCAGTCTTACTAGGATACTATGAAAAAGAGATAACATTATCCAAGGAAAAAATACAGTATAAATATAGTTTTGACATTAAACATATATTAAATAACATTTAATATATAAATACGTTTTACATAATATAGATAATCAGTCTTACCTGGATAGTGTATGATGTTGAAGTGGAATCTTCTCAGAACTGTGCAAGTTTAAAGATGTTTCAGTCTGCTGTCTGTCCTCAAGAAGTGTGAGCGACCGGAGATAAGTTCAAACACAAAAGTCTTTGCAGCGGGGGTGTGTGTGTGTGGTGTGTGTGTGTGTGTGTGTGTGTGTGTGTGTTTGTGGGCATGGAAGGGGAAGGGGATCATGCACTTTATTGCGTGATTCACTTTTTATATATATTTTGAAAGTATGATTGTTTATTTATATGCAGTTTATTCAATTATTCACATATATATATATATATATATATATATATATATATATATACTGTATATCACATACTGTATATACAGTGTGTGTATATATATATAATATATATATATATACTATTGTTGTGTAAATGAAAGGCGGAAACGCATTAAAAGTTGAAAACGGTGTCATGTAAACGGCCCCTAAATCTGTGAAGTTTCAAGTATTTCTGGAAATTTACTGTTCTGTGTAATTTGGCTTAGGATTTTTCCACATGTGATATGACCCTTTTCATGCAATGTTTAAATATATTAATCATATAATAACTTTTTTTTAAGTTAATGCATTTTGTAAATTGTCTTTTTTTCTAGACTTTCAGACTGCGGTATCAGAGAAGAAGGTTATAAAGCTCTGGCTTCAGCTCTGAGATCAAACCCTTCACACCTGATAGAGCTGGATCTCACAGGAAATGATCCTGGACAATCAGGAGTGAAGGAGCTCAACGATTTACTACAGGATCAGAACTGTCAACTCAAGACACTGAGGTGAGATGTGATGAAATAACACAAAATAAGTATGCATGCTAAATATTCATACAAAATATTCTTTCAGTAATACAATAAGCTCCACAAGTTTTGCAGTGGGGGTTACTGAGTTTTGTTTAGGTACAGTTGTACTGATGGTATTCAGTAGTTTAGTATTAAATGTTTCTGACTCTGTAGTTTAATGCCTTCAAGCTTGTGTTCACTGTATCACTGTATCTCTCTACAGCAGATCTATGAGTCTCCAGATGTTCACAAACATGCAGTTTCACAAGCCAGTTTTCTCTGAGCTGATGATTCTCACATATTGCTTAAAGCCATAAAGACATATACATTTCATCTTCTCTTCTGCAGGTTTTTGGGTCCTGCTGCAGATGAAGCCTGTCAGTATGTGACAGGAATTGTGGGTAAAAACCCGTTACTCCTGAGAGAGCTGAATCTGAGTGGACGTGAACTAGGAGACACACGAGTGAATCAGATCGCTGCTCTGCTGCAGGATAAACACTGTAAACTCAACACACTGAAGTGAGTATTTTGTTTAATGTTACATTACATTTACTTTTATTTTTACAGTAGTGGATAATACTATTTCCTCAATTGTTTGAGTCAAAGCAGTTTTTTCTCAGCAGCTACAATAACATTATATATTAAAATTAAAAACAATTAAAAACATACACATTTAGATAAAAATCTGCATGTTTGTACATCATTTAAATTAAGTACACATATATGCTTTAAGTCCAAAAGCTTATATTTCACATCTACAGAGGTTTTACTTCAAAGTATGTTGATGTGTGCATAAATTTGTTTGGGGATAGAGACCTGCAATTCCATCGGACCCAACGGAACAGAGTGCGGCACGGGACAAGATTTAATGCGAAGAAGTGCGGGTTGCGGAAGAATAAAATGATTCATGGGACTTCCTCAAATAGAAGCATCTAAAAATAAAATATCTAAAAACAAATAAATTATTATTCATCTATTTCACAAAAGCTACAAGAACAAATAAAATAAAAATCGATTTACAAATGCAAGAATAGACAGAGTTTTTATTTATAACAGGTTTTTGCAGCATTGAGCAAAGTATCACACACACTGTAAATTCTAACAAGTTCAGTTTACTTAAAAAAAAGTTTGGAAACCGATTGCCTTATTTTTGCAACGCAAACTTAAAGGGAAAACTGAAGTTAAGTTAATAATCTATTAAAAGTAAAGAAATCTAACTCTTCCCAAGTAAATTAAGTAATAAATATCAAGTTAGTTTAATGTCAATTCTAGTTAACATACTCTAGAATATTTACTAATCTTACTTAAGATTTAATAGTAAGATTACACGAGAAATTCTATTTAACTAACAGTGTTATATTGTGTTCTGCAAACATCTTAAATACTATTATTCTCAACATGGCTTTAATCTGCCATTTATGCTACGTAGACTTAAAAAAACTATTTGCAATCGGTTTCACATTTTCTTCAAGTAAAGTGAAAGAAGAATAGTATGTTGTACTGACAAAAGCTTTGTTAGTATAGTTCACTTACACGAGAGTACTACTAACTAAAAGAAGAACTGCAGAGAGTACTTAATTTACTTTAAATAAAATTTTATTGTCACCATTGTTAGGGTTGGGCGATATCCCCTAAATTGGCAGTTGACGATGTTACAGTAAAACATCGTGATGGACGATGATATCGCCGGGGGTGGGGGGGGGTGTATTTTTAATTTTCGTTATTATATAATTATTATTCATTATTTTACTTTATTACTTTATTTATCCCTTTGACGCGTAGGATCACACCGGTGTGATTAGAACGTTCAGTGCAGTGCATCACGTGATCAATTCAAATTCAAATGTGCTTGTGCGCTTTGGCTGGCGCTAAACCAGAGATGGACGCGCGCAGCACTTTTCATATATCACAAATATGCAGTGTTTTCAACCACATAATGTTTATTTTAGGTTTCGGATGTTTAAATACATATAAGATGTTGTGAATCCAGCAGAACCTGCGGCACAAACTAACATGGCGACACCCATAACATGTATAGCTCAACTAACGCAATCATTATAAAGTTGTTTAAACAGCAAAACGCCCCGGGTTACTTCACTGTAACCCTGTTCCCTGAAAAGGCGGGAACGAGAAGCTGCGCTTTATTCAGCGCTGTGGGAACGTCTTTAGTCGTGACCAGCTGTGAATATATGTGTAAAACAACGTCAATGAAACTGACCTATATTTATAGCCTTGCGTGACGTCATTGGAATGCGCCATGAGCGAGGCTATAATTAGATGTGCCACCTGTACATCAGCAGATATTTTGTCTGAAGAGCAGTCCAGGGACATCTCAGTGTGGCAATGAAGCGCAGCTTCTCGTTCCTGCCTTTTCAGGGAACAGGGTTACAGTGAAGTAACCCAGGGCGTTCCCTTTCAAAGGCTACACTCTAAGCTGCGCTTTATTCAGAGCTGTGGGAACGAGAATACCCATGCCGCCACACTGTGTGCCTGGGTCCCCTGGCTGTGAAGTGTGTCACAAAGCACAGAGAGTCTCAGACACTAGCTTGTGATGTCGACTCAAGGACATGAGAGCCCGGAGTAACATGAACATCCAAACTATAAAACCTTATGAATGTGTGCGGTGAGGACCATCCTGCCGCATCACAGACATGTTGCAAGGGAGCGCCCCCTGCCAAAGCTCTAGAAGAGGCAACTCCCCTGGTGGAATGAGCCCTAATACCCGTTGGCGAAGTGTGACCACGCGCCTCAAGGCAAGGGCAATAGCATCTCTCACCCAATGTGACATGGTCTGTTTCGTGGCGGCCGCACCCCTGTTATGGCCGCCATAACAAACAAATAGTTGCTCTGACTTACGCCACTGGCTGGTGCGGTGGACATAAGTCTGAAGAGCACGGACTGGACACAGTCTGTGAAGTCTCTCCTGCTCCGGCGTAGTGAATGGCGGAGGGCAGAAGGCTTCAAGAGTGACCGGATGCAAGTTCGAGAAAGGAACCTTAGGCAGATAGTCAGGATGAGGATGTAAAATAGCTTTCACTATTCCTGGGGCAAAGTCTAAGCAGGATGGCACAATGGACAGAGCCTGCAAATCCCCAATTCTCTTCATAGAAGTTATAGCATAGTAGTTATTTTTATAAGAAAAAACATTTTCAGAGTTAACAGCTTGTCAGAAACTGACTCTAACGGTTCAAAGGGGGGTCTCAACCAGGCCCTCTAGGACTATTGCTAGTTCCCATGAAGGGATCCTGGTTCTAGAAGGAGGCTTAAGCCACCTAGCTCCTCGAACGAAGCGAGAGAGCAGGGTATGCTTGCCCAAAGGCACCCCGTCAACCAGAGCGTGGCAAGCTGAAAGAGCGGCCACATAAACCCTGAGAGTGGCGGGGCATGTGCCTGTTGATAATTTCTCATGCAGAAAAACCAGAACTGTATCAATTTGGCAATTTACTGGATCTGCATTGTGTGCAGTACACCATCTTCCAAAGACTCCCCATTTGTTGGCATAACTTTATCTAGGGGAGGGAGCCCTAGCATTAAATGGTCTCAAAAACATCAGGTGAAAGCCCTGTGTCCCTCAGTTGGTTCCCCTCAGGGGCCAAACATGAAGGTTTCACATCTCCATCAGGGGATGAAATAATGTCCCCTGCACCCACAACAAAAAGGTCTCTCCTCTTCGGTATCGCCAACGGCGAGCCGTTGAGAAGAGATATTATCTCCGAGAACCATATTCCATTCAGCCAACGCGGCGCTATCAGAAAGAGGCAAGTCCCTTGTTGGCAAAATTTGGCTAGAAACTCCTGGGAGCACAGAAACAGGAGGAAACGCATACAGGCGCATTCTGGGCCACATATGCGCATCACATCCAGACCCAGGGGAAGCTGGGGACTTTCAATGAAATAGAGTGGAAGTACTTCAGGGCCAGAAATACAGCCATCAATCGAGATGATGACCTCACCATATCCCTTTGGACTGGACGGCCACCTAAGGCTGCTCCCCAGCCCATACGGGAAGCGTCTGTTGTTGGCATCTTGCAACATCAACGCATATAGAGTGGGACCCAAGGTGAAGAACCGGGGTCTGAGCCACATAGAAAGGGAACGAAGCCGCAGCACGTAACCCTTACCATAAACATGGATTTTAGAAAGTGCACGAAGCATTAGCGCGTGACTTACCATAAACATGGATTTTAGAAAGGGCACAAAGCACTCAGCTCGTGCCCTTGCCCTTATTTGCCGTGGGGAATTGCTTAGACAAAACCTCTCGGCTCTGAGCCACAACTGAAACGTCTCATATGCAAGAGGCCCATAGGAATCACCGAGGACGCTGATGCCATGAGACCTAACATTTCTTGATACTGCAGAACAGTGCAATCTTGGCCTAGCCTGACATTGTTCAGGGTGGTTAGAAAGGACTCGACTCGAGCGGGAGACAATTGTGCCCACATCGTGGTTGAATACCATACGACCCCTAAATATGTCATTCTCTGGGTAGGACAGAACACTTTCTTTTCGTTTAGTCTCAACCCTAGAGAAACTAGATGGGCTAGTACGACATCTGTTGTAATGCCATAGTTTGTGACTGTGCTAGTATTAGCCAGTCGTCCATGTAATTCAAAATGTGAATGGAGCCAGTGCTGCATCCATGCATTTTGTGAATGTGCAGCGGGGTAATAAGGCTAAGCCGAATGGAAGAACCCGATATTGGTAAGCTTCGCCCCCGAAAGCGAACCTCAGGAACATCCTGTGTTGTGGCAATATTTCTATGTGAAAATATGCATCCTTGAGATTGATCGTGACAAACCAATCATGATGTTGGATTGTGACACGATCATCTTTATGGTTAACATCTTGAACTTTAGAGCTTTGACTAAATGGTATAAATCACACGCCCTTGCACCCACGATAGTCAAATAAGTTGACATTGAAGGCACAAAGGCACAAGAAAAATAAGGTTTTCCCCCCATGAACGAGTTAATGCCATGGAGGACCTATTTATTTTGCTTATATATGCATATTATATACATTATATAAATATATACATGTATATTATAAGGCCATTCCTCAGAATTAAATACAGCCAATTACCAGACAAGTAAACACGGTCTGAATGAAAGGCTGTGCTTAAATTTTATAGATCAGTCTGATATGCCTGTAACACAGCCATTGTGTACACACTTCACAGTATGGTCTCTGAAGACAAAAGACCTGCTGATGTACAGGTGGCACATCTAATTATAGCCTCGCTCATGGCGCATTCCAATGACGTCACGCAAGGCTATAAATATAGGTCAATTTCATTGACGTTGTTTTACACATATATTCACAGCTGGTCACGACTAAAGACGTTCCCACAGCGCTGAATAAAGCGCAGCTTAGAGTGTAGCCTTTGAAAGGGAACACATCCACTTTCACATATTTGACAATCGGAATATCAGATATTTCATGTTATAGTTAACAAATTAGTGAATATTTTGAATAAAAAAGGAAAACTGAAATAAAAGCAGATCATCAGTCATACAGCGCTGCGGTGTGTGACATGACAAGCAATGACGCGTCACCATGGAAACAATAAAGTGATACGTTCTAAATAACGGTCGCCTTGAAAAACTCACGCTGGGGGGTCAGCCAGAACATTTTAAACTTACGTGCGAAAGGGTTATTTTATTTCCCAACTAATGACTCATCCGGGCTTTCCAATAGGTTGCACGTGAGGGGAATAAATGGGGCGGAGCGGGGCGGGGGCGTGGCATCACGATGGTGTCTCTCCATCGTGATGTCGGTCAGCCATCACGATGGACAATGATATCGTCCATCGGCACAACCCTACCGTTGTTGTGGTTTGCATGCTGAATGTTGAGATCTGTGTGTGGCTCAAGTGGTCAGCTGTAAGCTACTGTTACAGATACTCAATTAAAAGTTTAACAAGATGTTGATAACATAGTGTTAGCACAAACATTTTAAAACATTATTACTGAATACGAAAATTAAACATCTAACTAAACAACATTCAGTTAGAAATCAGATCATCTCTTAAAAATGATTTTTTTATTACTTCTCTTCCTTTGAAACCACAAACAATGATTTGTTGATGCATGGCTGCACCAAAATGGAGAGAATTATAAAATCTTTAACAAAGTTCCAAGTGCCCAACCAAAGGGAACATGAATCACCATCATGGTAAGTAAAAAAAAAAAAAAAAAAAAAAAAAACTTTTTAGGAAAATCAACATCAAACTAATTGATCTTAACTTGGGTTTTCTGAGTAAACAAGCCATTAATAGACAGCAAGAATAGCTTTTACTTTTATTTCACCGAAGTAGATCCACTCTGCAAACATAACGTTGAATCCTCAGTCCGTGTGATTCTGCACTGTGTGGAGGGATGTCTTGGCATGTCTTGAAATTTTTTTGTAATTTTACTCAAATTACATTAGTTATGGGAATTATCTGTTCTAAAATTTCAGCAACAATTACATATTTGTAGTAAAGTCAACATTTTGGTTAAAATCAAGTAAACATACTAGTGTTTTTATAGTAAGGAATACTATTTGAATTTACAGTGCACATATCTGTTTATTTCTTTTATGCAATGACCAATCAGATCTATCTAAGTTAGAATTCACTCACTACTTGTCAACTTTACTGATTATAATGGAGTTTTGTGAGGTGTCAGCTTTTTAGTGATTATAGAGGGAGCTCACTTTGCATGCATTCCGCCATGCCAAACCACGCACACAGCAAGCTATGAATGTTTTTCTGTTAAATTAACAGTGGTTTGTGAATGTTGAAGCTTTAATAACAAATATTCTATCAAGAGCATTTATGCTATAATGTTGTGGCAAGCCGACGCGTAACTTGAAACTGTTTCATGGAAATTTCATGGACGTAGTGATCTATGTATGATTTTATGCATGAATGTTGCAGATGGGAGCCGGAGAAGGTTACATATGTTTTTATAGGAGCAGGACAGAATCTGGTGGGAGGGGCTGGGAGCGGGACTGAAACATCTGCCCTGAGCAGGTGTCTAGTTGGGAGTTGTGAAACATATGACTTAAAAAAAATAAATAAAAAGCTGCAACACAATTTAGTGCCTGTTCCAGAACAAAGCAAACTGTGATGTACCAATTGTTCAGCAACCGATGTCATCAACATTATTGATCCGATATGGTGGTAGAGACAGACAAAAATGTAGCACCCAAATGATGACATTGACACAGAACAACCACTTATGAAGTTGATCTGAAATTGTGTAAACTTTTTTTCTTGGAAAAAAACATTTGCTAACTTATTGACATTTCTAAATTGGAAAATGCTGAGAGAATTATAAATATTTACAAATCTTAGTTTGATCATCATAGATCTGATTCATTTTCTTTTCTCTTTGTGTCTTCAGTCTGTGTGGATGTAGTATTACAGAGAATCAGTGTTACACCCTGACTTCAGCTCTATTTCCAAACCTTTCACACCTGAGAGAGCTGGACCTCTCAGTGGGAATCAAATAAAAAATACTGGAGCAAAGCACTTATCTGATGTACTGAAAGATTCACGCTGTCATCTGGAGAGATTGAGGTGAGGAACATTCACAGAAAAGAATCAAAATGCTTAAAATTACTTGAACACTTTATACTTATTCTCTTTAGTATTTAGTAGGGGTGTAATGATACCCTCATGTCACGATTCGATACATATCACGATACTGTACAACTCACAATACAATATTATTGCGATACTTCACGACATATGGTAAACGGTTTACATAAAATTTTACTTTTGATTAAAATGCTACATTTGGCATTACATTGGGGTGCTAATTAATAGGCTTGGACTTTGTGCTGGCAACCCAATGCAAAGGACAGTGGTGACACCAAATTAAAAATATTCATGAAAATATATTTTGATGTGTGGATCTCCATTTTTCGTTATTCTGTTTTTGATTTGTTTTTGATACAAGACCTAGAAAATTATGCATTTTTAAGAATTAATATTTTTATTTTTCTTCTGATTAAAAAAATATAAAAACATTTTTTTTACAGAATTATCAATCATCAAAATAATTCTTAGTCACAGCCAAACTTATAGGCCCTAATGATACACATGATATTATGACATTACATAGCACAAGTATAAAATGCCTGTTACAACAACTATTAATAGTGCAGTTTATCAAGCATGCTATGGTATGTATGTTAATTATGTTATAATTCCATTGTTTCCCATTACCTGGACTGTGGTGGCCTACCATATTTCAAAAATTTTCAGGATATCATAAAACGTCTCTATCATTTGCAGGGGAATTTTACAGTTAAAGACCCAAAGACCAGATATGATGAATGAAGACAGAGTCAGAGTTTAAAAAAATAAATTGAAGGAAATTTTACTGAAGAATAGTTTACAGTTTCATCAGCAGAAGCCAGCTTCAAGTCTCACAAGGAGTTCATATTTCATCTGTTCTGCATACATTCACATTTCCACAACTATTATACTTTAACACTCCACTAACTACATAATTACTTCAGGACAGGTTGAATTAATCTGATCGGTTAAGAAATAGATAAAGTTGGAAATTGTCCACACATGGACTGATAGGCAGAAGCACATCACCATCGATTATACAGATGACACTAAGACCATGGTTTAGGCAAGAAGTGACCTAAGTCACAGATATGCATTTCTGGGTACCAGTTTGTCGGGAAAAACAAGTCATACCATCATCCATTGTTCATCTTTTCATCAATACTGACCTGTAACACAGAACACTAGCGCACATCCACAGATACAAAGGATGTGTCGTTTCTCCAAGGTTGAACTTCCACAAAACATACTGATAAATTGTACTTTTCCCTCAGTGAGAGGTACAGACAGTATTCATCATTATTCTCTAGTGTTTGAAGATGAAAAGGAAAATAAATACTTTAATATACGCTGAAGAAGTCATTCAAGTAATTGAATATTTAGAAGGACAAATATTGATTAATAACCTGATTATAAACCACTCAAAAGGTATATATTGAAGTGGCAGTGGATTCCAGAATCCAACCCTTCCCATTGTTTTGCATAATTTCTTTAGCAAAGTTTCTGTAAACAAACTAAAATTGAAAATGCAATATGGCTTTGTGCCCTTATCAAAAGGTTGTGATTCAATTAAATATGTATATAGCCTGTTTGAACTGTGTATTTCAAAGTGAAATATGAACTTTGTTGATGTGATGAGATTGTGATCTGCTGTTTTCCACATCTCAGAACTGCTCAGATCACAGTGAATGAATGCAGTGAACTCCATCTCTGTGAATTTATTGTGCATTTAGGAATGTAGCGAGCACAAGTTTTTCACATTCACATAATTTCCAACATTTTTGTGGACAGATTATTACAGTATTTCACTAGATTTGTAATAACCTTCATAAATCTTTTTTCCGTTTTCTGACTAAATAAAAGCTCAATAGTTTATCTAATGCAACTGAAGAAATTTTAAAAAAGTTTGGTAATTTCTCTATTGTAAAATAAAAAATATACATATACTTAAGAAATACACATTTTCATTTATTTTTACAGTGCCTTTGATTTACATTATATAAGCTATTACTGTCATATGAATAATATATACATACATACATATATTCTGCAGTGTACAGCCCTGAATGATGATCTCTCTTCCTCTTAATGTCTTTTTTGTTTTGTTTGTTTACGGAAAGGATGTGACTTTTCTTCTGTCTTATTTTCTTGCTCTTTCTTTCTCATAATGTAGGTTAAGAGGCTGTGATATGACAGATAAAGGTTGTTCTGCTGTGACTTCAGTTCTGAAATCAAACCCATCACACCTGAGAGAGCTGGACCTGAGCGGGAATAAACTAGGAGACTCTGGATTTAAAAACCTCAGTGATCTACTGAAGGACCCACAATGCAAACTGGAAAATCTACAGTTAGTATCATTATATTTTACAGCAGTTACAGTGATGAAAGTTTACTGTTTAGTTAAAGACAACAGAGTTTAGGTTACATTGTTTATATTGTATAATTTCACCTTAACTACAACTGCATTTACTTATTGATCACACTTAATTTTAATGTGCCTAACTAACAAGTAATTGCATTAAATGTAATTTGTTTCAATTCAAATTTCATTGTATTAATTATGTACATGTTGTTCTACAGAAATTTTATGTTTTTCACATCTGCTGTTACAGCAGTTTCCAGCATACAGAATTAGTGTGACAGTGTTAAAGTCCATAGGAACAATACACTCTATGACAGATTAAATACCTACTGTATCTATTTAACTCTTTACTGTCAGCATTTTTTATCATTTTCACAAAAGTTTCATGGCCCCCAGAATTTTTTGGATAAATATCTGAACATACAATATATCAAAATAAAGAACAGATCCTCTGCTTTTAAAGAAACAACAACAAAATCATTTGATTCTAGCTTCATGCTTATTCTTATTTTATATAATGATTAATGTTTGATGATCATGTTCGTTTTTATGTATGTGATAAAAACATCAATCACTTGTTTCTGCTGCTTCTTTCATAATAGAGATTCTGTCCTCTTCCTTTCTGTAAAACAGTGAAAACATGGATTGCTGGAAAATTCTGGAGAACAATAGTGGGAAAAGAGAATAAGATGGCATCATAGATCTGAGTCATTGTTCTTTGTGTTTTTTTCAGATTGTGTAAATGCAGTATTAAAGAGAAGCAGTGTGTCCTCCTGACTTCAGCTCTGAAATCAAACCCGTCACACCTGAGAGAGCTGAACCTGAGTGGGAATAAACTGGGAGACTCTGGAGTTGGAACTCTTGGTTTTCTGCTGAGCAGTTCACAGTGCATGCTGGAGAAACTACAGTTAGTATCAGTTTACTGTACAGCAGTTACAGTGTGAAAAAGTCAAATATTAGTGTATAAAAAATATTTAAAAAACTAAATTTCAAGTGACTTCAACTCTTTTGGAAAGCAAGTCAATGTTCACTACTGTGACTGGCAAGCTTCACACTGTATCCACACTTTCCTCCAAACACACTATTCACACAATTAATGAAGACATTTAAGACTAATCAACTGGAAAAGCAACAAAAACAACATATCTACATATGGATTCCTTACTTAAAGACAGTGACAGTACAACACTGGCTACACAGTGTATGAAAAATTACAGTGGCATTCAGCCTGATTATGGTTTCTTCACACAATATATTAATATATAACTTAAGAACATATTTCTAATTTCCTGTATGTACTGATATAATTGGCAGTAATCTTTACAATAGCTATGTTTCCATCCACCTGTATGCAAATTTGTTATTCAATAAGAAAGTGTGCATAAACCATGATGGAAACACACTTACCAAATAAATTTCTTGATGCATATTAAAAAAATCATGTGACTTTGCACAATGGGATGACATAACTGGACTAACCAGTGGACTGATCTTGTTCCACGGCATCTGAAATGCTGTTTTGGCCGTTCAGAAATACTAGAGCCAAAATCTGTTGTCAAAGTTATTTGGTATAATTACCTTCCAGAACCGTCTTACTTGACTGCATTCCTAAAAAGCAGGTATCCACCTCCAAAATCAAGACAATGCTTTTGTTTCCACGCTACCAAATGTTTGGAAGTTTCACTATGACCACTCCCTCTTCTTGGTCTTTAAAAATGGCTGACATTAATTTAGTGATCAAATTTAACACCCTTATGGAAATATGATAATATTTTGTTATAATCATTTACATCTGTGGAAAATGTTATGGGGTTTCAAATCAAAATATGACTTTGTTACGAAACAGGACATTGATTTCATACATGTCCTCAATAGAGGCACCAGGACTTAAAGCATGTTTATCTGGCATTTTTGGAAGACACATCAAGTGAATAGGGAAAGAAATTATATATCAATATTCCTATGAAATATTAGATATTATAAAAATCTTGACAATTATTACTCCCATTATTACACTTCTTTTTTCATTACATTTTGCTCCAAGAGCACATTAATATGCAAATTACATACAGCGTGTAGAAACATTGTATATAATGGAGAAAAAAAACAACAACAACAACATATTTTATGATATGTCAGTGCAAGTTGCTTTCAGTTCAAACAGCTCAAACATGCATTTTAGTCTAGGACTAGCTTAAACCTTGTCTGTGAAACCGGGGGAATATGTCTGTTTGTTGTTTTTAATATGTTTTAAGACATAACATGCAAATTCATCAGTCAACACCACTGTATTTTCTCCTTAAAACTGCAGGGGTTCTAGCAGACCAATCACAGGGAATTTGTGTGTTGTTACATTTTTGAAGAGGTCCACGTCAGGCTATGTCACAGGCTACACATGGTACAAACAGCCTACGCCGTAGCTACGGTGTACACTCGACACAGAAGTATAAATCAGCCTTTACATTCAGCCTATTTTAAGGCATAAAGAAATTATTTTCATAGGACAAAAAAATGCCAGTTTCAGTATGTCATTTTGATTATCAAAGATGGGAATTAAGGGATAAAATTATTGGCTACAGGGGGAATTTATATGCTGACTTGATGTTTATTACAAACACACTTAAAGATTGTTAATACATTTACAGTACATTACATGTCGACATTTAATGTCAGAAGTCAGAAAGAGCTTTATTGCCAAGTTTGTTTGCACACACAATGAATTTGCTTTGGTGACAGAGAAGCTTCCAGTACACAGAGACAACAGCAGTATACAAATAGTAAAATAAGAAATAAATAATAAAGATATGCGAAAGACACACATGTATGTACAGGTGTGCAGTGTACAACAGAAGATTGGAATTTACAGTAATTATTAAAATATGTTTGTTTATGGACATGATATTGAAAGACAAATGAAATCAAACTAAAAATTTCCACAAAATTTGACCTTTTGTCTCAAATGAAATCATTATAAGCTTACTGTCATAAATTGGGTAAGGTTTTTCTTTTTTTAACCAAAAATCTTCTGTACTGCAGCTTTAAGTAAAATTTGTATTAGTGATGGTAAACTACACAAAAATGACTTTAATTTGTGATTTGTTCTTTTTCTCATGTTAAAAATCTGAAAATAGTTAATGTAATTATATTTCTAATAAATTTGTTGATTCTGTTTTTCATTCAGTTTTAGATTAAACTTATGTCTTCATGTACATTCATAACTCAGATGTTTTGAAGATGATTTGATTGTGTTATAACTAGTTTCTTCTAGTTATGCTCCTCTCATGGTTTATGGTTCTGTAATTAAGTTTCCATGTTTTTGTTGTTGTATTTTACTGTATGACACTCACTCATGGTGAATTTACATTCATCTGAGCATTTGTTGTTTCTCTTTGTCCTCAGTCTGTGTGGATGCAGCATTACAGAGAAACAGTGTCTCAAGCTGACTCAAGATCTGTGTTTAAGTCTTTCACACCTGAGAGAGCTGAACTTCAGTGGGAATAAAATAGAAAACAACGGAGTGAATTACTTATGTGAACTATTGAAGGATTCACGCTGTAAACTGGAGAGATTGAGGTCAGTAATGTTCACAATACAAGAATCAAAATACTTAAAATTTACTTCTACATAAAACAATTTATCCAAATCACTTTCACTCAATATCTCATGAAGAACCTGAATTTACATAATTTTTATGGAAAATCATTTTCCCTAGTGATGTGTTTTGTGATCTGATGGGGTAAATTGACACCCAGCAAATACCAAGTGCAGGTCAGTTTTGGCATAGTGGACCCTCTGTCAGTCAGTAACTTCACAGTCTGAAAATGTATAAGTATAATAAAACTATTTCAGCCACAGAGTAAAAAAAAAAAAAAAAGACAATAATGTGTAATTTAATTAGCTGATATTAGTAATTAAATATTAGTAGACCAGATGTGAAGCAAGTGTGAAACATTTTCCAAACAGCTTCTTTATTCTGCAGCACTTAATCTTCTTGAAGAATGACAGACAATAGTGTTGAATATTTAGTGTAGCTTATATGTGCAAATCAAGAAACTGAATTTTCCTGTCAGATTTGATATTAATGTAAAATTCCTGTATGTGAATTTCTCTGCCACTGGACGTCTCTCATCACATGGATTCCTATTGAGATGACTGATTTTTCCTGCAAAATTGTGCTTAGGGAAATGCAAACATTAAAGCAGTCTCAGGGTTGAAAGTAAAATTTATTTCTTTTTTTCTGTCTGTTTGTCTCTTTCTAGTCTAAATGAGTGTGGCATCACAGATGTTTCTTCTTTAACTCAGTCTTTGACAAACACAAAAGCACTGCAGTTTTTAAAAGAGCTTGATCTGAGTAAAAATAACATCAGATCCTCCAAGCAGCAGCTCATTGACCTGATACAAGACTCGAGCTGTATCCTGAGGTGAGTAAACATGCTTTTGTTGCAACAGGTGCACAGGGGCTAGCATGATATCTTAGCATAGCATAAAAACACAATAGTTTATCACATTAATATCATGTTTTTATTCAATCTAACGTCAGTCGAATGTTTAAAATAACTCCCTACTGTGATGTGGCATCTTATTACAGAATGATGTTAAAAAAAAAAAAAAAAAAATATTTAATTTATAGTATTCTATAAAGTACTAAAGTCTATACTGTCTGTTACTGAGTGCTCATAAACCAAATGGCATAAAAAAACCCATATTAAACTGTTTTCGTTTGTTTGTAAGTTTTCTCTGTGGTTTAGGGGTAGGGTTAATGTAAGGGGAGAGAATATACAGTTTTTACAGAATATAAACAATTATGCCAATAGAATATTCCTACAAAACATGGAATCCAAATGTGTGTGTGTTTGAGCATGTGTGTGGATGACCGTGTTCATCAGTCACCACAGAAGTCCATTTTTGACCTACAAAAAACCCTGAAATATTGTTTAGAAATGTTTTGCTAGGAAAATGTGTGTGTGCTAAATGATGTAAAATCAGTAACTAATCTGTTTATAGGAATTTAATGTTAGTTACAGTCTATTACACTTTGTACTTAATTGAAATATAATAATTAATCTGGAACTTGTTCCACTCAACACTCAACATTCTTCCTCCTCACAGCATAGACAGCTGCTCTAACTGGATTGGTGGATTCTTTACTCGGTCTAAAGCCCAGGATGAACCTGTGAAATCAGCAGCACAAGAAAAGCCACCATCAGATGAAAGATCCTCAAAAGGTTCTTGCTATAATACTCTAATAAATTAATACAGTGTGTGTAAGACGGTAATTTTAGTGAGATGCTGCTAAAAAGCAATTCATAAATAAACAGCTACAAATTTTAGCTGTTTTAACCTGTATTGTACAGTACATTTAAATAGCCTCAAATAGCATTGCTTTAACAAATGTAGTTTATTATGCTTTATCTTGTGTATTAAAAATGAACAGGCTTGCAAATAAATAATGAAGCATTAATAGAAACACACACACATTGAGTAATGTTGAATGGTTATTGTCGATTTAGTGTTCATACAAGATATTTTGCTTTTTTACAGAGAGGAGGGAGAAACACCTGATCTCAGCTCAGAGGTGGAAGCAATTAAAACATTGCTAATTGTTTAAATGACAATTAAATATATTAAATAATATAAACAGTCTAAAATTAAAATGACATAACTGTGTGATACATATACAAAGATTTAAATCAGTGCTATCTATGTCATATGTATATATTTCTTTATATCATTATTTTACTTTGATATGTTTTACAATTATATTTCTCTTACATGTTATATACAGAATATTTATTTTTTTATTGATATTTTTTATTTGTATTTTTTCTATTTATTTTTTTTATTTGTATGAAACTGTCTCAATACCCTGTGTCTCTGTACCTAAGACAACAAAACTTTGACTGACATACATTTTTTTCATTGCTTGAACACAGTTTTCAAAACTCTACACACTTATCCCATGACTTTAACCACAACCTGCACAACACTGTGGATTTACAGCACTTTGTTCAAATGCTAACACACTGCTGTCAAAACTGTGAACCACACTCAAAACAGAATAGATTTCAGTGTAGCGTATGCACACGTATCAGGATAATCAATAAACTTTGGAGTTTTCAGAACGCTTTTAACCTGATGAACTTTGTTTCTTAATCACTAAATCGGCTCCGAACTGTCTACTAAAGATGAGCCCACTTGACACCTTTGTGGCCCTCCGAGGTAACACAGCAGGCCCAATTTCCTTGCTCTTAGGACATCAAAGGGGCCCCTCATGTGGACTATGGGCCAGATCCACATTCCAGCACCCACACACACTGGCACACACAAAAACACACACACAGACACACATACAGAAACACACAAACATAAATTTTTAACTGTATATATATCCTACCACTATGCTGAAATATATATTTCATATATTTTAGGGCCTATGCATGTTTCCTAGTGTTTAAATTAGTGTATTTGTGCTAGTGTGCATTTTAACGATATAATTTTGTCTGTAAAACATAACTTCTTGTCTATGCCTTTCTAATCTGGCGAGTTTGGTCTCTCCGTAAAGCTCCGGACTCGAGCTATTTACTGAGGTGGGTCACATGGCTGACATATGCATTTTTCTATGTGTTTAATGATACTGTGAAGAAAGCACTCGATCTCAAAATCCGGTCTGATGGCCATTAAGTATGCAAATTCATCTAGGAGACCAAACCAAGGAACTTTGCCCGCCAGATAGTGCTGCGCATCTATTGGCCGCTACAATTCAGGAGGTGTGTTAGTTTGGGTTTCCATAAAAACAACAACACACACCTTTTTTTTTGTTCTCCCGGTGACCTCCCGATCGTCTCGTGCACGTCTCCCCGGACGCCTCAGGTGACCGCGCTTCCCAACCACGCGCGCAGCTCGGGAGGACCACTTCCTCTCTCTCTCTCTCTTCGGTTAAGTTACTTAAGTTAAACCTCTTTTGAAAACCCCGCCGGAGAAACCCTCTCGGAAAGGACCAAGCCAAGCGCGTTGAAACTGCTACTCACGGACTTGAACCAATAAGCAAGTATTATCATTTACCTTAAATTTGTCTAAACTGATTTCTGTGCTGGCTCTCTCAAAAGGGTTTAACTGTGTAATTTGCCATTCTTTGATCATCTTTCTTTCCCTGTCTTTTCTTCATTTTCATTCTCGTGTGTATTCTTGTATATATATTTAGATGTATAACCTCTGTATTCGTAGTTTGCATATATTAAAACGTTATTCACGCTCGATTGTTCTGTTTGTTCTTTCAGCTGAAAACCAAGTCACTTTAACGTTTTCGATCGCTTTATGCTTTGATGCTATAATAGCAAGTTATTTTCATGGCCAGATAATAACTCTGTTTATAATATTCTGTGAGGGACTTAGTTTGCTGGACAAACGAACAGTTTCTCTAAATAATTATTAAACCAGAACTAATCATATATGTAATTGATTATAATTCGTTGTAATTGATTCACAATATATGTTTAATTCCCCGTTGGGTCGATATATGAATCATAATTTATTCATAACCTTATGAATTATTATATTCATATTTCATCCATAAATTTATTAATAACCGCTACACATTCGTTACATCAGCTTTGTTCCTTTCAAACACTGCTGAGTGCAATTTCAGCTGAAAGGCTTAAGCAGGTGTCTTGTTTTTAGACTTGTTAGTGAACACACACACATATATATATAGTTTCTACCTTTTTTTTCTCATTACTGTAATTCCGTAAATTACTACAGACTATTGAAGCAAACTGCTAATTTTCATTTACCTTAAAGAATTGTTGTTCTAAAAATGTAATAAATCATGTGAAAGAATGTCACTCTTTTCTTTGAAGAAAATATTACTTTGTATGAAGTCACTGAAATTGTTCAAACTGTAAAGATGAAAAGTTTGTATTTTCTGTGTTGGTGTTTGATGCTAGTGTTTTTACTCTCAGTGTGTTCTGAGTGACAGTGTGTGTTATCTCAGTGAGGGTTGTGCATAGTGTTTGGCTGCACTGAGCCTGTTTTGAGACATGTGGTAAGAGTTGTGTTGCTTGGAATGAGTTTTGCAGGTGATGGGAACTGTTTAGCTCAGGTGACTGTTGGTAGTGCAGACTGTAGTTAGAGTTTTGCACATGTAGCTCCAGTTGTGCTCACTGTCGTTTAGCAATCGAAAAAAACTGTAATACTGACATTCATGTACCCACAATTCAACACATTTTAGGTTGTATCTTTCACATTCACCAGTCTAGATATTCTGTCCGATGCTTTTTGTTCAGCAATTATAATTTTCTCAATTGCCATTGTATTTTATTTTATTATGTGTTAACAAGTTGTGTAAATATACAAGTAAAAACTTGATTTTTTTATTTACTTTGAAAAGTTAATTAGTTCAGTACCCTTAATTTTAGTGTAACTGGTGTTAAGATGCAACAACAGCTATAGAGAGATTCTGCAGTTTCTCAAGTTATCCACTAGAGGTCAACACAATATCATGTGAAGTATAAGAAAGCGATTTTATCAACAGTGCTGTACAGCTATTATTTGTCTGTCTTTATAAAATATGATTTAAAATTTTCGCTGAAAGATACATTTTTATATGTATTAGTGACCATGCTGTCAATCTTGTCAGTTTTTTTTTTTTTTTTTGCATTGTTAATTTTTTATTCACAAAAACAAATTTCTCAAGATTTTGCCTAGATTTAATGTATTTTTTTGCTGAGATTTTGCTTGTTGTTAAATCTCTTAAACTCATTGATAATAAGAATAACAATTTTTTTAAGACTTATTGTGATATTATTCATACTGATTGAGGTGTATTGTTTTTTTTGTTGTTTTTATTTATTTATTTTTTATTGTATTTCAATGCAGTGTTGTCTTTTTTGTGCAATTAAAAACCAGTACTTTACAGCTCTGTGTGTGATTGCTTTTCCTGCTGTGATCCATTATTCCACTCTGAACTCCACTATATTTCCTGATCATCACCATTGCTGAGACTTTCCCAGCTGTAAAGAGTATGAATGAATTGTATTTATTGGAATGAATTACAATTATTATACAGGAATCACTTATTATGCAGGTGAATTAGATGCCTTACATTTAATCTTCCAACATTTGATTTGTTCATAAGACCAGGAGGCCAGATGTCAGTATATAATAATTAAATAGTATACAGTATAATAAGCCAATTATACACACATCCAGCTCTGCATAGTTTAGCTCCAACCAGCTCCAACTCACACCTGCTTGGAAATTTCTAGTAATCCTGAAGACCTTGATTAGCTGGATCAGGTGTGTTTGATTAGGGTTGGAGTAAAACTGTGCAGAGCTGTGGCCCTCCAGGAATTGAGTTTGAGACCACAGCCCTAAAGGGTAGGAAGCTTGTTTCTGCCACTAAATAAAACAAAATTAAAAAGGCAATTGCAACTTTTTATCTCGCTATTCTAAGAAAAGAAGTCAGCATTGTGTGAGAGGCTATAAACACACAATTCTGACTTTTTTCTTGCAATTGCTTATATCTGCTTATATTGCTGATTGCAATAACAAACAGCTGAGTCCAAGTGGCAAAAAAGACAGAGGAACAAAAGGAAATGAGAAAATCAATTCTGACTTTATAACTCACAATAGAGAAAAAAAAGTCAGAATTGTGAGATATAAACTCTCAACTCTAAGGAAAAAAATATAAAAACTAAAAGCCACAATTACCTTTTTTATTTTTTATTCCATGGCATAAATAGTCATCTCTCTCTCTCTCATCACTACATGTCCCTTTTATGTAAGCTTAAAAGGGACATGTAGTGATGAGAGAGAGAGAGATGACCCCCCCCCCCCCCCATCTATGTTATTTCCATCACCATATCCCCATATGATGATTCAAATAATATAAAAATAGCATTTCTCACAATATGAGACGAATAAAATATCAATAGTACAAATAGAAATAGCACCCATCAGTTTTTGTTACATTTACCAAGTATTAAAGAAATGCTCGACTTTCCTTTATGAAAGACAGTAAATTAACTTGTGATACATTTTGTATTGGGGTAAAGGGTTAGTTCACCCAAAAATGAAATTCTGTCATTTATTACTCACCCTCATGTCGTTTCACACCCGTAAACCTTCGTTCATCTTCAGAACACGAATTAAGATATTTTTGTTGAAAGCTTTGGAGCATTATGAATCAGTGTGTCAAATCAGCAGTTCGGAGCGCCAAAGTCACGTGATTTCAGCAGTTTAGCAGTTTGACACGCAATCCGAATCATGATTCGACACAAAAGATTCATAACGCTCTGAAGTAGTGTTTTGAAATCGGCCATCACTATATAAGTTGTTATTTTGTTTTTTTGGAGCACCAAAAATATTCTCGTGGCTTTATAATATTAATATTGAACCACTGTACTCACATCAACTGATTTAAATATGTTTTTAGTACATTAATCGATCTTGAGAGAGGAAATGTCATTGCTGGCTATAGAGGCTTCACTGAGCCATCGGATTTCAACAAAAATATCTTAATTCGTGTTCTGAAGATTAACGAAGGTCTTACAGGTGTGGAACGGCATGAGGGTGAGTAATAAATGACATAATTTTCATTTTTGGATGAACTAACCCTTTAAGATTTGTAGACCAAGAATTTCAATCAATCTTCAGGAGCATTAGTCAGCTCAACTCTTTAAGGATATGAGATTACATCTGCAAACACACAACTCTTCCTCAAGGTGAAGTTTCATCCAACAAGTCTGTCTTTTCCCAAAACAGAAGAAACATGAAAAGACTTTAACCCAGTTAGAAGTTTGAACAATATTTTTATTTCTTTTCATCATTCTTAGTAAGTTTGAATCTATCTTTTGTTATAAGTTTATTGGAGTGTGTTTATGTGCAGGAAGGAACTTACATCATTTTTAGGAGTAAGAGAGTCAAAAACTACTCAAACCGTACACTATTCTACATTTATTTTAAACACTCACTACTATTACTCCATAAAAATAAATTTAAATATAAATGGAACAAAGTACAATAATCATGATAAAGTATAATGATTTTAATAATATTGTGAAGTAAAATCTTATATGTTACATCCCATGTAATAATTATGATTTGTTTTGGGTATGGTGTTTTTTTCCCCTCCCCTTCTTTTTTTTCTCTGTCTTTACTTTCGCTTTCAGCAGGGCGAGGCGGGTACCTGATTGGTCTATTCATCTGTCAATCACCGAGACGCTTGGTGACGACAACGCATGGCTTCACCAATGAGGGCGCGCCATGTGATTATAAACTAGTTTAGTGATACGTCCTTTTGTATTTTTGGTTTGTAGTAAAGAGTAGTTTCTTTAGGGCATCTTTTACGCTTATGATTTTTAAAATAGGCAAAAATAGGAGGCAAAATATTTTTAGCAAAAACGATGATCAGTGATGCACATACTTTGATATTATGACAGTCACTGCTGGATTCGGTGGTCAAACGATCTATTGTCCAGTTTGATTAAGTTCAGTGATAATAGCCTACTGTACATCCACACGGAGGTGTTGATTTGAATTGTTTAAAACAATTGCAATACTATTTGGAAATTACTGAATCGACTCTATTCTAAAAACTTTATCTGAGAAGCATTTTACAGCTACAGTTTTGTTTTTATGGATCTTTTGATATATTTATTTATATATATATGAATTTATATTTATATATATAATAGGCTATATTTATATATTTTATATATTTATTCTAAAAGGATACTGGATGATTTTTAGCATTGTAATGTGTATGGCACAAATGGCATTTATAGTCCGTATCTAATATTTTCCAATGTCTTGTATCTTTGACAGTGTTAACCATGGTGTCAGGAATATGCATGGAAATGATATGCAGATGAGGTTATGCATAATAAAACTAGGCCTTGTATAAGCTCCATATATGGTGATTTCAGGATGGAGATGTGCGTACACACTATCTTTTTGTACACACAAAAAGATTTATAAAGGCCATACACACATGTTCATGAGAGAGTTGAGTGTATTCAGCACCCGTCATTCTCACCTGAGCTTAAGCCTGCATCATATGTTGGGTCAGAGGTCATGATGTCAGCTCAGGTGAGAATTGATGAATGCAGAAGTGTGCTCCAGTATATGACAAAATTGATAAAAATATTTAATCAGTATAAACAGCTATTTTGAATAATTAAGGACACATTATGGACCCTGATGGTGTTACAGCTTCTATCAGCAGCTAACCAACCAAACACTGATATGTTGATGGAAACCATCTGGTCGGACAGGCTGTAAACCCGTGACCCTTGAACTCTGAAACATCATATTACACTCTTCTGACAGGTGCTTTTCAAGCTTGCAGTATTTAAACAATGTGTAAGAAGCTATTATTTTTGTAATGTGACAACCAACCATGATATGACATCACAGATAGGTCCCCTCATGACTGTGTGTAAAGGTTACTTAATCTCTTGAAAATAATTACTTTATCTATAATATTTATTAATCATTTATACTTGACCTTTTTATAGTTTCAGTCGTTGTTCTAGAAAAGGTTAGCAGAACTTGTTTTTCAGAAAACTGCTTTTGAAATCACACCTAGACCACGTGTCCGTCAACAGACCTTCTTGCAGAAGAACATATCCTGTTTTTGTCTGTCAACGTCTGGGACAAATTCAAATTTATACCATTACAACAACAGAGTTCTGCAGTTTTCACTGAATAATGTCGGAGCATATAGCCTATCAATTTCACAAAATGTCACATTACACATCTCACACAACTTTGTTCTCCAACAAATGATCAGCAAACGAAGTACATGATTATATGCATTATTTTCAACATGCATCTTCATTTGCCGTTGACCCATTTAACACTACAGTATTTGACATGTAAAAGGAAATCAGTCTGTGTGGTTAGCAGGACAGGAAGAGGCTCACAGAAACTCTCTACAATACGTTTGTCCATCTACCAGACCAAAACCACATATCCTTACAGATCTAAAGAATTGGGCCACGTCAGGTTTCATTCTGACTTGAAACTGTGTAGAGGGTAAAACAATGTATTTAATGCAATAATTTTTCACAAGAAAACCACTAAGATGTCTTCTGTTGGTTGATATGATGACTGTACTTGCATAGTTGTGAAAAAGACACAACTACACACAAACACACAGTTTTATTTTTAGCATCTTGGGAAAGCAGCAATAACATTCAGTCATGTCAAAAAAGCAGAGATGAAGCAACACGATTCTGAATTTAGCTGCAGTGTGTTTGTGGCTTTAATTGCTATACAAAACAAGACAAATTTATCATGAACAGTTTGATTAACGTCTCGTGGCGACACCTGCGTACACCACCTCATCCTCCTGTTTAACACTCTGAAAGAAAACACAAACACAAAAGTTATGAAGACGCAAATTTCTTAAGTATCAGATTGAGATATTTTTAAATAACAGTCTTTTACCACTAAAGAAAACCAAATAAATCAGCTTCATACCACAACAGTCATAAAAACAATTTTAAAAACTGTATTTTTAATGCATGCACATTCAAGACAATTATTATTAGTAGTAGTAGTAGTATTTCTGTAAATTTTACAGAAATTAAACATTCGAAATATTCACTTTCACATTATGACAGCAGTCCAATATAACTCTTTTTTTTTTTTTTTTTGGTTAGTGGTTTCATGAATGTTTGACTAAGAGGCACTGTTAAAAAAAAAAAGCTGTAATATTCACACTCTTTTTTTTTTCTCACAGACAGAACAGTATCTTCAGTTTCAGTTTTTTTTCTCCAGAAGTCCAGTTTCCTATTGACCTGCTTCTGTTTCAGCCTACAGAATCTATAACTATAACTGTTTTTAGACCTATTACTATTTGTGCTGTTCATTTTTAAAAATCTCTAAACCCTCCTTTGCGAGAGCCAGGGTCAGCGCCAGTGCATGCTGTCTGAGTTTCCAGTGTTGACAACTCTATAAAATACCTTACTGGAAGCGCTGTTTTGCTGTATTATATAGGCCTACTGAAAAAAATTCTATAAGGCTATACAAATAACATTTTAAATTACTTCTGTTTCTGAACAAATAAATTAGCTAAATCATACCCAGTGGCAGCTGGTGCAAAAAAATGTTGGGGGGGCGCAAATTTTTTTTTTTAGAAATGCAGGAATGAATAGGCTAATTGTTAAATAACCATTTAACAAGTGATATAATAATGTATCTTTACTGCTTATCTAAAACATGGACAATTCAGTATTTAAAGCATGCCATAGGGCTGGGATCTAAAAAAAATCTGTATTTAATAAAAAAATGTTATTTCACATCCTGCCCGATATTTTCCTAGAAACAATGTTCATATTGAAGGCTATAAAAACAAACATGAATGTAACTGTGTAGTATGTTATGTGCAAAAAAGGGGGTCAAATCACATTAGGCCTAGGCTATATTCTAAAATTGTAACTTTACAATCTAAAAACAAAATGTTTTTTAAAGCAGAAGTTAAATATACCAAATTAAAAATGAAAATAAATAAAAACAAAATAACAGACTAATTATTATTATTATTTTGATTACCCTACAGTCACTTTACACAGTTACTGCTATCATACAAATACACTTAGTTGTAGGTTTGAAATTCTATGTTATAATTATGTTCGCCAAAAAAACAAAACAAAAAAAAAAATTCAACAACTTTTAGCAAAATGTAATTTTCTCAGATTGAACTCCGTTTCTGCATCCCAATGTGCATACTATCCACCCTATCCGCCCTAAACAGTATTGAATATTACTAGTGTCATATACTATTTAGGATGGATAGTATGCACATTTACCCCTTTTCCACCAAGGCAGTTTGAGTGCTGGTTCGGAGCCAGAGCCTAGTTTCAAATCAGTTCTTTGTCTTTCGACACACAAAGCACCAGCTCCGAACCAGGAAAAGTGGTTCGTAAGTAGCACCAACACGTTGCTGGGCTAGAAGTAAGAACCGCTTGCGTCAGGGGCTGGGGGCGGGGTTACCGTGACCAACAAGAAACTTGTGACCGCCATTTTTGAAATAGCAGCTAATCGAGCTAATAGCAGCTCACTTGTAATCTCCGTCTATATACAAATTACGGCGAGCCGTGTTTGTATGCCGATGTAGGGTCGCAAAGCCATGAGCATCAACAGTAGTGAAACATCCGCGATTGTTGATAGAAGGCTTGTTCGAGATGCATCGGAGCAGCGCGGACCGATTCGGCGGGTGCCGCGGATCCGCAGAAGCGTTTGTAGAGCATACGACTCCTTGTGCTTTCGGATCGTTCTCGCGGAGCTTTGATGTCATGCGCCGATCGCTATGCGAGAAGCCGATGCATCTCAAACGAGCCTGGTGTGTTTGTGTTTGGCCCTGCGGCGCTAGCTTTGCTGTGAAATATGAGACGTATACAGTGACGTAACACCTGGCTCTGTGGTAGCTCTCTAGCCCGTGGAATGGAAAGGCAAACCGGTTCTTAGGAGGCTCGTCAGTTGAACCAACTCCGAACTAGCACCCGGGGTGCTTCTCAATATCCCTCCTCGTTTCCTCGCTCCTCCGTCCTCCATCCTATGACCCGGAAACCGATGGAGCTCAGCCATCTTGAAGGACCTCTCAATTCTCTAATTGCACCGCGAGGAGATGAGGAACGAGGAGTGAGGAAGCTTCCCGAGGAGTTATGAGCGAGGATACACAGGTGTGCATCCTTTGCGGAAGACTTTCTCCTCGAGAAACGCACGCATAAATTCTCCTCCCCTATCTGTCACAATAATTTAAATGTATGCTTTAATGTATGCAGTTTAAATAAACTTTACATGTCACATATTTCAATGGGGCATCTTGCTTTATTAATATTTATTATGTTTTTTTAATAACCAAACTTTAACAACATATGAGTAGATCCCTCATGCGCAGCTGATGACGCTTTGAAGTAACGCTAAAGGGAGTGAGGATATATCATTTCACTTGATTCAATTCCTCCGTCCTCGCGTCTTTTCCTTGTTTCCTTCCCTCGAGTCCTGAAGGGGTGGAGCTAAGACGCGAGGAAAGGAAACGAGGATGCACAAATAAGAATTGAGAAGCACCCCCGGTTCGTGCTGGTGGAAAGGGGGTAATTGATGATTGAGACGCAGACCGTCAGTTTGGCGCGCATGCGCGCGGCGTCGCTCGTTCACGGAAGTTTGTGCTTGCTGAAGGCTCGTCCATGCCTGACTGCAAAATGGTAATATTTTCTCGACTTTCTAACATTTACAGATGGAGAATATGTATGTGAAAATGTAAATTATGCACTGAGGAAATTATTGGATGCCACTTCAGCTTAAAAAAAAATATTAATAGAGGTATGTTTGTTTTCAACAATCGCTGCACAAGTTAAGGTTACGTATGATGACGAAGGCACGTTAGTGCGAGCCCTCCCGGAACCCATAGAGAATATGGAAAGCCGTTTTAACTTTTAAAGGTTAAGTTCGACTATCCGGAATTAACGTTGTAGTTATCACCGACGTCTTTCTGACTAGTCGTAATTACATTTTGGATAGTCGGAATTGTCATTCGAGATATCCGTAACGTAATTGTGACTAGTCGAAACGACAGATAGAGATATCTGCAATGCAGTTTTGACTAGGCAAAACTGAATTACAGATATCTGCAATGACGTCATTGAAAACGACATTCAACTCGTCACACATCTTAAATGACAATTGCAGATATCCGTAATTCAGTTTTGCCTAGGCAGAATGAAGGTTAAAGATATCTCAAACGTCATTATGACTAGTGATTATGGCATGGTGCCAATCAGTGCTAATTACGAGTTAACAGGCGCGATTTGAATGATTAGAACAACAACACGCTCTGCTCCCGCCTAAAAGTGCCGGCCTGATTTGCATAAAGATATCTGCAACGTCATTTCGCCTAGTCAAAACTCTAATTCGAGATATCTGCAATTACATTTTGACTAGGCGGAACGAAAGTTACAGATATCTCAAATTTCAGATATCTCTAATCAAAATTCATTTCAAGATATCCATAACTTGATAATAGATATCTACAATTAAATTATGACTATCCCTAACTCCAGTTTGAGATATCTACAACGCCATTTTGACTAGTCGTAATTCCGGTTACAGATATCTACAATGTCATTTCGCCTAGTCAAAACTTAATTTGAGATATCTGAAAAGGAACATGTAGATATCTTGAATTGAGTTGAATTAAAGATATCTTGAACTGGAGTTGTGACTAGTCAGAATCAAATTGTAGATATCTCAAACTGGAATTACAGATATCTACAATCCAGTTACAGATATCCGTAATTCACATAGTGGATATCTGCAACTGAATTGTAGATATCTGTAATGATAAACCCCATACAAATGAATGGCAAAAGTGACGTCATTTGTCCTAGGAAGAATGTCTTTGTGGATATCTGAAATGACAATTACGGGTAGGAAGAATGCAGTTGCGGATATCCGAAATGTTCTTTTTGACGAGGCAAAACTGAAATGCAGATATCCGCAACACATATCCAGTCTAGCTGTTAAATGTTAAAACGGCTCGCCATATAGAGAATGCATTGCAGTGCCTGCAGTTCGAAAAAAAAGTTCTTTGAATGGAAGTCTATGGGAGCAGTCGGGGCAATTCTCGGCCAGACTGAAATCGCCCGAAAAGAGGCGGTGCTCCACAAAGCGTGACTCGACGCTGATTGGACTATATCCAGAGGCAGAACAAACAGCCTAGCAGTGACAGCTAGCGTACCTCTGTGGTTGAATGTGATTGAAAAATCCGTCCCTTTTGCACTTTGGTGGTGCGTTGGCCCTATTGCCCTAATGAAGAAACCGCCCCTGATCATACCATAAAACACAAGCCTGATTTTTGTTTTAATTGTCAGAATCTATCGTAGCTTACATGACGAATAAAAATTGCAAACATGATCCTTATCTTAAAATGATAATTTAATGAACAAATAATCCAATAATATAGCCTATATATGCAGTTTATGTAATGTAATTTATTTCATATGAGGACAATAAACTGGATTGAATCCAAGGAGCTCTGAAAGAATTTTATAATCGTTTGTCTGAAGGCGGCATTCACAACTGAAGGTACGGCGCACACACTCCTGTTGCTGTAACCCAGTGGTTTTCACACTTTTTTAAGCACAACTTTTTTCTTTTTAGAGTTAGTTCACCCAAAAATGAAAATTCTGTCATTTATTAGGCCTACTCACCCTCATATCGTTCCACACCCATAAGACCTTAATTTATCTTCTAAACACAAATTAAGATATTTTTGATGAAATCAGATGGCTCCATGAGGCCTGCATTGCCAGCAAGATAATTAACACTTTCAGTGCCCAGAAAGCTACTAAAGACGAATTCAAAACAAACAGTTCATGTGACTACAGTGGTTCAGCCTTAATGTTATGAAGACGTGAATACTTTTTGTGCGCCAAAAAAAAGCAAAATAACGATTTTATGACAACATCTAGTGATGGGTGATTTCAAAACATTGCTTCATGAAGCTTTGAAGCTTTACAAATCTTTTGTTTCGATTTGATTCAGTGGTTCGGAGCGTGTATCAAACCGACAAAGTCCCGCCGCCCAGTGGTGAACCATCGAATTTTCGAATCACTTATCAAGTAACGAAGTCCTGTTTACTGAAATCACGTGACTTTGGCGCTCCGAATCCCTGATTTGAAACAAAAGATTCGTAAAGCTTCATGAAGCAGTGTTTTGAAATCGCCCATCACTAGATATTGTCATAAATAAAGCTGTTATTTTGTTTTTTTGGTGCACAAAAAGTATTCTCATCGCTTCATAACATTAAGGTTGAACCACTGTAGCCACATGAACTGTTTTAAATATGTCTTTAGTAGCTTTCTGGGCATTGAAAGTGTTAATTGTCTTGCTGGCAATGCAGGCCTCACTGAGCCATCGGATTTTATGAAAAATATCTTAATTTGTGTTCTGAATTATTAACGAATTCATTGCAATCAAGTCAAGCCAAGAATAAGAATAATAATATACAGCCTAGCCGTTAACCGACAGCAACAGATTAATATCGTTTGCTGGATGGATTAAAACATAACTAGACATACTATTGTGAGATTTTGAGAGAAAACATAAAACAAAACAGATAAGTCACGTAGTATGTTGTGATTGATTGGTGATGTAATCATTACGTGTTGTTTGAGTTCTCTATTGTAGATCATGTTGTGATATTGAGACGAAAGTGATTCTTTTTCTTTTGATAAAATGATATCAGAGGGGAGAACAAAGAATTGACAGCTGTGTGAGCTTTCTAGTGCGGTGGAGCACTTCACAGAGTGTGTGTCATTTATGTTATTTTTTATTGCAAATACTTATTCACTCAAAAGAAAGTTGTTTAAGAGCTGTTTACTGTTTTTGATGTTGATATTCCTCCAAGTTTATTAATAATTTGTCTTTAGGGATGAAACTAAATATAGTCATGTTAATGGTAATGTGAAGAATGTTAAATGTATTTACTTCTGGTCTTACAAGTGTGTGTGGCTTATGAGAATGCATCTTTAGGGCCCGAGCATGGTGTGAGGACCCAAATGTAATTGCTCAACCAATTATTATTCTTCACTGAAATTAATCGCATTTTTGAGGGCCTAAACATGCTCGAAAACTCATGAAACTTTGCACACATGTCTGAAGTGGTGAAAATTTACATCTGATATGGGTTTCAAAATTAGGTGTGGCAAAATGGCTCGATAGCGCCACCTACAAAATTTCAATTAAGCGCCTTTGTGCTGAGTTTCACGTACAGTTATGAAATTCGGTAGACAGATGTAACACCCCAATACCTACAAAAAAGATAATTTAGAGACAAAAGAGATATTTCGCTGGCAGCCTGACAAATTTTGATGATTTTGATGTTTCGCCATGAAACAGGAAGTTGTTGTAACTTGGGTATACAATCTCCAATCTGCTCCAAACTTCACGTGTTTGATTAGAGTCCTGGTCTGAAGACATATACATGCCAATACTGTATTCAGTTACAGTCATATTGCCACCTGCGGGCAACAGGAAATGACATGTTTTACACATCATATATGGTCAGTCTAATCTTAAGGTAATCTTAAGGCCTGGGTGCGAGGGCCTTTTCATCGCTGCTTGCAGCTTTAATTAATAATGTTTCTGTTTTGTTCTTCATCAAAAGCCACTACCGTTGTTTATTTGGGGTATTACACAAAGAGTTTTGTGTACTTTGTTTTATGTTACAACTCTTTTCATAAAGTTATAAAGGAAATTTGTGCAAATTAATCTGAATTAAGTACACTGAACGGGAGATACCGTACATGGTGAGCTCTTTGTGTGAATGTGTTTTCTTCTGTTCTTTTCCTGTTGTTTTCTGTTGTATACATTTTGTTTATACACCTACCCACAAACGGAAACCTCAGACATTAACGGTGTGTCTTTTTCATACGTGGTCGGAAATAAAGAATCCCTTTTTTAGATGTCTGGTTGTGTTTGGGTTTTTTATAGTGAACACATTTTCACAGCAACACATAAAAAAATATACAAAATATGTATTTTACAGAATTTTTAAACTGTTTATTTAATTCAATTTTTAAAATTTAAAATGTAATGTTTGATAAAATTGCCTTTAAAAAAGCATTTGCAATTTGCTTTACTTTGTCCTTTTGTCAAACAGGAAGCAGTGTTTTGAAATTGCCTTGTTGTAGCATTTGAATTGAACAAGACCAGAAGAAGACAGACTTGGACTCAGGTCTGACTCAAGTGTGAATCCAAGGCTATTTTCAGGAGCACTTGGACTTGGCCTGATCTGGTCTTGACTATAGTCATAAAATTTGGTTTTGGACTCTGGCTTAAGTCCCAGTTCAGTCCTGAGTACTACAGCACTACTTTATACCTTGAATGTTGTGAACTACATAACATGACAGGCAAAAAGAGCTTATATGTAAAGAGGGATTGTAGATAGATGCTTTTACTAGCTGATCCAACAAAGAGGGTGTTGGTCATTCAACAACTGAACCCCTTTAGCAGACAGAACAAACTCAACTATCTGAAGACCAACTCTCCTCATGCATAGTTTTTAGATAGAAAGCTATATTGACAAATGAAAATTAACAACTAATTTATGTTTTGTTTTGTTTTTTTTATAGTTTAATGAGATAAATTTTAATTTTAGAATTTTGAAAGCAAATGTTGAAATGCTTTTCCCACTTTCAAATTTGCAGAACTATCTTTGGCTTTTAGTATTACAAGAAACAGAAGTGTTTATTTCAGCATAGACACACTGAGCCCTGTCACATGTTTTTAAGAGTTATTTTTGAGTGAAATATCAAGATCTTATCTGCTCTCTCTCTCTCTCTGGTCATTGTGGACATATTACGCCAAGTCAAGCTAATTCTTTCAGCACTCTTATTTCTTTTGTAGGTCAGGGTGTGTGCAAAAGCCAAATAATCTGTAGATAATGTGCAGTCAAAATGATTCAACCCCCTCTGCAAATCAGGTTTATTTACAATATTTACAGACTTTCAGCTGTTTGGAATGAACAAATCAAACAAAAGTAATTGAAATAGCTCAACACAGCTAATGTTTTAAGTGGTTTCCTCACATTCAACTGAAAATACAACATTTAATGACTTATGCAGTTTGAAAATTATTCACCCCCTGAACGGAATCCCTCACAACAGCACAAATCAGGTGTTTTCTCAAATGCACCTGATGTAACTAATCAAGGGCTTCATTAGTTGCACCAAGTGTGCTTGAGCTAGAACACATGAAATACCTGAACTGGTTTGTTGAGAGCCACGTTTGTCTGCATGGGAGAAATATGGCAAAAGAAGTCAAAAGAATGGTCCAAAAAGGTAAGAGAAGAGATCATCACCTTTCTAAAACAATGAACAGGACACAAAAAGATAGCGAAGGCACTGAATGTTCCTAGAGACACCATTTGAAGCAGTTTCAAACATAAAGGAATAGTGGATACACTACTGGACAGGGGCAAAAAAGGAAGCTATCAATGGCCCTCAAGTGATTGCAAAAGACCTGTAGCAAGAATTGGTGGAAACAGGCACTGAGGTTTCAGGTTGCACAGTAAGCCACGTACTAAATGCAGACGGTTTCCATGCCAGAACTCCAAAACTACTGACCCAAAAGCAAAGAAAAGTCAGCTCCAATTTGCTCAAATAAATCCTATAAATAAGTCACTGAATTTTTGCAATTCTGTTCTGTGGAGCGATGAAACAAAACTTTTTGGCCCTGGCACTGGAAACCTGCAGAGTGTTTTAGGCAAGATGAATTCATTGAAGTATCAGGAAAACGTAATGTCATCTGTGAGGAAACTGAATCTTGGGCGTCATTGGACCTTCCAACACGACAATGATCCCAAGCATACTTCAAACTTCAGGGCTTGGTTGCAGAAGAAGTCACGGAAGATTCTACAGTGGCCATCACAGTCACCTGACTTCTCTGGTGGGATTTGAACAGTGTGGTTACAGCATGTAAACCCAAGAATATTACTGAACTGGAGACCATTGCTTATGAGGAATGAAATAAGATTCATTACAGCAAAAGTACTAAAACTGCTTTTCATGAAGGGGTTGCATAATTTCAACACTTCAGAAGTCATTAAAAGTTGCATTTTCAGTTGAATTTGGGGAAGCCACTTAAAACGTTTGCTGTGTTGAGCTATTTTAATTACTCTTGTTTGATTTGTTCATTGCAAACAGCTGTAAATTTTGCCAATAAACCTGATTTGCAGAGGGGGTTGAGCAGCTTTACAGTGATAAACGGGAAAATAATGATGCAAACAGAATTCAATTCTGTTCCGTTAAAAAGGCAATAGTGTCATTTATTTATTTATTTTATTTTTTTTAAGCAGCTCACTGAAGTTTGGAATAAAGCCATCATAATTTCTTTTCATTTCCCTGTCCACCCTTTTATTTACTCCAAAGGGACACATGCAAATTTGGTAAAACATGTATTATATAATACTAATAGCTCATTCTCAATTATACAATGTAAACTACAATGTAAACAATGTAAAATACAAGTTTGTGTACATTTTTCAATCTATTAATTTGTTACTGCGCTGTATATCATTTATTTTATGCAAAGAAACATACAAGGACACAATGCCAGTCGTCTAATTGAGTAATGCATGATGAAAATGCTTAATGCCTTGCATAAAAATTATTTTATTCATCAAGATGCATCAAAATAGTTTGGATGTTAAATGTGTCCTTAGAGCTGTTCATGTTTGTTTATGGGCAGGTTATGGTCATGTCACAGCATATTTTGGCTAAGAGTGAACACTGGAAGTTTCCCGATGAACATGATTCCAGCTCCCGCAGGTGAAGCAGCAGCGTTGTAGAAACAAGATAACAGACTGGTCGACTATAGTTACATATAAATGTTTAATTTTTACTTCTAATGTTTGTTAATCGAGTTTAAATGTAGTCAATATACATATACAATATGTATTAAAAACAATATAAAACATGCTATACTGTAACATGATCCAAAAAAAGTTGAAAATAAAGGAAGTTATCAAACCACGATTGTGTGGACTATTTTACATTACTTTAGAGCATTGAAGTTAATCTGTAAACATGAATTCAAGTATGAAGTTATAAATAAGATAGCATCTTTGTAAAAATGAACCCCATTATGTTGAGTAAAATCAACCCAATTTGCTGTGTAAAATTAAGCTAACGTGTTCTGTCCTGTATTTACCCAGCCCTTGGGCTTAAAACAACCCTGTTTTTTAGAGTGTATGTTCAGACTGTAGAGTGTTAATCTTAACATGAATTATCTTACCGCTTTTTTGTGCATCTCGTGTGTAGAATGTTGGATCAGCATAAGTTATTTCTTCATCATGGCTCTGGACTGTTTCTGTAATAATGACAGACATGTTAAAACAGCAAAACTCTCAATCATCACTGACAGCTTTGTGTTGATATCAGTAGGTTGATGATAATCACTTGCCCTGATCTGTTTTTCTTTGTCTCCTGCAGATGCAGAAGATCCCAACTGCAGCTACAGTCAGCAGAGATCCAGCAGCAGCAGAGATCAACACTACTGGAGATACAGAGACTGGAGACTGGAGGTCTGGAGTCTGTGAAGCTGTTTTTGAGATTGGAGCTTGTGAGGTGGTTGTTGGTGCCACTGGTGAGCAGAGGGAATGTATTGGTTAGACAAACCCATATATACACTACTGTACAAAAGTCTTAGTTTACATTTTCAAACATTGCTTTTGCCATTAACTGTGATACTCCAGTGAGATTTTTGTATGCACAAGGAGTCTGACAACAGCCTGTGATCCACAAAGAGACCTGATCTCACCACCATTAGGGGATTTTGCACCGAATAGTTCTAGGAACTTAGTTATAGGAACCAACAGGATAGTTCCCCGAGAACTAATTTCTCCACTGGGCCATGTTCCTGGTTGGATTCACACCGGGAATAGGAACTTTAAATCAGCTGACAGCGGCATCTTTAAGTGCGACATTTACAAATGCTAAAAACTGGTGGATGGAGAATGGAGAATCGTGGGTTTCGTGTTAAGAGATGAAGATGGAATGTAAACTGTAATTTACGCAACTGAAAGAGAAAAAAGTGGGGCTAAGAGATTAAATCTCTTATGACAACTTTCAGTATTACATATTATCGAGGCGGAGAAAAGAACACAACCCTGCAGACAGCAGGTAAATGCTGTTATCGCTGTTTTCCATGTTCGTGAAGTAGCCTAAATATGTTTACATGGCTTTTTAAAAATGCCGGGTGCCGGTGTTTGACATGTGTTTGACCAATCAACATACATTTACATCACTGATAGTTCCTAGTCCTGGTTTAGACCCTACTCTGAAGTAGCTAATTTAGTTCCCCAAAAGGAGTTCCTAGAACAAAAGTCATTCCTAGTTCCTGCTGTACGAACACGGCAAAATCTGGGTCCTTCAGCCAATAGTTCTAGGAACTATGAAAATTCCTCTGGTGCGAAATCCCCTATTGAGTCCGTTTTTGGGTTACATGAAGAAACAGAAACAACTGAGAAAAACTAAATCCAGAAAAAACTGAGGTAATGTCTCTGAGATGCTTGAAGAAACCAACCTGCAAAGCTGTGAAAAGTTTTAGGCACTTGTGTAGAAATGCTGTAAAGTAGGGATGCTCCGATTAATCGGCTAACGATCCCTATCAGCCAACGATCCCTATCAGCCGATAATTGCTTTGGAAAGTTTGATCGGTGGTCTCTATACACTCACTGCTTTGAATGACTAACTTTTATAACCTTCAGTTATTCAGGGAAGACCATCCATATTATTATTTACATTTGATTCCTTAATTTTTTTGGTATTTCCTACAGTACCTCAATACTACTACATGAAAAAACTTAAAGCACTGTTTATTTTGTGTTTCTTTATTCTATTTTATTTATTTGTGCTACTGCTTGTAAATTGTTTATTTGTTTTTGTTTTATTACTGACTGTTTACTTGTCTTTTTTGTGAATTCACTTCAGAGATTGAAATCAGGCTTGTGTGTAAGCTATTGTGCAACAATTGCCCATTGTAAAAACAAAAATGTACTGCATGATCAAACATTTAGATGAGATAATTATGTTTTTTGAAAAATGTCTAAAAAATTGACCTCTCCCTCTTCAAATAAAAAGAAAAAAATCCCTCCACATTTTCCCCATTTTCAAAAATGAAATTCAGGCCCTGAATGAATGTCTGTAAAAGTCCTGATAGGAGCATCCCTATAAATAATTATAAGTGATAAAAAGAAGACTTGGTATCTGTGATTGACATGATTGACAATCAGTGATCTGTGATTGGCTCCAAAAATCCTGATTGGAGCACCCTTACTGTAAAGTGAGGATGCTTTCAAAAATAGAGTTATAAATGGATTTTATTTATCAATTAACTTTTATTAACTAAATCAAATAAATTTTTGCCATGACCACCCTGTTTCTTTAAAATAGCATTTCCTACTGACACACTACAGCAAAATATATACAACCTTAATGGCTTAAGACCATTTTTTGTTGGTAAAAATACTAACATGTCTCAGACTTTTGCACAGTACTGTATATTATAACCGGAAGTTATAAGGATGATTTAGTATTATTTACAATATGAAGAAAATGAGATGAATTGCACTTTAATTTTCTTCTCACCTTTAACAGTAACATTGAATCTCTTGGTTGACTCTTTATTCCCAATCGTGAGAGTTAGTAGATAAAGTCCAGAGTCTGTGGTTCTGGTGTTTCTGATGGTCAGAGATCCAGTCTGTTGATCTAGATTCAGTCTGTCTCTGAATCTCTCATCCTCATATTTAGAATCGTTCCAAGTCGCTATCTTGATTCTAGCTATACGGATGGTTTCAAACCTCCACTCTATATTTTTATATGTCTGTGTTTCATTAACATCATTGTGTAGAACTACAGAATCTCCCGCCGTCACTGAAACTCTTTTCACTTCATTTGTCTCAGCAAACGTAAACACACCTGGAGAACAAAAGCACCAACAGACACAGATGAGCTTATAGTTTAAGTAACAGATTTAGTTTCTTGAAATTTCAAACCAGATATGATTTAAATGTATTGTAAATCTTTGCATTATTTTGACTGGAAGTGAATCAAGTATTTGAATTAATTAATTGATTGTACTGTATTTGATTTTATTGGAATTTACAAAAACATGTACAGAACAGCAGCATATCATGAATGCAAATTATAATATATATATATATATATATATATATATATTATCTATAATGCAGCTTCACTTCACAGACCTCAAACTCTATCTTTCTCTGGAATTAACAGCAAATGCTGATTTAAATAGACTGGAATACATTTGTCAATAATAGATAAACACTTGTAACTTACCAATCATATGCCACAAACTGAGCACAAATAATGTGTCGACCATTTCCAGCTGAAAAGCTCACAGAATACTCTGAAATATTAACAGTTCTAAACGAGTCACAAAGGCAATATGTAGTAGCGTAGTTACAGATCTCTTACAATCTTACAGTTGTACTATAACTGAAGGCAGAGAGTTTGTTGTTTGTTTTATGGCAAGAGGGGAAGGGTCATTTTTTGCCTTTATTTGACAGGACAGATGAGAGACAGGAAGCAACGGGGAGGAGATCAGGAAACACCAAAAGCAGAAATTGAGGTCACTCAAAGCGTTGTTTTACACAGTCCACAAGTGTGGATCTCCTCTTACACAAAGAAAATATATTTCTCTATATATGAATGATCAAAATATTAAATGATTTAACAGTATATTTGAAAATATACAGAATAATATATTGTGTTAATATTTTATAATATATTGAATAATACATTGGAGGAATTGCCCTTATATGAAAAATATGTGACAATATATTTACTAATATATCATAATGTATGTCATTTTTATTCAGTAAGACACTGTATAGTATATAAATGTACATGTGATCAGATATGGTACTGCATGTATAATATATTGTAGATATATTACTCATGCAATATAAACACACATATACAGAGAAACATAAAAATTTCATATTTTAGAATTATTTACATTATAAATGCTTCATATTTTCAAGCAAGTTAACAATAGCGCAAGCACACCTGCATGTAGTAAAGTATATGGGTCAATGACGTAGATTTTCAACAGGCCCATTTTAAAATACAAAAAAATTATATCTTTTGCAATTGTTCAAAAAAAAAAAAAAATGTTGTGTACACATAAATTCATATTAAAATTTTAAATTAAGTGATTTTAGCGTTCCCTTTCATGGGAACTGTCGACGCTGCGTCAAACGCAATGGGAACGCCTCTGCGTGATTGCGTTGTGAAGCACTCGTGAAATCGAACTAATAATGTGACGAGACGTCAGAAGCAGGCGACGTCACGGACCAGGAAACTATAAAGCGTACCCAGAACAAAGAACGCTAGCTTCTGTGTCTTCAGCAAGCGCTCAGTGTTATCGTGTGTCTTATTTGGTGTTGTTTGTCTTGCTACATATATACAAGTCACGATCTCTTCATCTGAGGACAAGAGTATCTCACACCACATTATATATATATATATATAAAGACATGTATTATGGCAGGAAAACAGCAGTTAGTCAAGTGTGTTCATCCCTGCCCCTGTTTCATCACAGGTGGGGATACACACAAGATGTGTGTTGTTTGTATGGGAGTTGAGCATGCCCAGACATGCCCGCGGATCGGGTCCATTTGTGGGGTTCACAAATGGATCTGGCAGAGGGGTTAGAGACGGGCCCAGGTCGAGCGGACAGGTCGAGCGGATGTCGACCTGTTTGCTTCGGGAGAAATGACCCAGTGTCCTCTGTGGTTCTCTCTATCACATCCAGCACCATTGGGCCTGGATGCCATGACGAGGCTGCGTCTGTACGCATTTCCCCCGATCACTCTGCTCCTGGGAGTTCTGGAGAGGGTGTGCCGGGATGGGGTCCGTCTAATATTGGTAGCCCCGTTCTGGCCAACCTGAATTTGGTTTTCAGACCTAGTGTCTCTCTTGGATGGCTCTTCGATGGAGATCCCTCTCAGGCAGGACCTTCTGTTTCAAGTGGGCGGCATGATACTTCATCCTCGCCCAGAATTATGGAGACTGTGGGCCTGGCCTCTGAGGCCTATCATGCTATCATGGCCTATCATATCGGCCTATCATGCTCTCCTCTGGGGGAATCCTCGGTAGTTCGGGACCCCCTTGTTATACGCTTTCTTCGTGGTACTTTGAGGCTGAGGCCTGCTGTTCGTACAAGAACTCCGGCCTGGGACTTTGTCTGGGACTTTTGTGATAAAAATGCAGTGTTTGCCTCTAATATCAAAGAGCTACACATATTTTTTGACCAAATAAACAACAAATAAATTAGCTTTTAAAAAAATCTGCAACCAGTATCAGAATCGTACAGAGCCCCGCACATGACATGCAAGAAAAAAAAAAAAATCGTGCACACGAAACATACTAATTCGTTCCCTCGATTTACTAATTCGTGCATGATTTAGTAATTCGTTTCCTTGATGTACTAATTCGTGTGCATGATTTACATGTGCATGATTTATAAATTGAGGGGAATGAAATAGGAAATCGTGCGCACGATTAAGTAAATCGAGAGAACGATTTAGCCTACTATTTTTTTCCTGCATGTCATGTCTGGGTCGCCGTAAAATCGGCCAATTTGCTTCTAAAAAAATTGGAATTGGCCATGAAAAATCAAAATAGGTGCATCACTAATAAAAACATATTAAATAAAGCATTTTAAAAATCTAATCGTTTTTTCACTGTAAAAGCAAACTCAGTTTTAAAGAGCAGTGTACTAGTTTTCGTGCAAATTAATTTGTTGTTAATATGGTTAATATTAATGCAACTATCAGCGCACTAAGGTTTTTTTTTTTTTTAAATTCAGCCCGCACATGGTTATTTTTTTCCAATCCGGCCCTCAACCTAAAATGAGTTTGACACCCCTGCCCTAGAGAGTCAGAGTTGTGTCATTGCTGTTATTATGTCTTTTGTTACATTATATTAGGTTAGAGTAGTTATAGTATATTAATTTGTTTAATTGGCTTATTGGTTTGTAACATACAATAAATGCAAGTCTATATTCACAACCTTGTATCTTTGTAGCTAACAAAAGATGCTGAGGCCTATGTAAGGCTTGATTTTCCTGCTTAGACAAAAGCTGATATCAAACACCCTACGATAAAACAATAAAACTCACTAATCTACAAGGAAATAGTAAATATTTACAATACTTTTGTTCTGGCCTGGGTATTTAAGGGAAGGTGGCAAAGCAGCCATTTGGGACATTCTGTAGCCAGAAGACCCCCATGCAGTGATGGGTGAGTCTCTTAAAAACACTCACACACTGTTTGTATGCATTTCTTACTCTTAGAGTCATCTTTGAGCAATTGATGTTATGTATTTATTATTCTGAACTGGCTTCTAATTGTCTAATTGTGTAATTGGCATGATACGTTTTTACCTGACAAATAAAATATTATACTTGATTCTCCTAAAATCATAATAACCAGTAGATTAAGTGGAGTCTGGAATTTCTGCAAATCTGCGTCAGGATAGGTCAAACTAAAGGCTCAATGAAAAGAGCATGTGGCACATCATGTGGGACCTTTTGATTTCTGTCTATGACTGACTTAGCAAGTTGCAGTATTGTGACTAAAAAACTGTGTTTTTGTATGAACAAGCATTGAACGGTTCAGCTTAAATGCATAACTAAACTCTGTACCCTCTGACTAAGAATCAGAATTGATGATTTTGTGTCTGTGAGAACACGACCGGCCGACGTGAATTCTCTATGCGATATCGGGTCCCTAATGAATGAATAATTAAAAATACGGGATACCCAGAATAATCAAATATCTAAATTAATAGAATCACAATCTAAATGTAATAATCATTTGAAATATGAGTCAGATTAATTGCACAGCTAAAGGAAAATTGAAACTAAATTCTAAAAATTAAGTGAACTTCACAGGACCGCTGAAAAGACATACACACATTATATACCTTCGCCCAGACTGCTGGATTCCGTCGTTGGGCCGACGGGTGGTCACCTAGATAGCAGAAAGGTGGTGGATGCAGTAGGCCTGTTTTATTTATTCTATTTTTATTTACATTATCATATTTTGCATTAATTTCATATTTTTATCCTGGGCTGGCATAAAATTTTGCATTTAAATATGTAATGCACCATTATTATTAAGAATACAGATGATTATGATGATTATGATTTTTTTTTTTTTACAAAAGAACTTGAAAAGACATTTTTACATTATTGTTTACAATATCTGATTCATTATTGTCTGATGTTGATGTCTGTTCTCTCATCTCTCGTTCTGGATTTGATGTCATAACCCAGAACAACAATGGCAGTCACAGCAGCCACACCCATCAGAGCAGTGACGGCCAATCGGATCACAGGTTCAATAGTATCGCAACCCCAGCCAGAGTCTGAGGAAAGACAATAAATTCAGTATATGTAACACTACTGAAAAACTCTAACATCACACCAGAGTCAGAAATATACCTGAACTCAGTCTGGAGAGCTGAGAGACGTTGAGATGTTTGGTGTGGTTGCTGGTGGGATTGTTGATCACACAGCTGTAGATGTTTTTATCCTGATGTTCCACCTCCAGAGGAAGAGAGAGACTGATGCTGAGATCAGACACACTGATGCTGGACAATAAACTGTTTCCTTTGTACCAGGAGAGAGTCACATGACTCACATTCACAGCTGAACACAACAATGAACAAACTGATGAAGGATTTGGTGGACAGAAACTGATGATGACAGGAACAGGCAGAGGAGCTGAAAAACATGAGAGAATAAGAAACTATGACAGTAAGAGGTAAGCAGTAAGCTTTGTCAGGTATTTAATGATTATAATTATAAATATAGCTGCAAGCAGCGATGACGGGCCAAGGCCCGGAAGCACCGCCACCACGGTGGCTTCAGGGCAACTGTGCACGGCGGGCAATGGCCATTTTAAAACAGTTAAACATAAAAGGACTATGTCAAATATGCAGAATATCATCCTAATCTGACATGTCTGTTAAAAAAATGTCTAAAAATTCTAGAACAAATTATATACTATTATTTGTGCAAACACCACAGTGCTCTGAGAAATCTAATCCAGCCTTAATGCGAATGTCTGTGATTGCTGATGTTGTGTTTTTTGACCTCCCTAAGCTGTTGTTTGTGCTCCAATCTTATGCACCAAAAGGCATGCTTTCATTTAATTTCAGTATGTGTGGTATAAGATGAAAATATAAAATTAAAAAATTAATAAATAGAGCCAAATCACAGAACCTGCAAAGACAATGTTAATGTCAGTCTCAGGTAATAGTTAGGTACATGTCTAGATTTTTCTGCTCACTTATGCAAGTTTATTTTAAACAGCCACTTTTATAATCTTGTGAAATTTACTTGAATTATATAAATAAATAATTTAAAAATAATTTTAATTGTAAAAATAATAATTGTAACTCAAACAACATTTAGAAAACTGTGTACCAATAGTGATAATAGTGTCATAGTTCAATTTCAAATGAGTGTGAAGTTCAAATTTGCAGTGTGTTTTTATATTTTAATTAACCTAATAATCAAACTAATAATGTAATACTATGTTGTCAGTGGCCTACAAATATATAGTATTAGCATGATTAGCTGCTTCAGGTGTGTTTGATTAAGGGTTGGCACTAAACTCTGAAGCACAGTGAGTCTGCAATAAAAGGGTTAAATAACTGATCAAGGGTGTAAAACTCTCTCTCTCACACACACACACACAAACACACACACACAGACACACACGCACACACACACAGACTGAAGGAGTGAGGGGGAGAGGAGGAGGAGAAGGAGGAAGGAAGGAGGAGGAAGGAGGAGGAGGAGGAAGGAGGAGGGGGTAGGGGGGGTTGGGCATGAGTCTACGTCTGTGTGTGTGTGAAAAATCCACATTCAAACCAAAATATCTGACTTCCTGTTGGTCGGAGCTAATAACTGTAAATTAGAAAGTTGTCCAGCTAAATGAGACCAATATGTGTTCCAAGTTTGGTGACTGTAGTATAAACTAACCCCCCACTTTGTCCAAAGATGGCGCTATAGAGGCCCTGCTCCCCCACCTGTTTTTTACGGTTTTGCCCATGTCTACTGGTTGACATCTTTGATGTTTGTATCGAATTTCATGCAATTTGAAGCATGCTAAGCATCTCAAAAGCATCCAAACGAAAATTAAAGTTTGATGTGTTGCCATGGAAACAGTGTTTGAGATATCACAATTCTTTTCAAAGGTCTAAATCTGCTGTGCATTGACATTACACTGATGAAGTTTGAAACAAAACGGGTAAAAAAAAGGGTGATCTCAATGCATTTTGAAAGTGATACATTTCCTGCTGCCAGTTGGTGGTGCTATAACTTTGACTCACAATAGTCACATCCATGTGTTCAGCATCCTATTACGAACAGACAGCTGAAGTTTTACAAAAATCAATGAATGTATGCAGACGTTATAACACATTTCCTGTTTCCCTTTTCTCACCATAAATTCGTTGCCTAGCCACGGCCAAACCATTCGAGATATCAAGAATCCGCTGGCAATTTTTCATCATCAATCTCTTGACTTCTTTCTGACCGAGTTTGGTGGTGATCGGATTAATCGTCTAGGAGGAGTATATCAAATTCCAGAGCATGCGTTTTCCAAACAACCCATAATAGCTGACTTCCTGTTGAGGTGACGTATAACTTAGAGTACGAAAGTTGTTCAGCCCGATGAAGTCTATATGTGAACCAAGTTTCATACAAATACGTGCAAGCTTGTTTGATATATGGACCATGTTTTTAGACAACGTTCAAGGGGGCACTGTTGAGCCCCCCTGCCACGCCCGGGTACCAGCTTCTGCCCGGCCCTGATGGCCAATGATTCTGATGTGTGTGCAAAGTTTCAAGAGTTTTTTGAGCATGTTAAGGGCCCCAAAAATGCCCGAATAGTCGAAAAAAAAATTCCTAAGGAAAACAATAGGGCCTTCAGCCCTTTACAGGGTTTTGGCCCTAACTAAATATAATCATTAAATACCTGACAAAGCATATAATCACTTATAATTGATTCAAATTTAACAATTAACTATCTGAGATGCCAATAGCTGATTAAAAAATATAAAACGACAAATACAAAGTTATGAAAAAAGTGATGATAACATTTTAGTGTAGTGTCCAGTTCTCATTATGAACTAGTTGCATATCATCATGCATATTATTTGGATTGGCTGTTTGTTAGTACTCATAAAGCACACATTAATGCCTTATTCTGCATGTTCTCCATATTCTAAATCCCTTAAAGGTGCAATATGTAAGAATTTTGCAGTAAAATATCCAAAAACCACTAGGCTAGTGTTATATATTTTGTTCCCTTGAGTACTTACAATATCCCAAATGTTTGCAACTATTTGTAAATTGTGAGAAAATTGCAATTTTAACCAAGGCTCCGGGACGTGTGAGGAGTCGCCTGTCAATCGCGTCATACCCGCGTTACCCTTGGTTTCCGGTTTATTTTGTAGAAACCATGGAAACACCAAAGACGCTTTAATATTTACAGTACATGTTTTAATAGACAAGGGAACAACTGTTTTGATATATTTATAGACAGAAAACTAATTATTGTTATATAGCTCAACACGTTTAGTTTTATTGTTTAGATCTAATTTTCTAACATAGCAAAATCAGATGCAGCTTTATTTTTAGTAACAGTAATACAGCATTTTCTACATCATACAGTATGTTTTAAAATTAATTGCATGCCATTTATCAACACAAGTCATCCAGCATTTAATATATTCTAAGTATGATCTAGTTTACTGCAGTGTGTAACAGTGTCTCACACATAGACTGTAAAAAAATATGGACGTAGTGTCCGTGACGTCACCCATAGAGTTCTGAACAGCAGTTTTGACGCGCAAATGAGGCCGCGGCCATCTTAGCTGCGCATCACCACACGTCACTCCCGGATAACTGAAAATGGGCAAAGAGGCGGGAGGTGGTTTGAGCTGATGTGACCTGGTTGCTGAAACCACACCCACCTAGCTCGTAGTGATCATGTTAGCAGGCAAACGAGCTATCTATCTTAGATACGATCTAAAATATTAATGAGGATAAGTTTTATCATTAGAAAGTTCTAAAGGTTTACTGTCAATCTACGTTGTTTTTTTAAAGATATAGATGCTCCAACACCAGTGTTGGGTGTGCAAATAACAACATGGAAAATCAAATGGGACTTCATACCTTTATAATGAAATAGAGATCGCGAGATGAATCCAATCTGTGGCACTTGGGTAAAATATGAGTGTCCATTGCAAAACAAAAAAACAGTACTTTTTGTCCATGAAAGATTTATATATTGTCCATTGTTTGCATCACATGTCTTCTGAATGATCTGCTCTCTGTCATCGTTCAAGAAATAAAGCAATCTGAGCAGCGTTTATGTTGTAAAACTGTATCCGATCGTATCTAACAAACAAATGAGCCTGTGTCCAAAGTATATTTTTTTCAAAATAGTGCAGCAGTTTTAGTTATAATATCCAAGCAGTGCTGTCGGATTTTGATATCCTCCCGCCATTGTCATTGTAGTAAATCTCACAACCAAAACTTTCAGCCAATGCCACGATCCAACAACGTGTGTCTGTTTCTTCCGCATGCGTGCACATGTACACAGATGCACATCAGTCTCGAATATTATGCAGCAAGCCATTTTTTATAATTGTATAAAATAATCGAGAAAAAAGCACAAATATGGCAGAGATGCCAAATTCAGTGGCTGAAATTAGCTGCTGAGGTAACATGACGGCTCACAGACAGCAGCGGCAATCCACCTGTCACTCAAGTGACCACGCCCTTAATTATGCAGAACTTTAAGGCTTAATATAATTTAAACGGATGAGTTATAAAAAAATTCACCCCCCTCAGAGTTGTCATGAAGGGCAAAATTAGCAGTATAGACCAAAACCACAATTTGAACCAACTTGCAAACATGTTTTTTTCTACTGTAAACCTGGCCAATTTAACATGAGACTCTATGAGATTCTGCTCTCTTTTGGAGCCTGTTCCTAGCAGCCAGTCGATGAATCGCAGTTTAAGTCACTTCCGTATTGGCTTCACGAGAGACTGGGGGAGGTTGCCGCTTGGTCTCACAGCATCCGCCGAGCAAACGCACAGAGTAACATTATAACATCATTTTCAACACACTCAAATGTATCTAATATGATAAACAGCTGTGTTACGTCATACTCATGACCGGAAAAGCGGCGCCGGCGACTGTGGCATAATAAAAGTTCTGCTGCTCGTGAGGCGTGTGTTGATCAATCACTCCAGCTCCTCGTTCAGCTCCACAACACTCGCTCCTGCTCTGCTTCATACTACAGTAACGTTAATAATCACATCCATGAACATGATCCTATCCCAGTTCTTTTAAACCGGCCACTGAGGTGAAGACCACATGTCCCAAGATTCTGACCTCAAACTTGGCGTCATCAAGCTACGTTTTTGGTTTGAATAGGCCTCTAGTGACCTCTAGGGGTGTGCACTTTTTACACCATTTGTCCTATTTCCACTTATCAAGAATAATTTTTTATTAACAACTACATCCACCCCACCCCTAAACCTACCCTTAGTGATTTATAGTGCCTTTACACTTAATGAGCACATGTGTCCCCTGGGATCGAACCCACAATCTTATGATCACATGATTGTATATTGTTGTTGCAATGCTCTACCAATTGAGCTATGCAAAACCCAAAATATGACGCAAATAAAAGGGAACAATGCATTAAAATGAAAGTGTCCTGTTGTCGATAGGGGCGCAATTTTAGCAAAGGGTCCAATGGTTTATATTTCAGGGAAGTGACAAATGACCTATATGGTTGTATTGGTTAGAGAACATGTTGGAGTTGAGCCCTAAACTAAAGTGTGACCAAAATGATTACTAGGAACTAACATAATTATGAAAAGACAGGAAAACACACTCTATAAAATATGTAAAAGTCTACTCACCATAAACCGTGACATTGTACCTCTCGACTGGCTCCTTATTTCCGAACTTTATGCTTTGTGCATAAACTCCACTGTGTTCATGCCTGATGTTTGTGATGGTGAGAGATCCAGTGTGATTATCCAGCTGGAGTCTGTCTATGAATCTCCAGTCATTATTATAATATGTTGTTGAGAGGGTACCGTTTACTTTCTTGATTCTAGCAAGAGGAAGCTTTTCAGTCATCCATTCTATCATGTCATATCCTGGTATGTCAGCAGACCTAAAATCATATTTTAACGTGACAGAATCTCCCTCAGTCACTGGCACTGATTTCACTGCATTTGTCTCAGCAACAAACACTCCTGTATGACAAGATTAAATAATGTAAATAATAAAAATGTGGCACTTTTCAATAACGTTGAGTTGTTAACACTGCAATTCATTTTATGTCATTAACTAGCAATGAATAACAATATTTATGGCATGTATTAATTCATGTTGATTTATAAATACACTTTTTCATTTTAAACTTGTGTGTCATAATAGGCTACATTTGTTAATTTATAGGCTACAATTTTAATGTGTTAGTATAATATCTAAATTGACTGTACCATAGATTAATAAATTCTAATTAGCCTATCTTATTTTGGTTAATGATACCATAATTTATTACCTAATATTTTCAGATTGAACTGTATTGATCTAATAATGCAAATCCTTTGACTAAAAATATGATTTCAGTGAAGTGCACATATAGCTACTTACCAACCAGATGACAAAAACACAAGCAGAACCAAATAAACGCTTGGATCATTTTCTTCAATCGTTTGAGATGAATCACTTAGTCTGCAGCCGATTTCGACAGAATGTGTCATTTGAGGTTAGAGTCAGAGAAACTCCTCCTGTCAGTGCGCGTCCGTGAATATGCGCGCGATTGTGTACGAGATAGCGCGGTTTAAAATCTTTGTGTAGATAGAGAAATTCTGCCTATTTACCACAGCTGCAAGACAGACAACAGAAGATGCATTCAATTGAGTCAGTCGGCCACTAAAATGACCTGAATTAAACTACTGCAGGTTTCACTTTGACTCATAACCTGAGCTGGTCAAATGCATTTAGTTTAATCTTTCTTGCATGATAATTTTATCATTTATTTTTTTATTCCACAGTAAAGCTATCTTGAGGGGAAGTCAAAAAAAAGCCATCATACACACTAAACATATACAAGCTCAGACATCCGGAAAGAAATTCACACATTTTATTTGCGTTCATCTGAGTGATGACAATGTGGTCTTTTTTTCTGTTCTTCTTTTTCTGCTCAGTTCACTTTTTTCTTTTAATTCTAATAGTCTAACACCAGGTGCCATGGCTGGCCCCATCCATGTGGTTTAGGACGACTAAGATGGTTGGAGTGGAAGTGTCAGTGGGTGTCAGATCCAGACATTGTCTCAAACTACTCAAGATCTCTCTTCAGGGCCATATTGGTTTCCGAGATGTCATTTACGGTGCTCGGAGTCCAGAAACTCCTTGATGTCATACATGGGCCTATCCTCCAGGAGCAGCAGTAGAGCCTCTTAGTCAGGAACTTTTGATACTCAGCGTTTTTGATCTGCCTGCATTGACACCATTGTATGAGAACAAAACTGAGCTAGACAATGACATTATTGTTTACTCCAGAGCTGCTGTAGATAAACTAACTAAATTAATATCTAATGATTTTTACAACAGAATGAATCAATACTGAATTTACTTAAGCTGGACAATGACACCATTTTCTTCTAGAGCTGCTGTACAGCCAAAATTATTTTCCTGTAAAGCTGCTTTGACACAGTCTGCATTGTAAAAAGAGCTAGCCTATATAAATAAAGTTGACTTGACTTATGGAGGACTGTATAGAAAAGTGCAGCCAGGTTTTTATATATATATAAAAAAGTATACTTTAAATAGTTTTATATCTTTCAAGAAAGAAATTGAACACTATATTCGACTCTATACAATTTTCTATGAAGCAAAAAAACAGCTAAAACTTTGAACATTAGTAAACTTTTCATTTTATGAAGATTTATATTAAGCCCCCTCTGTACATTATGTTTGTTACATGTATGATGTTATTTAGCTTTTCTTTTAAATTTTTATGTCAAATATTTTGTCAAATATACTTCTAAATGTCTGTTCAGTGGTCGCTATGTAACTAACACAAGACTATGTAACTAACACATAGTCTACTCATCTTTACATCAATAAAATGTGCAACACTTTACTATATGTAATACAATTATGCTCGAAAGTACGGTGGCCGAGAGAGCTCAACGCACTGCAAATGAAGAAAACACATGCAAATAGAAAAAACACCAGAAAATAAAGAAAACATCTTCATCAGTTTGACAACACATGCGCTGCAAAAGTCACAACACTTACAAATAGTGAAACGCGCTGCAACGTCATCACGTAACAATGGTGGAGTAAAAGGACGGATGGCAAGTTCAATCTGGTGTCTGCGTGGTTTGATCTGAAATAACTAGAAAGGTTATAACATTGGCGACGAGGATGTTGAAACAAGGACTCACTCATTAGTTAAATCTGGAAGTGTTAGATAGTTTTTTTTTCTTTTTCTCAGTTAGTTAAAAAAGTTTAGCTGAGATAGACGGCGCGCGCGTTAAAGTTTTCTCGGTTTAGCCGGCTATAGTAGCCATTTCATACCTCAGTTTGCAAGTATCTCAGAAACTCTGCGCAGACTGACAAAAAAAGATACCAAATTTCAGTTTGGACCTGAACAAAAGAAATTTCAAAATTCTCAAAGATAAGCTGGCTGAGGCCACAACACTAGCTTATTTTGATAAGGACGCACCAACAAAAGTCATTGCCGATGCTAGACCAAAGGGAATTGGAGCAGTACTAGTGCAGGACCTACGAGGAGGAACAGTTCCTGTCTGTTATGTGAGCAGGAGCTTGACAGTGTGTGAACAAAGGTATTCGCAAACAGAGCGAGAAGCACTTGCGTTAGTGTGGGCATGTGAACGATTACTCATACTTTATGGTCGGAAGTTCGATCTGGTCACAGACCACAAAGCATTGGAGGCAATCTATAGCCCTTGTTCAAAACCATGCGCACGAATCGAAAGGTGGGTCTTGAGATTACAGCCCTACGATTTCCGAGTGATTCATATACCGGGAACACACAACATTGCAGATCCTCTGTCACGCCTGTTGGGCCCATCAGCCAAAAGTGAGAAACACACGCACAAAGCAGAAGAATATGTGCGGTTTATAGCTGTTTGTGCAACACCAAGTGCCCTGACCACCAAGAAGTTGAGCAGATATCAGCAAATGATGTGGAAATACAGAGACTGAGAATGGCCATTCAAACAGGTTGTTTAATGACTGCCCTGCATACAGGCATATTGCAGGTGAGCTATGTGTCATTGGCCAAATAATACTCAGAGGAGCAAGAATTGTTTTGCCACAGTCACTGCGAGGAACAGCAGTGCAGTTGGCTCATGAGGGTCATCTTGGTGTTGTAGGAACAAAACAACACCTCAGAACAAAGGTTTGGTGGCCCGGAATGGACAGGGCCGCAGAAAGATTTGTAAGGACATGTCACGGGTGTCAGCTGGTAGCAAAACCAGACGTTCCAGAACCACTGTCACCCACAGTGATGCCTGAAGGGCCATGGCAAAACTTAGCCACAGACTTGCTCGGTCCTTTGCCTGACGGACATTCAATTCTGGTTGTTGTTGACTATTACAGCAGGTACTATGAATATGCAATCCTCAAGTCCACAACGGCAGAGAAAGTGATTGACCGTTTGGAAGACATTTTCAGTCGGCACGGACTTCCCTTAACAATCAGGTCAGATTGTGGCCCGCAATTCAAGTCTAGTCAGTTTCAGGCGTTTTGCCAGGAGAATGGTATCCACCATATCAAAATGACTCCAAAGTGGGCACAAGCAAATGGAGAAGTGGAAAGACAAAACGCGTCACTGATGAAACGAGTACGGATTGCCCAAGCTGAGGGCCAGGATTGGAAAAGGGAGCTTCGCAAGTATGTGACTGTGTACAGGTCCATACAACATGCCACAACGGGCAAAAGCCCAGCGGAACTTCTTTTCCAGAGGAAGATAAGAGGAAAGTTACCAGACATTACAACACCACACAGTGATCTTGAAGCTCGAGACCAAGATGCAGAGCAGAAAGGAAAAGCCAAGATATACACAGACAACAGACAAGGCGCTAAGACGTCAGATATAGAGGTTGGAGATCAAGTGCTTGTAAAGCAGGATAAAACAGACAAGTTCTCGACAACATTTCACAGCACACCTCACAAGGTCATACACAGAGAGGGTACCAGTGTTGTCATTCAGTCACCCACTGGAGCACAGTATGCACGGAACACGACATTTGTCAAGAAGTTTCATTCTGTGGAAACACCAACAGTGAGTGGTGAAATGAATTGTGCACAAGAGCCAAGGTGTGACGAGGGGCAAAAGGGAATCGCAGATGAATGCAAAAATGAACTATGAATCAATTCAGAGAGAGGAACAGATTCCTAAACCATGCAGGCCTCAGAGACAAATCAAGTTGCCTGAAAGGTTTAGAGACTATGTTATTGAGTGACTAATGAGATTCAAAAGTATTGACGAAGAGAAGTGAGGTGGAGTTTAAAAAAAGAAAAAAAAAAAGAAAAGAGAGTTATGTTATGGTTTAGTGTACCTGTTTGAAAGTGAAAGTGCTTATGTTTTATCAAGTTGTAAATGAGCTAAAAAAAAAAAAAAAAAAAAAAAAAGGAAAAAAGAAAGCAGTGTTATGTGTTTTGAGTGTTCTGAACTGTCTTAAGTTTAAGTTGAATGGATTTAAAATGTGAATGGGAATTTTAGTGGGGTAAGTTCATATTCAAGTAGAGGGGGGATGTTGTGTATTGATGTGACGTCATTAACGTCATCACGTAACAATGGTCAAGTAAAAGGACGGATGGCAAGTTCCCATTCAGTCAGTCACGTTCGACGTACGTCGATACTGACGTAATGGGGTCTCGCTAGGGAGCCCAATCACCTCCAAGGATACAAAACAAGCCAATGGGAATTGGCCTGTGAGATTTACATGCCGGGCCCCTCCCCCGGCATCCGGGTATAAATAGGGCCGGCATACTCACCTTCATTCATACTTTTGCTTCGGAGCCGATCACATCGGATCTGCGCACTTCATCTCCAAGAAGAAGAAGAGTGAATTTCTAAAGAGCAAAAACAGCAATTATAATTGCTACAAGGACTCGGTCCTGCAACAGCAATTTTAATTGCTACCTTTGTTGTTTTTGTTCCGGTGGCCTGCTCGAGTCTCTCCAGCTGGTGGGAAGGCACATTCAGCGGTGGGGGTGACGACGCGCTGCCCACAGGACGGTGCTACGCCCATCCCTGGGTGCTTCGGCTGGTGAGGTATACTGAAAGAGCAAGCACGGGCGATCAGCGTCTTTTTCAAGATGTCTTTTCGTCCGTGTGTTTCTGGATGCGGTCGTTTCCTGACCTCTTCTGACGGCCACGATCACTGCCTCACGTGTCTGGGTAGACCGCACGCTGAGTCGGCGCTCGTGGATGGTACATGCCCTCACTGCGAGGGCATGTCCATGTTGGTGTTGAGATCGCGTCTCTCCTTCTTTAACACGGAAGTGAGAGGCCCCTCTGTCACTACCCCGGCGCCGGTGGCTGTAGCGGCCACCGGCCAGGTTAGTGCTCTGGGAGATCTGAGGATCACAGTGGGAGCTACTTCGTCGGGCCGTCCCCACGACCCTCCCACTCCTCAACAACACCATGTGCCGTTGAGATGCCGTCTGCTGCCGCGGGGCCCTCTTCGGGGGTGCCCCACGTCACTTTCGGCGCTCCGGAAGAGGATCGGATGTCGATCGCTGCATCGGGGAGTGGGTGAACGGCTCAGAGTCTGACGATGACTCCGAGCTTCCGCCCTCAGGGGTGGTTGCTCAGTCAGAGGCGGACTCCGAGTTAACAGCCATGCTTGCCCGGGCCGCCGCGGGCATCGGGCTCGAGTGGAACCCTCCACCCTGTCCCGAGCGCTCGCGGCTGGATGACTGGTTTCTGGGGTCGGGGCGCAGCGCTCAGCCGCGTCCCGCCCCAGTGCCGTTCTTCCCGGAGGTGCATGAGGAGCTCCAGAAGACCTGGTTGGCACCTCACACTGCCAGACTACGGTCCTCTGCCTCCTCCACTCTCACTACCCTCGATGGGGGAGCCGCCAAGGGATACGTGGACATTCCTCAGGTGGAACGTGCGATTGCGGTGCACTTGTGCCCGCAGTCCGCGGCCACCTGGCGGAATCGTCCGCGTCTCCTGTCCCAAAGCGGGTAAGACCACGGCCGCTCTCGCTGCCAAAGCTTACTCCGCTGCTGGACAGGCGGCTTCTGCCCTGCACGCCATGGCTATTCTGCAGGTCCATCAGGCTAAAGCCCTGAAGGACCTGCACGAGGGTAGTGCTGATCCAGGGGTGCTTCAAGAGCTGCGCGCCGCGACCGACCTTGCCCTCCGGGCAACGAAGGTCACGGCACGCGCCCTGGGTCAAACGATGTCCACCCTGGTGGTCCAGGAACGGCATCTTTGGTTGGACCTGGCTGAGATGAGGGAGGTCGACAAAGCTCGCTTTCTTGACGCCCCATCTCCCAGGCCGGCCTCTTCGGCGACACCGTCGAGGACTTTGCCCAGCAGTTCTCGGCGGTGCAGAAGCAGACGGAGGTCATCAAGCACATCCTGCCCAGGCGTGATGATGCCACCAATCCGCCTCGGGCTGTGCCTCCGTCTGCTCCTCGCCGAGGGCGTCCCCCTGCGGCTCAGGCTCCTGTGAGGTCGGAACCCTCCCATCCTCCTCGAGCCACCCGCAGGAAGGCCACGCCCCCCGCCCAGACCGCCAAACCGCCTTCTAAAAGAAGAAGAAGGCGAAGAAGCCCCTGAGACGGGAGACCGGAGGTTTCGGAGGCTGCTCAGGAGACGGGGACCGCTCCGCTCCTTCCCCCGGGACAGGGCCCGGGGGAAAATCCTGTGTTGTTTTTTTCTGTTCCGCCGCTGGCCGCAATAAAAGAGCAATTTCTGAAACCTCTGGGTCACATAAGAAGGTCCGCGCTGGGGGTGAGCGAGCTTCCGCTCCCTCTCTCTCAGCCGCTCCTTCCTTCGCCACGGGCAGGGTCTTGGCGCTCCGGGAACGCACTGCCTTCCCACGCCACCCTGCCCACCATGAGCCACGTGAGTGGACCCCACTCACAACCCCGACTTCGGGACGCACCGCCTCCCGAGTTGGGCCACAGTGCTCCATGCTGCCCCCCGTGGGTACTTCTGTTGTCCGGATGGTTCCACTCGTACGGAGCTTGGGGGCGTGGCTACGCCTTCCCAACCCGTCCCGTTGGCTCCTTCGGACAATCAGACTCGGCTACGCGATTCAGTTCGCCAGGCGTCCCCCCAGGTTCAGCGGCGTTCTGTTCACCTCGGTGACAGGTCCCAACGCCACTGTCCTGCGGGCGGAGATTGCGGTTCTTTTGGCGAAGGACGCAATAGAGCCTGTCCCTCAAGCCGAGATGGAGTCTGGGTTTTACAGCCCTTACTTCATAGTACCCAAGAAAGGCGGGGGGTTACGACCGATCCTGGATCTGCGTGTCTTGAATCGGGCCCTTCACAAGCTCCCGTTCAAGATGCTCACGGTGAAACGCATTCTCACGTGCGTTCGCCCCCAGGATTGGTTTGCAGCCATCGACCTGAAGGACGCGTACTTTCATGTCTCGATCCTTCCTCGACACAGACCGTTTCTTCGGTTTGCGTTCGAGGGGCGGGCATATCAGTACAGGGTCTTACCCTTCGGGCTGTCCCTGTCTCCTCGCGTCTTTACCAAAGTCGCAGAGGGGGCCCTTGCCCGCTCAGGGAAGTGGGCATTCGCATCCTCAACTACCTCGACGACTGGCTCATTCTGGCCCAGTCCCGAGAGCAGTTGTGCGAACACAGGGACCTGGTGCTCAGTCACCTCAGCCAGTTGGGGCTTCGGGTCAACTGGGAGAAGAGCAAGCTCTGCCCCGTGCAGAGCATCTCTTTTCTCGGTGTGGAGCTGGACTCGGTCAACATGACAGCACGTCTCACCAACGAGCGTGCACAGTCGGTGCTGAACTGCCTGAATTCGTTCTCGCGGGAAACAGCGGTCCCACTGAAACAGTTTCAGAGGCTCCTGGGGCATATGGCATCCGCAGCCGCAGTCACGCCGCTCGGATTGCTTCATGAGACCGCTTCAGCACTGGCTTCACGACCGAGTCCCGAGGTGGGCATGGCACCGCGGCTCACCGTGTAGTCATCACTCCGGAGTGTCGCCGCACATTCAGCCTGTGGTCGGACCTTGCTTTTCTACGGGCCGGGGTGCCCCTAGTACAAGTGTCCAGGCATGTTGTTGTTACAACAGATGCCTCCACCACCGGCTGGGGTGCCATATGCAGTGGCCAGTCGGCGTCGGGCTCCTGGACAGGACCCCATCGCCATTGGCACATCAAACTGCCTCGAGTGCTGGCAGTACTCCTTGCGCTGCGCCGGTTTCGACCGCTGTTGCAGGGCAAGCATGTACTGGTCCGGACGGACAACACGTCGACGGTAGCGTACATCAAACCATCAGGGTGGTCTACGCTCCCGTCGCATGTCGCAACTCGCCCGCCATCTCCTCCTGTGGAGTCAGCGCCGACTCAGGTCACTGCGCGCTTCCTACATCCCGGGCGCAATCGTGCGGCCGACGCGCTCTCACGACAGCTCACGCTCCCGGGGATTGGAGACTCCACCCCCAGGCGGTCCAGCTGATATGGAGCCGGTTCGGGGAAGCACAGGTGGACCTGTTCGCTTCCCGGGAATCCGCCCATTGCCAGTTGTTCTATTCGCTGACCGAGGGGACCCTCGGCCGGACGGATGCACTGGCACACAGCTGGCCCGGGGGGCCTACGCAAATATGCGTTTCCCCCAGTGAGCCTCCTGCACAGACACTGTGCAAGGTCAGGGAGGACGAGGAGCAGGTCTTGCTAGTTGCGCCATACTGGCCCAACCGGACCTGGTTCCCGGAACTCATGCTCCTCGCGACAGCCCATCCCTGGCGCATCCCCCTGAGGAAGGACCTCCTCTCTCAGGGGCAGGGCACCATATGGCACCCGCGGCCGATCTCTGGAACCTCCACGTGTGGTTCCTGGACGGGACGCGGCAGACTTGAGTGGCCTACCGTCCGCGGTAGTCGACACCATCACTTCGGCCAGAGCCCTACGAGGCGCGCCTATGCCATGAAGTGGAGTCTGTTCGTTGAGTGGTGTTCCTCCCGCCGGGAGGACCCCCGGAAATGCCCGGTCGGTGTTGTGCTTTCCTTCCTTCAAGAGGGTTGGAACGGAGGCTGTCCCCTTCCACCCTGAAGGTCTATGTGGCCGCCATCGCAGCGCATCACGATGTGCTTGATGGCAAGTCACTAGGAAAGCACGACCTGATCATCAGGTTCCTCAGAGGCGCCAGGAGGTTAAATCCCCTAGGCCTCGCCTCATTCCCTCCTGGGATCTCTCCATCGCCCTCTCGGGCCTTCGGAGAGCTCCCTTCGAGCCCCTCGAGTCAGCTGAGCTGAAACATCTGTCTCTCAAGACAGTGCTCCTGACCGCGCTCGCCTCCTTCAAGAGGGTTGGGGACCTGCAAGCGTTTTCGGTCAGCGATTCGTGCCTGGAATTCGGGCCGGACTACTCTCACGTGATCTTGAGACCCCGGCCTGGATATGTGCCCAAAGTTCCCACCACTCCCTTCAGGGACCAGGTGGTGAACTTGCAAGCACTGCCCCGGAGGAGGCAGACCCAGCCCTTGCGTTGCTGTGTCCTGTTCGTGCCCTGCGTGTTTACGTGGACCGCACGCAGAGCTTCAGAAGCTCTGAGCAGCTCTTTGTCTGTTTGGAGGTCAGCAGAAGGGAAAGGCTGTCTCCAAACAGAGGTTGGCCCACTGGATAGTGGATGCCATCGCCTTGGCGTACCAGTCCCAAGGCGAGCCGTGCCCCCTCGGGTTACGAGCTCACTCCACTCGGGGTGTTGCTTCTTCCTGGGCGTTGGCGCACGGCGCCTCTGTTGCAGACATCTGCAGAGCTGCAGGCTGGGCGACACCGAATACATTCGCGAGGTATTATAACCTCCGAGTGGAATCGGTGTCCACCCGTGTGCTGTCTACTCATAGATAGCCATGGGTGTTCGCTTGCTGTGCCATTTCCCTCGGGAGAGGGAATGCGAGCACTTTTTCCGCTCCTCAGTTCAGTTCCCCGTAACGGCGAACCCTGTGGAGTTCCTCCTGCATCCTGCGGCAGCCAGACGCGGCGGAGGCGTCAGGCGCCAGGTCCAGTACTTGCGTGTATGCCCAGTTGGTCTGCCCTTGTACTGGGCTAGATGCCCATATGCTGTGATTCCCCTCGGGTAATCCCATATGAGATTGTCCACGGTAAGGTTTCCCTGACGGTAAACCCGTGTCTTTCCCTGGGCGGCTTCGCTTTGCCCCGTCTCTGATTGCTAGTCGTTCCTCCCGGAAGGTAGGACCTACATCATAGATCTTCCATATGCGTTACTGTTCTCAGACCAGTCCATATGTGTCTTCCACACGTTACCTCCCTTCGGGCAGGGTGTGGTCTCCGTAGCTTTCCCCTCTCGGGGAACGCTTTCTGGCGTTTTTGTCGTTGCTGAAAAAGAGGGATTGAGTTCCGAAGCACTCTTCCCCGTGGGGTAGGAACAGCAGCTTCGACTTCTCCATGGTAACGCCCTGTCCTCTCCATCCCACCGGTATGGAAGACATTCCTGGCTTGCTCTGGGCGCTGGAGGGTTGCGAGTATGGGCATTTGCATTTGGCACGCCTTAGCCTGCCAGCACCTGCCTCCCTAACACTCGTAACGTGGTTAGTTGCTATGGCGTTTTCCACGGGACCCCATTACGTCAGTATCGACGTAACGTCGAACGTGACTGACTGAATGGGAACGTCTAGGTTACTACTGTAACCCCCGTTCCCAGAAGGAGGGAACGGAGCGTTACGTTCCCCTGCCATAGCTTTGACCCACGCTGAGCGGCCAGATTCCTGTCTCGGCTCCTCAGCAAAAATATGAATGAAGGTGAGTATGCCGGCCCTATTTATACCCGGATGCCGGGGGGGGGCCCGGCATGTAAATCTCACAGGCCAATTCCCATTGGCTTGTTTTGTATCCTTGGAGGTGATTGGGCTCCCTAGCGAGACCCCATTACGTCAGTATCGACGTAACGTCTCCGTTCCCTCCTTCTGGGAACGGGGGTTACAGTAGTAACCTAGACGTTCAATGTGGTGTCTGCATGGTTTGATCTGAAATAACTAGAAAGGTTATAACGTGCCAGTCTCGGCGCCAGGACAAACTATTTGGGGGATATTATTTTGCGTTAAAATATTATTAATAAATGATTAATAATAATATTTTTTTTTAATAATTTACTTGATTTATGTCTCAAATCCCAGTCAATTATTCACTGCAGAAAGTGAAAGTAAAAACACAGCGATGAGAGCTCTACTTCAACATGTTCTGATAACACTATTAACCTTAATTTATTCTTAATATTTCTCTTGGCCCATACGTATTGAGAGAAAAAAAAAATGAGAAGAGATACAGGTGTTACTTTTTTTTTTTTTTTTTTTTTTTTTTTAAAGTAACACCTATATCTCTTCTCATTTTTTTTCAATACGTATGGGCCACAAGAGAAATATTAAGAAATAAATTAAGGTTAAATAGTGTTATCAGAACACGTTGAAGTAGAGCTCTCATCGCTGAGTTTTTACTTTCACTTTAGCTGAGTTTTTCTAATTAGCTCATTGCGTCGGTTATGCATGATGCATTATAAATTATTGCGGGGCAAATTAAATATTAATTTAATTCTAAAAGTAGCCTAATCATTATCGTCACCGCCATCATCATCATTCAGATCATTGCAGAAGGACTTGAGATCGCTGAGCCTGGTAGGCTATATGTGCTATTTGCAGCACGTTTGTCTATTTGTAAGTGTTGTGGACTTTTGCAGCGCATGTGTTGTCAAACTGATGAAGATGTTTTCTTTATTTGCATGTGTTTTCTCATTTGCAGCGCATTGAGCTCTCTCGGCCACCGTACGAAAGTTTACATACCCCTTGCAGAATCTGCAAAAATGTTAATCATTTTAGAAAATAATCAGGATCATGAAAATTGCATGTTATTTTTTATTTAGTACTGTCCTTAATAAACTATTTCACATAACAGTTGTTTACATAAAGTCCACAAGATTAAAAAAAATAGCAGAATTTATACAAATGATCCCATTCAAAAGTTTTCCCTTGGTTCTTAATACTGTGTGTGGTTACCTGATGATCCACGACTGTTTTTATGTTTTGTGATGGTTGTTCATGAGTCTCTTGTTTGTCCTGAGCAGTTAAACTGAGCTCTGTTCTTCAGAAAAATCCTCCAGCTCCTGCAGATTCATCAGTTTTCAAGCATTTTTGCATATTTGAACCCTTTCCAGCAGTGACTGAATGATTTTGAGATTCATCTTTTCACACTGAGGACAATTAATGGACTCAAGCACAACTATTAAAAAAGGTTCAAACATTCACTGATGCTCCAAAAGGAAACACAATGCATAAGAGCCGGGGGGTGAAAACTTTTTAATTAGATGAACAGAATAAATTGTACTTTTTTTGTCTTCTGGGAAACATGTAAGTATCTTTTGTAGCTTCCATAGGGCAGAACTAAATGAAAAAAATATTTTCTTTAAACAAAATAAAACAAACTTGCACATCAACTTCTTGTTCAAAAGTTTTCACCCCCCGGCTCTTAATGCATTGTGTTTCCTTCTGGAGCATCAGTGAATGTTTGAACCTTTTTTAATAGTTGTGTTTGAGTCCCTCAGTTGTCCTCAGTGTGAAAAGATGAATCTGAAAATCATTCAGTCACTGCTGGAAAGGGTTCAAATGCAAAAAAATGCTGGAAATCTGAAGAATCTGCAGGAGCTGGAGGATTTTTCTGAAGAACAGAGCTCAGTTGAAGGTACAATCTGTAATATTTTTTTCCGCTAGAGGTCGCTAGAAGCCTATTCAAAACAAAGGCGTAGTTTGATGACGCCAAGACTCATGAACAACCATCACAAAACAAAAAAAACAGTCATCGATCATCCAGGTAACCACACACAGTATTGAGAACCAAGGGTATGAAAACTTTTGAATAGGGCCTTTTGTATAAATTCTGCTATATTTTATCTTGTGGACTTTATGTAAACAACTGTTATGTGAAATAGTTTATTAAGGACAGTACTAAATAAAAAAATAACATGCAATTTTCATGATCCTGATTATTTGTTAAAATGATTTTTGAACATTTTTGCAGATTCTGCAAGGGGTATGTAAACTTTTGAGCTCAACTGTATATAATTAATTTAACTTACAGTCGAATGTTTTCCTTGACATCTTGCGATTTCGGGGCATGTGAGGTCCTGAACTAAAGGTGCGTTCACGCGGCCTCGTAATTCCTGTAGTTACGAGATTCTAGCTTGTAAAAAGCGTTCACGTCCTCGTAGAGATCGTAATTACAGCTGGTAAGCTGGGAGTTTTCTGAAAGCTCCCACATGTACCACGTGGCCGCTGCACCACCTGACCGCTGTAGATTCATTTAGGCGTTGATAGTGGTGCCATGGAAACGCTTAATTCCCAGTCAAAGGACGGAACAGCTCCGAATATAACGTCACGTGTTGTCATTTCAAGATACCGGTAAATACGAGGTGACGTGAACGCAGCTATAATACATGATGGGATACACTAGCCTCGAAATACCACTCCAAAACGAGAGATAGTGTGGGCAAAGAATATACACTGACAAGAAGTGAAATTTAATAGAACGTTCCATTGCAACACCGGCGCCCAGCAGCAACCCTGTGGCAGTTTCAAAGGGGTAAGGATACTCAATGTATCCGATAATGAGACTAAGTTTGATACTTGCATGTCTCTCCAAGATGAATTAAAACTGTCCTGATGCAATTTGTGGAGGCTCCGTTGAATCTTTGCTGATATTGTTCTTGATGAAAGAGAACAGTTGGATTCAGAGGATCTTTGGTGAATGGAAGGTCTAGGCCGAGGCCTGGCACAAGCTTGGGGTTCCTTAGAAGCTTCTAGCTTCTTAAAGCATCATCTTGACGTCAGCATTTGTCAGTGAAAGAGAAGAAGAGGAGGAAGGGCAGGAAGAGAAAACTTGGTCTTGTGATCAGTGTGAAGATGTCACACCCTCTTGAGGTGTCTGAGCCAATAAGGAGTTGCCCCCTCGGAGGGAAGTTTTACGAGTCTTTGTTCTGTAGCAAGATATTAGCATAAGACACTGGATTGGATGTTTGAGAGAAAAACCCTCTAGATTCCTATAATACAACATGTCACAGAGTTAGTAACATGTAACATGAATTACCAAATAGGAAATTAAAGTTGGAGTCCGTAGATACCAAACATGTTGCCAATGTGATCTCAGTTAACTATACATTTGCAACTATGGAACATTAATACCAAAATAGTTCAAAAGAGAGAAATAATACATAGAATAAAGCCTATAAAAGGAAAGTCATGAGATGGGAAAATTGGATAATATTTATACATTTCCCAAGTGGTTATATAGAGAATACATAGGATTAAGAGAGTTTATTTGTCCTTCTCAGAAGAATGAGTCACTAGTCTCTACAGCATTCTTCCGGATCATAAAAGTACCATATAACTGTGACAGGACACCTAGTTGTGCCTGGTGTGCTAGCACACTTGGGATGCTGGTTTGCAGTTTTAGGGGGATGAGTTCAGAGAACTTTGATAGTGAGAGTGAGTTTATGGGTAATTCATTAAATACAATGATAATTGTGTGGCTGATTGGTCCAGATGCTACAAATATATAACAGAATATAACAGCTTGACAGTAGGCCTAAACTGTTTTGCAGTGTTTTCTTATATTAATGTCTGTTAAGCAAGACTATGTTAAAAAACAACAAAAAAAAAAAACAAAAAAAAACACAGCTACTGTGTACAAAAGTGGGAATTATGGGATACACGATGCATCATGTTCTATCTTAATGTAGCTTAATCCAGGGGATTAAAACGTATATAGGCAGTAATTTACTCCACTTTAATCCCCTGGATCACTCTACAAACATAATGATCTAACCTTTTATTAATTATTAATTTACTATTAATATTAAATATGTAAAGTTGCATAAAATGGAAATACTCAATAAAGTTACCTCAGATGTGTAATGGCTGAATTTGAGAAATTTTCTATTGCTTTACTGATTTGGCAGTGAAATTCGCCGATTTTGGGTGCATAAAATGTGATGGACTCTATTGTACAGTTGGCATTTTCACCCCGATATGGCTGCCGCGCTACCGAACCGACACTTAGTTGCTGTTACCCAAAAGGCATTAGAGTTTCGCCTCTTGGGTTCTATACTCTTTGGTGTGGGTTTAGTGTGTTGTTAAGGGCACTGCACTTGGGCATTTTTAAGACACTGGACAGTCTTGCGCACTTACTTCCTGTCGCGTGCACGCGCTCTCAAGTGGCCAAGACCGCAAGTGTGGGTATTTGGACAGAGCAAACTGTCCGTCTTGCCTGCACTTTCTTTACTCCTCCCCTCACTGTAGCCACAAACTATCACCTATACTCCAGGCGCGGCGCATCTCAAACATGCATATTCTCCACAGGTTAACCCTGGAACGTTATCACACGTCTCGAACGAAAACATTGTCTCTCTTTGTATGAAATGTTTGGCTTTTTTAGCCAAGTTTAGGTTTACTGTGGGATACTTTGAAATAGAATGACGTAACACAACCGCTTTCCCAGAAGTCACGTGACTTGGTTGGTTTGCTACGAGCCCTGCGTCAGTACCAGTACCATTGATGACTGCTGTCATTCAGTTTAGATTCAGTCATGAGAAAACATTCTTTCCTCGTGTTGGTTTTACTGGTCGGTAAGTTGTATTTATTTAATTATTTGGTGCGTTTTTCTTTTTATTTAATCACTTTCGGTTTCAGTATAAACCGGAAAATGCGCTCTTGCTGTTATCTGATTTATATATATATATATATATATATATATATATATATATATCTTAATGCTTAATAAAAATTGGTAACGATTATTGCATTTCTACAAATAGACATTGTGATAAATCACATTGTGAATAATAACAGATGGCAGCACCATTATTTGTGCACTAGGGGTAAGTTGTTTGTGCACGTGTATGTTTATATTGCAAACAATATAAGGCGCATGACGACCTTCAATAGTCACTACAGCTAGGTATACATATTTTACGTGAAAACTGATAACACAGAGGCACCGGTTAGCGATCTTCTTTTTTTTTTTTTCAAATGCCTCACCGGAAGCTTATTGATAGCTGCACCCATTTCAGGGCTTCAAAACCATTTCTGCGTTCTGGTCAAAGACTTTGGTTCGGAAGTTGTCGAGGCCCTCCTCATTATCTTACTTATACTTACCAACATACTTAAATGCTATTTAAACTTTTTCCTCCATCTTCTTCTGAGACTAACATTTCTGAAAAATTCAGCCCTGGCACTGTAACCACACCAGCCCACATTACCACACCCACACAGCCTCACTCATGGACACAGCGTGCATTACCAGGTGAAAAAAGTGCACTTCCACAATGTACTTAAAGTGCTTTATTTTCACACACTAATTTGGTACTTAATAAACTTCTTTAGTACTTCTTAAGATAATCTTAAGAACATCTAAGTGTACTCAACATCTAAGTGCTTTTGAGACACCATGAATAGGTATTTAGTTGCTACTTGTACACTTGAACACATACAGAGATAGTATGTCAAGCACATTTTGTTCATATTCATAGTGTCTCCATAGCACAGTTGAGTACACTTTAAGATTATCTTAAGAAGTACTAAAGAAGATTTTTGTATATTAAGTGCAAAATTAGTGCATGAATATAGAGCACTTTAGGTACATTATAGAAGCTACTTTATTTCACCTGGGTTGCTATATGTTTTTGACGCGTTAGACTATATTGCAAGTAGCCTACAGCAGTCTGTTTACCCTAAGGGGCGCCACTAGCAATTTTGGGCCCTGTGAAAGAATATGAGGCTGCAGGCCCATACCTCACCAATTCTGCACCAAACATACAAGTCAACCTAGCTATCCAAAATCTTTGTCTGTATTGCAATTTAATAATAATGACCTGTTACTTTTGCTATTGCTTTTGACCACTAGGTATCAGTATTTAGTCAGAGACCTCCCATGGCTGTAGCACTAGCAGATGATTTATTATGCAAATATAATAGGTAAATACAGTACAGTAGTCAACTATTTATATTCATACACAGGGTTATTTGGGATTTGTGATGTGGGGGGGGGGGGCTCTGTGGTTTCAGGGGTGCATGTGTATGCGACGACTACAAAATTGAGTCAATTGACAAACTAAAATATAACAAGGTGAGAGAGCCCTCTTCTATGAAATGCTGATCAAAATCATTCTATAGATGCTGGTAGTGTGCAAAGCTACATCTGATGACAATAAAATCTTTCTGTAGGCCTGTGCCTTCTCCTTTGTTTCAGTATCAAATATGAGTGATGCTACCATTAAAGGAGAGAATATAAATACAAAATACAGAGTTTGACATCAAGCCTTATTTTATGCTTGTCCAATGGACAACTAAATTGGTCATTTACTTGTCAGAGTAAAAAACTAGCTTGCCTGGGGGAAAAAATAGGATTTTTCTTGTGTGTTGTAAATATAATTTGTTCTGAAACAAGCAACATTCTCATCAGTGTTTTATCAGCAGTGGCATATTTATATCTGCACATTTATGTAATTTACCCTGGGGGTATTTTTTTTAATATTCCTTACATAATAATACTAATTATAATAATATAATTCCTTAATTAATAATAATAATTTACCTTTATAAAGGGCATTTCCCCCCTCCCCCTATCTAATTAAATTAAATTATGTTTAATCGTTTATTTCGAATTCTTACATTTGATAAATTAAAATAGTAAGACACTATAGGGCTGTTACCAAATTAAATAATTTACACTGAAAAAGTACAACTGCATAATGTTATGAGATTCTTTAAATATTTTTGAATATACAAATAAGAAATTTTGGTGAGAAATTTATACTTTTAAACATGAAATTAAACTGCCAGTAGATGGCGGCAAGTGACCGTCTTAATGAGTGAGCCACTGAGTCATTTATTCAAACGAATCATTTAAAAGGCTGAATCAAGAATGAAGCAGTTGTTTATGATTGGGACATTGAATCTTCACTCAACCGATTCGTTCAAAACACTGAATCATTCAAAACAGCTGAGCACAGCTGCGAGATGCGCTAGTTCTGCTTTGTTTGGAGCTATTTACGCTGCTACAATTGAACAAAAAACAGGGAATATTGCACCTAAAACGTAATTAATATTAACTACTTGTTTATTGAACTGTTGTATGAAATTAGCGTCACTTTCAATCAAGGTGATATTCAGGAATTCACCACTTTCGGTAGTGTGATGCTTAACTTTATAATATGTCGTAAATAGCTAGCTATAAAAACCCCACATATTGATTTTTTTTTTTTTTTTTTTTTGCAACATGATAATTGAGTTTCTTTGTGTGAGCAGAGCTCATTTGTTTTGAATTCTCCTCAAGAGGTTACGTGAGCCTCAACAGCGCAATATCACCGCCAAATGTACATTACACACTATCAATCGCCACTTAAGCTAAATGAATCATTCTTGCGTTTTGGTTGTTATTGACATTTTAATCAAGCTACTTATCTGGTCAGGCAAGTAAAATTCTCTTTCACATCAAAAAATTAACTTGTCCCGCAGTCCCGGACAAATGTATGTCGAGCCATGGTAAGCCTATGTGCCGGTGCTCAGCCCTGGACGGCCCCGGCCCAGTTTCACCCCTGTTCATACATTCTTAAACAAAACCAATTGTTTACTCAAAAATTCAAGAAGGTCCATATTTTAAAGTCAAGTCAAGTCAAATTTATTTATATAGCGCTTTTACAATTGGTAATTGTTTCAAAGCAGCTTTACATATTAGAAGCACAGAAAAAAGGGAAGTGGTTAAAAATAAGCTGTACAACAAGCGTGGTAATATGTAACATATACAAGATGGTGGTACATTAAGCCAATGTCGGCTGACTCCCAGGGGTGGAAAAAACCCCCTAGGAGAAAAACCCAGCGTGCTCTAACACTGGGAAAAAAGTCCTAGGAGGGAAAAAACCCTTGGAAGATATATAATATATGTAAATGGATATGGAGATCAAATCTGAATTATACATTTTATTATAGAGATTAAAAATAGATTATATATAAATATATGTAAGCGGATACGGGGATTAAAAATCAGAATTATAGATGCAGCCAGAACTGGATCTGTAGGCCCATTGTCTCCTGGGCTACATTGTAGGCAGGTCCAGACACAGGTTCTCCATCTGATCTGGATACGGCCTGGATCCAGCACCCGGCAACCTCAGGATAAGCAGAGAGACAGATATTAGCGTAGATGCATTCTTATTCTGATGTACAGGTATATCTAGTGTTATAGGAATGTTCTCGGTTTGGCCGACCTAAGTATTGCAGCGTAAAATCCTTTAACGGATTTGAAAAATGTTAGTGTATTGATAATGTGTTATGTGTATGCAAGAGCAAAGAGATGTGTTTTTAGTCTAGATTTAAACTGACAGAGTGTGTCTGCTTCCCGAACAATGCTAGGAAGATTGTTCCAGAGTTTAGGTGCTAAATAGGAAAAGGATCTGCCGCCTTCAGTTGATTTTGATATTCTGGGTATTATCAACTGGCCTGAATTCTGAGATCGCAATAAACGTGAAGGACTATAATGCATTAAGAGCTCACTTAGGTACTGGGGAGCTAAACCATTTAAAGCTTTATAAGTAAGTAGCAAGATTTTAAAATCTATACGATGTTTAATAGGGAGCCAATGTAATGTTGACAGAACTGGGCTAATATGGTCATACTTTCTGGTTCTAGTAAGAACTCTAGCTGCCGCATTTTGGACCAACTGTAGTCTGTTTAAAAGCCGAGCAGAACAACCACCCAGTAGAGCGTTACAATAATCTAGTCTTGAGGTCATGAATGCATGAAACCAACTGTTCCGCATTTGTCATTGAGAGCATATGTCGTAATTTAGATATATTTTTTAGATGGAAGAATGCGGTTTTACAGATACTAGAAACATGACTTTCAAATGAAAGATTGGTATCAAAGAGCACACCCAGGTTCCTAACTGAGGACGAAGGTTTAATGGAGCACCCGTCAAGTGTTAGAGAGTATTCAAGGTTTTTTTCGTGAGGAAGTTTTTGGTCCAAAGATTAGGATATCAGTTTTTTGAATTTAATAATAAGAATTTCTTGTCATCCAGTTTTAATGTCAGCTATGCATTCTGTTAGTTTTGTGAATTTGTAGGTTTCGTCAGGGCGCGAGGAAATATAGAGCTGAGTATCGTCAGCGTAGCAGTGAAAACTAACACCATGCTTCCTAATTATCTGTCCTAAGGGCAGCATGTACAGAGTGAAAAGCAACGGTCCTAGTACTGAGCCTTGTGGTACTCCATATTGAACCTGTGATCGATACGACATCTCTTCATTAACTACTACAGACTGATAACGGTCAGATAAGTACGATTTGAACCATGCCAAAGCAGTTCACTAATGCCAATATAGTTTTCAGTCTTTTTAAAAGAATGTTTGGATCGATAGTGTCAAAAGCAGCACTGAGATCTAATAATACTAATAGAGAAATACAGCCACGATCGGATGATAAGAGTAGATCGTTTGTAACTCTAACGAGTGCAGTCTCAGTACTATGGTTGGTCTAAATCCTGACTGGAATCCTCACAGATTCCATTCTTTCTAAAAAGGAGCACAGTTGTGTTGAAACTGCCTTTTCTAGTATCTTTGACAGAAAAGGTAGATTCGAGATTGGCCTGTAATTTACTAAATCTCTCGGATCTAGTTGAGGTTTTTTAATAAGAGGTTTAATAATAGCCTGCTTAAAGGTTTTGGCACGTATCCTAGTGTTAAGGATGAATTATTATATCAAGAAGTGGACCTACGACCTCTGGAAGCATTTCTTTCAGTAGTTTAGTCGGCATTGGGTCTAACTACATGTTGTTGATTTTGATGATTTGATAAGTTTAGATAATTCTTCCTCTCCTATAGCGGCGAATGATTCTAGTTTTACCTCAGGGACACTACAGTGCACTGTCTGAAGCGAAAACTGTAGACGGTTGCATGTTTATAATTTTCTCTCTAATATTATCAATCTTGCAAGTAAAGAAGTTCATAAAGTCATTGCTGCTGTGCTCTATGGAAACGTCAGCAGTTGAATCTCTGTTTCTAGTTAATTTAGCCACTGTGTCAAATAAATACCTAGGATTATGTTTGTTTTCTATTAAGAGATTTGAAAATAAGTAGATCTAGCATTTCTTATAGCCGTTCTGTACTCAATCATTTTTTCTTTCCACGAAAGGCGAAAAACTTCTAGTTTTGTTTTCTTCCAACTACGTTCAGCTTTTCTCACAGCTCGTTTTAAAGCTCTTTCTAACTTGTACTTGGCCTTAAAAATAACATTTTGTAATTTTTGTAATTGTTAACTATAGCATTTGTTACAATAAGGATATAATTACAGGTAAGACCATTTTTCTTTCTTCTTTTTATAGCATTGTTATGAAAAAAGCAACACAGTTTAGAAACTATACAGTAGCTACAACATGCCACAGCTGTAATATAAATCTTTAGTGAAAAATATATTCCCTTAACAGATTATCTATTATAAATTCTACAACTAGTCAAAATTTATACAATAGAACATAATAGATACAATAGAACGTGATAAATTCTAGTAAATGTTGTCTTCATGAGTTTAAAAAGCTTGCAGGATGATGTTTTCCCCTCTTTTCATCAGTCATTTTAGTGGCTGTTTTAGATCATGTTCGACTTTCTCCGTATCGTTTTACTATCCTCAATAGAATCCAAATGGGTCGTACATTTTATCATCAGCGTCGCATAGGAACAGCTCGTGCAAATATTAACACTTTTGGAGAGCGCTGGTGAACACGCTCACAGTGATTTGCCACTCATGCAAAATTAAACAATTGGGCTTCAGTCACAGTCATATTGCTCAGACAATTGATCCGTTCAGGTTGTACAGCTTATAAAAGCTCCAAACATGCAATGTATACAATTAATTTATAGTCTGATTCTATGTTTCGGTGAGTTGGCACTCAGAGCTCTGGGGGCCCCAAAAAGGCGTGGGCCCTTAGAATTGTCCTAACTTTTCCCCCCTTAGCGGCGCCCCTGACCCTAAATCCCTGTAAACTGTCCTGTAAATTCTTCTTCTTCTTTTTTTTTTTAACATAAACTGATGATGTTCTCAGAGTGTGTATGTTAAGTTTTAGCCCAACATACCCCACAGATAATTTTTTATAGCATATTAAAATTGCCACTTTTAGTGGTTGAGCAAAAACGAGCCGTTTCACTGTGTGCCTTTAAATGCAAATGAGCTGCTGCGATCGGCCTAAGAGGGCGGAGCTTCAAGAGCTGATTCTCCAGTGTCAGGAGTCAGTCAGGATGCGCTATAATGTCAGAAACTGCGAGTATATGCTGCATGGAGATAGAACGGTATAGTTTAGTTCAACTATGGTTATAACTTATATTGTCTTCTTGTTTTTATCCACTATATTAGTACAGGCCTGTTGAACCGTCCGAATGATGGCCAAAACTATACAGATGAGTTTTATGATGTTTATTGTACTTCACAAAAGATGAAGAGTCCGTTTTCACTCTAGAAAATCTGAAAGAGCTTATATTTTAATGCACACTTGCACTGTTTTATTATCCATAACTCTCTCTCTTCCCTTGTATTATTATCACCAACATACATAGCGAAGAACAACAGAAACACTCGTTACAACTAACAGTAAACAAATATATAAAGACCTTATGCCTTTCGGGTGGTGCTTAATAAACTGGTAAACTTTATATCTGTAAATCTGTATCTGTAAATCAACTCCGATGAACTGTAATAAAGTGCTCTCACCTTCATTACTGCCGTATCCAGTATCACTCTGGAGACTGTAAGCTGGATCACGAACAGTTTTTACTTGTATATCCTTGAGCATAGGCGCGATCCCGTGGGTGCTCCAGCCCCTGAGAAAAATACGAGATATTCTCCATTGATTTTAACCAATAAAAAAATCGATTGGAGCTTTCAGACACAATCTTTTTATAGTTTATTTAAGTACGATATGTTAATGGAAAACGTCGAGAGCACATCCAAGTGATGCGCAAGCACAAATGGCTCTGCTCTCGATCAGATACATGCGCGCGCTCAAACTCTCCTTGCATCAGATATCAACAAGAGCATGACTCGCGACAACACTCATGAAAAGATGCTTTTGGGTCGAAATTGTCATCTTGCTGCACGGATATAATGCAAATGAAACATCCAGTTGATGTTGATTTGAGTTAAATAAGAAGGGAACCAGTGCTGAAACGTGTTGTTTTTGAAATCATGTGTTGTGGCTCGTGTAGTCTTCAGACATGCGCGTCAATCTATCGCTTAACTCTTCTTTCCAGGGAAATCACTAACAAAATGCACACAAACATGTCCCTGCTCTTGATATACAAACATTAATGAACATAAATCGGCGCCTATGTCCTTGATTAACACATTTTTAGCACAGTCTCTGTTTTGTATTGTCCCTTTGTATTGATATTCGTTCACAAAGCAGTCCGGTGTGAAATGATTTGTGCAGACATAAATGAATTTCGGCAGAACTGAGGGAGCATTTTCCTGGAAAACCAAGTTAATCCACCTCATTTTCAGCAGCTCAGATTTAGGGACTAAATGGAGAGAGCTATGTGGATTAATCCATCCAGCTACAGAACACCTAAAATGCTTGGGAGAGATTCTTATAAGTGCAGCAATGGCGGACTCGCTGTGAACTCGCTCAGGGCGGTTCTATGTTCAAACGGCAGTGTCTGTCAACATTCGTGGGCGGGGCCTGTGGCTTTTGTGACGTCACACTGCCAGGGATCTGGAAAAGGCTTGTTCTGAGACACTGCTTATGATTTATGGGGATTAAAAAAAAGGAGTGGGTGGATTTTTATCAATATAGGGTGGTTGTGTACACACACTGCCAACACACATTTATATCCAAACACACCATGCAAAAGTGAATTTTGCATAATAGGTCCCCTTTAAGACTGCATCTTAAGAACTAGTATGACCAACTAGCAGTTAGTTAGGGTTAATCAGCTTTACTTTTCAGTATCAAAAATCGACCAAGCTTCGGTTTTATGTAACTGACTTTAAAAAGTTGTGAACAGTCTTGAAGGTTGATTGGGTGACTAAATAACAGTTTATGCGGCTGACCCTACTATTCTGCACTGCATTGTGGGATCCTGAATAATTGCCTAAATCTTATATATATAATTTATGTTTAGAAACTGTTTCATTTTTGTTCCTCAGGTGTGTTTGGTGTTGATACAGATGGAGTAACGTCAGTGTCAGTGATGCAGGGAGATTCTGTCACTCTACTCACTGATCTTACTGAAATACAGACAGACGAGGTGCTGAAGTGGAAGATTCAAGATGACACTATCATAGCAGAGATTGATGGAGAAGACAAAGCAATTTCAGTACCTGGGAATGAAGAAAGTTTCCAAGGCAGATTGAAGTTGGATCCGAAGACTGGATCTCTGACCATCAAAAACATCAAAACCAGAGATTCTGGAGTTTATCAACTAAAGATCAGTGGCAAAAAATGTCTGAAAGGAATTCAGTGTTGCTGTTCGTGGTGAGTAACTCAGTGTGATCAGTGTCTGGATTGAGTGTCTGTGAAGATGAATAATGATTATAATACACAACTCAAATAAGAGTTCATTTATTTAATAAACTAAATGGATAAGCAGCAGCTGGTAAAGATGTAATAATGTTGGTATGTTAAGAAACATGAAGAAAAATGTTCAGAGCAACATGTGAGATATTTGTAAAGGAAATCCTATTATCATAGGAATTGTTATCCTGGATCTTTAAAAGAGTTGCATATGCAATTATTTTCCCATATAGTGATCATAGAATATAGTTTTCTGACAAAATATTTATATATCATTTAACATCAAAAACATAATTTAAATCACAAGAATTTCTTTTTTAAGTATAAAAGTTTTACTACAGACAATTTTTGGAGGGCTCAGAGTCAAAGTGAAATGTCATTCACAATCCAATATTACTTCCATAATGTGACTAATATATCAGAGTGAAACAGGATATTCTTTGAGAGAATATGTAGAAATTGATTTAAATGTCAAGTTTACAGATTACATTATAATTTATCCAAATATGAAATATGTCCAATAACAGAATCATATTCTCACCATTAACTAACTGTAATTATACAGAGGGAGAATGAAAGATTTTATGATGTGTAATATTATATGATATATTAAACATTATAGCAAACATTATATTCAGGAACTGGAAAAAAGACTAAATATACTTTTGATTTTCTTACTTTTGTAAACAGATGATATTTTTTGTACATTTTACAGCACTACAGAAGAATGCACACTATTTTGTGAAAATGTGATTTTTTTTTTTTTTTTTTTGTCAAATTATTGAAATATTAACATGAAAATCTTCAAAAGTTTCTTTTCACATTTAAAATAGATTTTGAGTCACAGATTTTCATGGCTCCAGACATTTTCCCTAATAGCACATGTAGATTTAAAAGTGATAATTGTGTTAAAAGTGTGAAATAGAAAATCACTTGCAGCATTATAAGCTTAATCTTTTTGAAACGTTCCTGTTTGTTCCTCAGGTGTGTTTGGTGTTGATACAGATGGAGTAAAATCAGTGTCAGTAATGAAGGGAGATTCTGTCACTCTACACACTGATCTTACGGAAAAAAAGACATTGATCAGATACTGTGGAGGTTTGGAGGCGACATCATTGCTCGCTTAACCTGTTAACAGTCGCCCCCACTAGTTGAGCTCAAACTCAAATCTGACATGCGTGAACTAAACAGTCACAGTTCATGAACCCTCTGGACTACAGGCATAAATGAGGGCTCTTAGAAAGATAAGAGATGTGAGTTTGACATTCAGTATCAGAATTTACTCTGTTATTATAAAAACAGTAAGAGAAGCTTAAATATTCTGAGAAATTATTTAATATTTAATTTGCATAAAAGATATTGAGAAATATATGTATGAAACTGTGCCAGAGGAACATGAAAAGCAATGAATTTAAGGTCACAAGTCTGAGCAAGTATAATTGAAATCTGAAGATGGAGCCACTAAATGGAGTTTGAAAGCATTTTTCTTAGTGAAAGTACATATAATATGGCACTTGGAGAATCCAAAAAGGGCCTTTAGTAACTAAATGAGGTGATCCACAATATAACACTGTTTACAAATGAAAACAGTTGTTTAAGCTGCATTTTATGGACACAAAAGCAGTCATGTTTGTCCTGTATAAGCTCACTTTGTCTAAAAGTATAGTGGCACATCACAAGTTATAAGCAATATTTAAGTTATAAAATATATCTGGTCCCCATAACTGTCATTTATTCCTACTCTTCATTTCTCAGTTTGCCTTTGAAATTCTGACAATATGTTTGAATCTGGGTCCAGACTGTAATTTGTCATCCACATTTCACACATAGCTTAATTTGATACACAGCAAACGTCCCCCACTCGGTCTCCACCACTTGCTTTTATATCCATTTCTTCTGCTCACATCTCTATACTTTACTTTCATATTCTTCAGTTTGCTGCTGTCAGTATTCTGCTGCCTTTAGTTGGTACACCTTTACACCTGTGCCCTCTTATTCCTACACACTATATATACAAATATACAAATCTACTTTCCCCAACAGACTGAAAACATTTACACATTGCCTGTACAAACTTATAGTTCAACGAAGGACATAGGCCTTCTACTATGTGCTAAATTAAAATGAATGTTGCTCAATATATTACAGAATGTGCATATAAGGCATGTAGCACAGTACAGCACATTTCTCACTAACATATGTAGCTTTCTCAGGTACTTTTATAACAACTATTTACACACTTACAACAAACTCACATTCAGCTCTGGCTCTATTCTGTTACAGAAAAACTGCTTTTCGCCATCCATTCAATTCTGCTGTTTAAAATCAGATTCCTGCTATTATTTTCCTCATTGAATTTCCTGTTTCACTTCATATTATTTTACATTATGGAAGTAAAATTTGAAATCCAATTCATTTTTAAACAAATTTTAACAGTTTAAAGTGGTGTGTATTAGTTATCCTGCGAGACCTGTTAAGTATTGTGTGTTTTCAAAATCAGAATATTATCATGTGTCCCGGTTTAATATGCAGAGCCGATAATATTTTGTAGGGTGAGTCCCCAAAAAGTTTAGCACTGTGTTTGTGTGGCACTATCAGTCATTGATCTGTTGTTTGAGCATCCAGAGCAGTTCGGCATATAGCAAAACTGGCTGAAGTGAGTTGGGACGGGACTACATCTTGGGAAAACCAGGGGGAAGACAGTCATTGTCAGACAAGGAGAATGTCTCCAAAAACATGTTTGATTACAGTCATTTTTTTTTTTTTTTTTTGCATATAAACTATTCAATACATCTCAGTTACAATAGATAAAATACCTATATGCATATTTGAAATTTGACAATGCTGACTGTAGAATAAAAATACTCCATATAATCTCTGTAATCATGCATTTTTCATCCATCACACCACTATTAGTGTTACACACTGACTGTCTGTGTGCACTAAATATTATAGGTAGGGCATATTTGGACATCACAAGAGCTGGTGGCGATGTTAAAATGTTTTGAATGTCTGACCAATCAGCACTGTGACACTGGAGATGGGTTTATTCTGTAGGTAAAAGAGTCGAGCAAAAATTATAAAATACCGATGTGCTAATGACAACATCGGAGTGCATCATTTACTGGACAATTGACAAGAATTTAAATTCTAGATATATTAGGTAAACTGAGCAGAATTAATCAATGTTCCTCTTTAATATCCACTTTTTAGTATAAAAAGTCTTAACAGATTTTATTCTCCATATTATTACAGTTAAAACTACACCAATGTTTGTATAATAGCATTTGTCTGTCATCCATACTGGACAGAAACATTTCAGACCTCCCCTTTTTGATGTTGCGAGTATTGTTGCGAACTGTTGATAAAAATTAAAATTACATTATTGCTGTGACATTGTGGTTGTAAATAGTGAAACTTGAGACTTCAAACTCTAATGACATTTTGCTTGTTAAAATTAATTATGATTTTATGGTAAAATGATACAGTAAATATAACCAAAACAAACTTCGGAACCAGCAGTGGTCTGGAGCAAGTTATAGGATTAAACAGCGCTGATTACAAATGGAGAAACATCGATCTGAACAGTCAGACTGGAGACCTCAACATCAGAAACATCCAAAATGATCAGGCTGGAGTTTATGAAGTGGAGATCAACACTGGCAGTGTGATCTTACACAGAAAATTACGTATTACTTTTAGCGGTGAGTAGCACAAACTTTCTATGAATGCTATAAGATTTTGGCAGTCTCATGATGATGATGTGAACAGGTAAACTGACACTAAATAAACAGAATTACTATTGTAATATTACACTAAATAAAAACTAGGTCTTGTGAGGGTACTGCAGGGGATTCATGAGTTGATGAAAAGCTAATTATTGCATAATACAAGGTCAAATTAAAAATATAGCAATACAGATACAATAAAAATACAGCAATTATCGTGGTTCAAGAGCTTTAAGGCCTTTAAGCACATGTGTTAAAAAGGCATTATGTTTTATTTATGGAAAAGACAATTTACAGACAATGCAGGCTATTTACCATAGGAAGTATATGGGTTTTAAAGCTTTTTAACAGTTATAGCGCCACCTATGGTCCGATCTCCATAAAAGTTTGCATGCTTGTTTAGAAACATGTCACATGTGCTCAACTATTTCACCTATTGTTGTGAAGTTCTGAGTTTTCGTTTAGGATTTATAGGCTTTAAGTACATTTTGCCACACCCCTTTCTAAATTACCCTGTTATAGCAACCCAAAGGGTAAAGTTCATCTTTTTTATATAATTATTGATCTTGAGAGTCCACAGAACTGTACTGCAAAGGTTTTGTTCTGATCGGGCAAAAAAAATAGTAGGTTTTTTACTTAATTGTGAATATTTAATGAACGATTTGATTGACAGCAGTGATTCTTGAGGCAAAGTTGTTCAGCATGAGGAGATCTAACAAATGATATGAATATTGTGTGTATATGTGAAACACCACGTGATTACAGAGCTGTAAAACTCATTAGAGCCAATGTCCTCATAGACAGTCATGGCGCCTTGGACCAAGACACTGCATACCAATTTTCATACCAACAATCAATCGGACTAAAGGTTGCATAGTTGAAATCAGAGATATACTTTTTGAGCCAAGGATTCCAACAATATAAGGCACTTGAGTCTACAATGGTCTAGGAGTTATGAGAAATTTCAGGTTTTTGTTAGCTGTAGCGCCACCTATTGGCCAATCAGGTCAAACTCTGTCAACCTCTCCACAAACTGAGACCATCTGGCCAAGTTGCAAATCTCTAAGCCTTATGGTTTGGTCTGCACTATCAGTTTTACGGCAGAAGAAAAAAAATAAAACTGTTGTGTTTATAACTCTCTCACATATCTTTATATCTTTCTAATTAACTTTGGTGCTTGTCGGTCATGAGAGTATTTTAGCACATCACTGCAGGTTATTATTTCTAATCGATGTGATCACTGGTGAATGTTTCTGAACTGAACTTGCTCATCTTTATTCTCTAACAGTAACTCTGATAAGTTTAAATCATGTTTGTATCCTTCTATTCTCTCTGCCATAACTTTTGATTTTTTTAATATATATATATATATATATATATATATATATATATATATATATATATATCTTTTCTGCAATTACTGTAAAACAATATTATAGAAATGTATATAACTACTTCTTTTATAACTAGTCCTGACTGTATTCCAGGTGTGTTTAGTGATGATGGAGTGAAGAAAAAGTCAAAGAGGAAGGGAGAATCTGTCACTCTACAGACTGAAATTACTGATATACCAGACGACGATGTGATCGAGTGGACGTTTGGACCTCAAGACACTGATTTAGCCAAAACTGACAGACAGAATAAAATAATAAGATATAACGAGACATTTAAAGACAGACTGGAACTGACCCTCAAATCTGGAGATCTCACAGTCGATAACATCAACACTGAAATGTCAGGAATTTATAAAGTAAAGATCGTCAAGAGAACATATACATTACAGAAGACCTTCAGTGTTACTGTGGATGGTGAGTGCTTCAAGTCTTTAGATGTGTGCTCTGTGAACAATGTTATGGTGAAATAAGTTGGAAAAGAATCATCTGTTAAGATCAGATCTTTACTCAGATTATACAGAGCTGATGTTTATAGTGTTTGAGACACTTTCACACTAATGTCTGTCTTTATTGTCACAGATTCACAGGAGTTTTCAGGTTCTACAGGTACAGGTGTGTCAGTGAAATGTGGAGCCAGTGTTGTTCTGGCTTGTGCTGTAGCTGTTTTTTTGCTGCAAGGAGTATAGACAATCAAGACAGATGTGTAAGTATCACATCACTTATCACACATTGTTTTTGTTTCCACAAGCCGTAATTAACAGTGTTTCTGAGAATCCTTACAAATATTCTCTGTGTGACACACTGGCTTTTATTCAGATGATAATGTTGTGACACTGAAATGTAATTTTTACACTCAAGCAGGACTAGCAGGATAAAATTCAGCATGTTAATGTTAATTTAATGTCAATTCTCCGTTTTTATTTTTTTTCTTCTATATTTTCTCACAGATGCTAATGCTGGTCAAGAAACTGTAAGCATGCTTTGAAAACTCCCAACAGCAGTATCTTGTTGTCACCACAACAGAATACATACTAACAGTGTTTGGAGTTAACCCATGTGTGCTTTTGACATGTGAAAGTGATAAATGAGAATATCATTGATTTGGCATAATTAGAAAAATGTGCTTTCATTTCTTATGAAGTTGTTGTAACACTTAAAACACATAAAACAGTACGTGAAAAGACTATTATGTCTGAAATTTCAGTATTCAAAAAAAGAGTAGGCAAGAAACACCCCAATAATACAGTATAAATACGGCCATAAGTGCTTCTCTGCCGCCATCTAGTGGTAATCTCAGGTCTTTTTTTTCCCCTAGAAGTGTTATTTTTCCTTAATCTTTAAAGGTGCCCTAGAACATGTTTTTAAAAGATGTAATATAAGTCTAAGTTGTCCCCTGAATGTGTCTGTGAAGTTTCAGCTCAAAATACCCCATAGATTCTTTTTTATAATTTTTTTTAACTGCCTATTTTGGGGCATCATTATAAATGCGCCGATTTATGCTGCGGCCCCTTTAAATCTCGTGCTCTCCGCCCACGGAGATCGCGCTTGCCTTAAACAGTGCCTAAACAAAGTTCACACAGCTAATATAACCCTCAAAATGGATCTTTACAAAGTGTTCGTCATGCATGCGGCATGCATGCGTCGGATTATGTGAGTATTGTATACTGTTATATTGTTTACATCTGATTCTAAATGAATTTGAGGCTGTGCTTCGTGGCTAACGGCTAATGCTACACTGTTGGAGAGATTTATAAAGAATGAAGTTGTGTTTATGAATTATACAGACTGCAAGTGTTTAAAAATGAAAATAGCGACGGCTCTCTTGTCTCCGTGAATACAGTAAGAAACGATGGTAACTTTAACCACATTTAACAGTACATTAGCTACATGCTAACGAAACATTTAGAAAGACAATTTACAAATATCACTAAAAATATCATGGATCATGTCAGTTATTATTGCTCCATCTGCCATTTTTCGCTATTGTTCTTGCTTGCTTACCTAGTCTGATGATTCAGCTGTGCAGCTCCAGACGTTAATACTGCCTGCCCTTGTGTAATGCCTTTCATAATGTTGGGAACATGGGCTGGCATATGCAAATATTGGGGGCGTACACCCCGACTGTTACGTAACAGTCGGTGTTATGTTGAGATTCGCCTGTTCTTCGGAGGTCTTTTAAACAAATGAGATTTATATAAGAAGGAGGAAACAATGGAGTTTGAGACTCACAGTATGTCATTTCCATGTACTGAACTCTTGTTATTCAACTATGCCAAGATAAATTCAATTTTTCATTCGAGGGCACCTTTAAACTTTCAGTAGTCATCTACATTGATATTGATCAGATTTTGTTCCTGTATTAAGAGTCAAGACTGATTTAATGTAATTTAGCATGTGTGCTCTGTATGAACACTTGATAATTGTTATACTTTTACCGAATTTAGCAGAAATAATCTCATGCTAAACTTGACATGTGAATACATTGTTCTTGTTGTTTTTTATTTGATACTCTTGCACTGTTACTTTCCACATTTTATATTCTTTATTCAATTGTTGTAAAATCTGCTGAAGCTTAAAAGGAATAAACAGAAATTTCCTGGAGATTCATCAATAGATGCTGATTATGAATAAGGATCTTGTGTTTGTGTATAATGGAGAAGTTTCTCTCTCTTATATTCTTGGCACATTTATTATGAAATTTAAGTATGAGAGAATGTCTGGTTGTGTCCAAACCCGCATACTTCCCTACTATATAGTAGGAAAAAGCAGTAGGCAAGTGAATAAGTATGTCCGAATCCCTAGTATTCATAAAAGAGTAGGCGAGAATTACCTGGTGACATACTAATTCTCGCGAGATTCTGACGTGTGTATACTTGCCTAGGCAATAAATACCCAATAATAAAGTGATTATTCATTGTATTTACCCAGTTAATCAGGTTATAAAAAGATTTAAGAAAGACATTGATTTGAAATGTCTGTTTTGTAATCTGTATGATGAGACTATCATCTTTTTGAGTGTATTTGCACTAAATTGTTCTGGTGTGATTTGAGGTCTTTTTTAGGAGATCTCTGGATCTGACATTAATCTGGAGGACAAAAATATTTTATTTTTTATGATAAGCCTTTAGAAAAGAAAATTTGTTTTGTTATTAATTTGTTTATTATTTTAGGGAAATATCATTCATAAATGTCGTTGGACAAAAAATACACCTAGTTTAATACAGTTTAAATTTGAGCTTTGTCATTATCTTAAATCATTGGAGGGTGTAAGAAACACCGAAGCAAAAAAGACTATAGACTGTTGTAAAGCCTTGAAATTCTGTCCTTTTAAATCTTTTGTTTTATTTTGTTATTAGAGATATGCATTTGATTTCAATACCCCTGTGGATATAGTTTTGTATTATCTGTCTTAAATTTATTATTTTTCATTTTTTTTTTGTACTATTGTTATTTTTTTTGCAATGTATGTTTTTACTTAATTTCTTGCTGTTGTTATTTTTTGTTACTGAATAAAGCATTTTAAAAAGAAGACTGCAGCTCATGAAAAAAATAAAAATAAAGTGTAAATGCCATAAGTCTTTCTGTGCCGCCATCTAGTGGTAATTTCATGTCCTTTTTTAAATTTTTGTTTGCCTAGAAGTATGAGTTTTCCTTAATCTTTAGTTTTACAAATCATCATTAAAATAGGATCACATTTAGAGGTTTTAAGTGCTGGAAAAAGTGTGAATCTCTCTAAAAAGTCCTTGAAAAATGCTTGAATTTCACTCAAAAGTTTGCATGAACCCTGAAATTAATGAATGTAAAAGCATTCGAGTATTTCTGCCACAATACCACAGTTATTAATTATTACTGCATTAAAGGAACACACACTCTTTTTTGAAAATAGGCTCATTTTCAACTCTAGAGTTAAGCGCTGCACAGCTCAAATGAGTAGCGCAGTTTCATTTCACTTTCGTTTGATGTTTCTCATATGTAACAGAAATGGCAGCTCTTGTCAGTTGTGTGTTGCTCGCATCAGTGTGACCTCTGACAAAATTTAGTCACACTGGCAGAAAAAAGGTCAAAATGCAACCATTTAGTCAGTCTGGAGCTCTGAAATTAATTACTTTTTAGAGTAACATACTGACCCAACACTGTTAGTGACACATTCAACTAATGAATTGTTTCTTGTTTGCAGAAATGTTTGACAAAAAACAAGAACACACACAACACACACACACACACACACAGAGGATACTGAACAACTATTTATTTCTCTTGTTGAATAAAAACCTCAGTTTGCCCTGTCGCCCAGTTTGTTTTGGGGCAGCCAGTGAAGACCATAGGCTGGAATTATGCAGATTTTTTACAAACCTGCACAGTAAAGATTCCCTTTAATTACTGGCGACTAATTTCAGGCACTTCAGAATGTTTTTAAACTTTATTTATCTTTGCTTTGATCTTTGAAACTTTGCAGTAATTTTACATTAACAAACAGCTGTATTACACACTGTATGACAGATAATATCTGAAAAAGTATAAAAATATAAAAATATTCATTTTTATAAAATAGTATTTTATTTATATAAAAAAGAATAGGAAAAACATGATTTTTAAACTGTTTATTTAAATCAATTTTGAAATGTATCCAAATTAAACAATAATATAGTAAATTGATAAATAATTTTAAATTGCCTTTAAAAAATGCATTTGCACTTGCTTAACTTTGTTCTTTTGTCACACAAGAAGCAGAGCTCTGAGATTGCCCAATACTTTTACACCAGTTTGTAGCACTTGAACTGAAGAAGATGACCAGATTTGGACTCAAGTCTGTCTCAAGTGTGAGTCCAAGGCTATTTTCAGGAGCACTTGGACATAAAAAAAAAATATAGTCTTGGACTCTGGCTTAAGTCTGTGTTCAGTCCTGAGTACTACAGCACTATAGTGCTGTAGTACTTACCTTGAATGTTGTGAAACATAACATGACAGGCAAAAAGAGCTTATATGTAAAGAGGGATTGTAGATGCTTTTACTAGCTGATCCAACAAAGAGGGATGTTGGTCATTCAACAACTGAACCCCTTTAGCAGGAAGTACAAACTCAACTATCTGAAGACTAACTCTCCTCATGCATAGTTTTTAGATAGCAAGCTATAAAATTACAATTGACAAATGAAAATTAACACTAATTTATGGTTTTCAGTTTATGTTAATTTTTGTCACCATAATTTAATAAGATCAATTTTAATTTTAGAATTTGAAGGCAAATGTTTTCAAATTTGCAGAACTATCTTTGGCTTTTAGTATTACAGGAAACAGAAACAGACGTGTTTATTTCAGCAGAGACACACTGAGCCCTTACACATGTTTTTAGAGTTATTTTTGAGTGAAGTGTCAAGATTGTATCTGCTCTGTCTCTCTCTCTCTGGTCATTGTGGACGTTACGGCAAGCACTTTTATTTCTTTTGTAGGTCAGGGTGTGTGCAAAAGCCAAATAATCTGTAGATAATGTGCAGTCAAAATTATTCAACCCCCTCTGCAAATCAGGTTTATTGGCAAAAAGTACAGTCTGTTCAGCTGAATGAACTGAACTGAATATTTTTATATATTCCTCTGTATGAGGCATTGCTATGGGTTGTGTGTGTTTTGGTTGACTGACTGATTCCACAGTCTGAAGTGAACTACACCACAGTCGCACAATTTCAACGTCACCACCACTTCTGACACTCTTTCAGCCTTTATCTGAAAACATTTTCCCTGAAATTTTAATTACAATAGATTTAAAGAGCTCAATAATAACCATACCTGTGAAGGTGGACTGATCTTACCTGTTCGGTGTGATGATGTTTAATGTCACCAACAGCCTCTGGTGTCCCATTTAGACACCTGTTAGCAACCATCATTTTCAAGACATGCAACAGCTTAAAAAAATCACGAGCAGGTTAATACTGATGATTTAATGGTGTAGAATAAAATGTGACATCACTTACCTTATAAATCCATTTAACCAAAAATCCATTCAACAACCTATTGACTTGAGACAATGAAACTGGAAGTGCAACATATTGAGCTTTGTTTTTCTGCAGTAAAAGTCAAGTTCGATTTATGCCAAGAAAGACTATGCAGGTCTCTCAGCCTGACCAGCTAAAAAAGGTCAAAACTCTTTAGGTTGGTCTTAGTGGACAAAAATATTTCACTTTATGTTACTTTAACTATCTGAAATTGTCTCTTGTGTATGCAGTGGTGATAATGTGCGGCCAAAAACACTTTCTCATTTAATATTTTAATTACCATTATTGCCATTTTTACAGTGAAAGAAAGGAACTGGCCTTATACTACAAGTTAAACACCTATTGTCTTCCTTGTAATCTGTTGGCCAGCAGCACAAAGCTTGCCCCCCCTTTGGCACTAGCATTACTCTTAGCGCTTTGAGTGACCTCAATTTCTGCTTTGGTGTTTCCTGATCTCCTCCCCATTGCTTCCTGTCTCTCATCTGTCCTGTCAAATAAAGGCAAAAAAATTACTCTCCCCCTCTCGCCATAAAACAACAACAAATTCTCCGCCTTCAGTTATCTAGTAAAGCTACAACAGATTGTAAGAGATCTGTAACTGTGCTACTACATATTTCCTTTGTGACTAGTTTAGAACTGAAGTATGTTAATTTTATTATTTATATAGTTAATATTAGTATTCTGTGAGCTTTTCAGCTGGAAATGGTCGACACATTATTTGTGCTCAGTTTGTGGCATATGATTGGTATGTTACAAGTGTTTTTATATAATAAAAAAGTATTAGTCCAGTCTCACTATTTAAATCAGCATTTGCTGTTCATTGCAGACAAAGAGTTTGAGGTGTGTGAAGCTGCATTATAGACAAATGTTCATTTTAAAGATTATGAGATCAATCTTTAGTGTGTCAAAATTCTAAGAAATCCAAAGTGTTAAAGTCCCCCTGTGGTGAAAATCAAGTTTTTAATGTTGTCTATATGTCCATGTGGTTTTTAATATGCTTTAAGACAAACTATGTGCAAATTCAGCACCATTTCTGAGTATTTAAAACTGCAGTGAGTCAGTTTAAAATCTCTGGCGTTTCTGACGTCACAAACTATCTTGTATCCAATCATGTCACCGTGCCGGCGGGGTTTAGCATATCATTAATCATGACTGATCTGTAGCAGGAGAGTCTCTAGAGAATATCACAGTATATTTTTCTGTTGATATAAAAATCTGGTAGATTTCGCAATATAGCGGGTGTATGATGTATATAACGATGTTATGATGAATTACATGCCTTTCTCCAATGACGTTCTGAGTTATTCAAAGTGTTTGTAAGGACACTGATTGTTGAAGGCAGCTGTCTGACTTGTGAGTGTGAACATGGTTTGTGTAACATTAACAACACATTATTAGCTGTTTGATATTGTAGTCAAGCAAAAGGCTAATCATTTTAATTACTGTTATGTGTCTGGTGTTGTAAAAAGTGAGTGGAGGCGGGGCTAATTAACATATTCATAGATCCACATATAATAAATGAGGCAAGGGTGTAGAGTTACATTCTAGCTATTTTAAGGCATGAACAATTTTTTCACAGGAAATGTGAAAAAAAATGTGTCATTTTGCTGATCAAAGATGAGTTTTAAGGGATAAAATTATTGACTACAGGGGGACATTAAGACTAGGTCTCAGCTCCTAAATCATTTCAGTGCTGGAGAGGTCTCCATAACCTAGTTAGGAGTCACAAGATGGCAGCAGAGAGGAGGAGACCGCACACTTTCCAACAAAGATATTGCATTGGAGTTGATGACAGGGAGTTAATAAAACAATAAGCTTGATCGTCAAGGTATTTCTTTTGTAACTGACCTAGTAAGAAACCCCACTCTACAAATAAATGCTCTATCTGCAGAAATGAAATAATTATATTTTTGGTGTAAAAATGCAGCAGTGCATCAGTGATGACTTGAGCCTGTCAGTCCACAGGAAGCAGGGTCTTAAATAGCACTATTGTGGCTCTAACCACAACAAACATGCAATAAAACAAAAGAAGCTCACAGGAAAAAAGCATATATTGACTGCAACTTAATCAGTTATTAATATTTCATTGGTCCTCTCTTGATTTTACATGTGTTCATAATTTCTTTGCCTAAAATGATGTCCACACAATTTGACGTTTCACTGTTATCACAAATAAAACAATTGACTCCAAGCACAACTACACAATATGCTTACAAAATCAAGACATTTTTAAGAATATTTGAATAAAGGGTGAATATGTAAATTTTCCTAGTCTGAACATCACTTTTGGCCACTACTGTATGTCAGTTCATTGAATTTCCAACTTCAGACCATGCAGCAAAAGCAAGCCACTTTTATGAGGATTTCGGGCTTCCCTTGTTGGAGCCGTTGATGAAACTCATGTTCACATCATCGCTCCAGCTGTAAATGAGGAGACATATCAGTAGAAAAGGATTCCTCAGCATCAAAACTAATTTGTGAAAATTTTGCACAATGCAAACTGCAATTTTTTTTTTTAATAATTCTGAATATTAAAGTTTCAGTGTCTTCATTAATGATTTTATTATAATAACATTAAATGATTGGTGTGGTGCTGCAGTGACTTCACCCTTGTAGGCTGATTCAGAGGTGAAGAGTGGACATTTTGGGTTGACATCGTTGTAGTCCTTAGTTCACAACACTTAAGTGTGACTTCAGTCAGCATTAAAGATATAGTCTTACATTTGCTCTTTTACTCTTAAAAGTCTCCTACTCTTAGAAAAGTCCTACTTTTTTTTTTTTTTTTTTTTTACTAAGAATCTTGATTCACCTCCAGTCAAAATTAAACAAAGCTTTACAGTACATTTAAATCATATAAAGCTCAAGAAACTAAGTCTGTTCAACATTAAACTAAGTTCATCTGTGTCTGTTGGTGCTTTTGTTCTCCAGGTGTGTTTACGTTTGCTGAGACAAATGAAGTGAAAAGAGTTTCAGTGACGGCGGGAGATTCTGTAGTTCTACACAGTGATGTTACTGAAACACAGACATATGAAAAGATAGTGTGGAGGTTTGAAAACAAGCGTATAGCTAGAATCAAGAGAGCGATCGGGAACAATCCTAAATATGAGGATGAGAGATTCAGAGACAGACTGAATCTAGATCAACAGACTGGATCTCTGACCATCAGAAACACCAGAACCACAGACTCTGGACTTTATCTACTAACTCTCAGGATTGGGGATAAAGAGTTAATCAAGAGATTCAATGTTACTGTTAAAGGTGAGAAGAAAATTAAAGTGTCTTTCATCTCATTCTCTTCATAATATAATACTAAATCATCCTTTAAACTTCCAGTTATATTTATGAATATACAGTACTGTGCAAAAGTCTTAGACATGTTAGTATTTTTACCAACAAAAAATAGTTTTAAGCCATTAAGGTTTTATATATTTTGCTGTCGTGTGTCAGTAGGAAACATCAGTTTACATTTCCAAACTTTCCTTTTGCCATTAATCTTAATTTGTAATACATGAGATTTTTGATCTGATCTCACAACGTTGTCTGTCTGTGATTACATGAAGAAACAGAAAATGAGATAAAAATCCAGAAGAACTGTGGCAACGTCTTGAAGAAACCTTCCTGCAAACCTGAAAAACTATGCACAAGTGTACCTAAGACAAAAGCTGTTAACAAACTGTAAACAAACAGGATGGTCACAGCAAAGATAGATTTGATTTAGTTAATAGAAGTTCATTAATAAATAAAATCTATTTATGACACTATTTTTGAAAGCATACTCAAGTGCCTAAAACTTTTCACAGTACTGTAGCTTTGCAGGTCAGTTTCTTCAACTATCTCAGAGACATTGCCACAGTTTTTCCTGGATTTAGTTTGTCTCAGTTGTTTCAGTTTCTTCATGTGACCCAAAAACAGACTCAATGGTGGTGAGATCAGGTCTCTGTATGGATCACCGGATGTTGTCAGACTCCTTGTACATTCAAAAATCTCACTGGATTATTACAGTTAATGGCAAAAGCAATGTTTGAAAATGTAAACTGAGACTTTTGTACAGTAGTGTTTATATGGGTTTGTCTAATCAATACATTCCCTCTGCTCACCAGTGGCACCAACAACCACCTCACAAACCCCAATCTCAGAAACACAGACTCCACAGCCTCCAGAATCATTCCCTGTATATCCAATAGTGTTGATCTCTGCTGCTGCTGCTGGATCTCTGCTGACTGTAGCTGCAGTTTGGATCTTCTGCATCTGCTGGAGACAAAGAGAAACGGAAAAGGGCAAGTGTTTATCATCAACCTACTGATATCAACACAAAGCTGTCAGTGATGAATGAGAGTTTTGCTGTTTTAACATGTCTGTCATTATTAAACAGTCCAGAATCATGATGAAGAAATAACTTTTGCTGATCCAACATTCTACACACGAAATGCGGTGAGATAATTCATGTTTGTACTCTAAAAACACAGGGTTGAAAAAAACTTGGTTTGGGTAAAACGCTGGGTAAATATAAGACAGAACCAATGTTTGATTCATTTTATGAATTGGTGCATTACTAATATGTTTGAATCAATTACAACTTACCTAAACACTCCTGTTTGGAGATTACTAGTTAGACCTTGATTAGCTGTTCAGGAGTGTTTAATAGACCTTTATCACAGTGATCAAGAACAGAAAACCAACAGCCAAGGTCAGGATTTTCATTAAATAATACATTAAACTTTGGTTTGTTTTTCACTAAATCCTATTCCCTCAGAACACATTTTGCATGGGATCATACATTTGAGGGACACTTTTCTTTAAATTCTCCTTTTCATTTTAGTGTGAACTATTCCTTTAAAGAACAATGCAAAATAACTGCATAGCATATAACATATTATCATTTATAATGTGTATCAGGTCATACTGCATATTTAATACCACATGCCAAAAATGTTTAAGAAATAGTTTTTGTCACTGTCACACAAAGTTACTCTCTCATACTTAAATTTCATAATAAAAGTCCTAAGCATATAAAAGACACAGAAACTTCTCCATTAATCACAAACACAAGATCCTCATTCAGTGTGAGAAACACTGACCCATAATCAGTATTTATTGATGAATTTCCAGCAAATTTCTGTTGTTTATTCCTTTTGAGCTTCTGTAGATTTTGCATTTGAAACATCAAATTTCTCTGACCTTTTTTGTTTCTGTTTCTTACAGAAATCTGAAATGACGGAGGTGGTTTACACGTGTTTCATCACAGATCAATAATCAAAAAAAAAAAAAAAGTATGCACAAGTTTCCTATGCCCCATGATGTCTTGAGTCAAAAGTGTGAGTGTCTTCCGGTTCGAAGGAAACAAGCAGGACGTGACTCTCATTCATTAAGCAGTCATTCAAGGTTTGCTGACGATGTGGGAACACAATATTAACGAACTTAAAAAGGGTGAAGTGACAGAAATAACCAGTGTTTCTGCTTTTTGGTTTCCTTTAGACTGATATTATCAACATTTGGCCAAAACTACATTTTTGGTCTGCTTATTGAATTATGAAAAAATCATGTAAACATGAAAAGAGACTTTGGCAGGCTGTACTGATTTTGATTCTTCTGTCTGAACTTCATTATTACAAATATAATGACAGAAATTAATCTGGTTTTAATTATTAATTTACAATTTTTGTCTGTTTTTCTCCATTTTTAATTCCTTGATTTTTTTTTTTCTTCTGTATTTTCCTACAGATGCTAATGTTGGTCAAGGAACTGAAAACATTAAGTGTTTGAAGTTAACATGTGCACTTTTGACTTGTGAAATAAGAGAATATAATTTGATGTAGCATAATTAGAGAAATGTGCTTTTATTAATTATTAAGTTGATCTAACTCTTAACACATGTAAAACAGTAGGCCTACGTGAAAAGAGTATTATGTCTGAAATGAAATCTCAGTATTCAAAAAAAAAGTGTAAATGCATTAGTCCTTTTCTGCCGCCATCTAGTGGTAATTTCATGTCTTTTTTTAAAGTTTTGTTTGCCTAGAAGTGTTAGTTTTCCTCAATCTTTAAACTTTTAGTTTTACAAATCATCACATTAAAATAGGATAATATTTAGAGGTTTTAAGTGCTGGAAAACGTGTGAATACTCTAAAAAGTCCTTGAAAAGTGCACAACTTCAATCTAAAAAGTTTGCATGAACCCTGAAATTAATAATGTAAAAGCATTCAAGTATTTCTGCCACAATACCACAGTTTCAGTAAGCATTACATCAAATCCATGGAGATTTGTGGAATGGAGAGCCTGAACTTGTTTATGGCACAGTGTGTCTCCTGGTTTTCATGTCAGAGTTATTTGATCTGATATCTGGTTTATAACGGAGAATTCTGAGTTTGAATGCTTACTGACCCAACACTGTTAGTCGCACATTCAACTCATTAACTGTTCTTGTTTGCAGAAATGTTTGACAAAAAACAAGAACACACACACTCACACACAGGATACTGAAAAACTATGTATTTCTCTTGTTGAATAAAAAGCTGAGTTTGCCCCGTCTGAAGCCCTCTACGAGCACACCATGTACAACTGCTTTAATTCAGAAAAACAAAGAAACAAAATAATAAACCTGCCAATCAAATTCCTTTATCAGTTAAATGTGATTGACAGAATTCATATGATAGCTTACACTAGCAGCTCAGATTGTGGTCTCAATTATTTCCATCTGTGTGGTTTGATCTGATGGACAAACTGTGAAAGTAGGTTTACTCATTACTATTTCGAAGCTCCAGGAGAATCATTTGTTTTAGGGGAAACTTGAACTGCTTGTTATTACTACAGCATATTTAAAGGCAGATACAATCATTGGATTTCTGTGCTTAGAAACTGTTTACCCCAAAAATGAAAATTATCCCATAATTTAGTCACCCTCAAACCATCCTGTATATGACTTTCTTTTTGTCAGCTAAACACAGTCGATGTTATTAAATAACTAACACGATCACAAAAAACACTAGGTTAAAAATAAGTCAATTTGGGTTGTTTTCATCACAGGGGCTGGGTAAATATAGGACAGAACACATGTTGGGTTCATTTTACCCAGCATAATGTGTTGATTTTTACTTCTAGCTTATTATAGTAGTAATAGTATAATAGTATAATTGCCTTTAAAAAAGCATTTGCCACTTGCTTTACTTTGTTCTTTTGTCACACAAGAAGCAGAGCTCTGAAATTGCCCATTAATACTTTATACCAGTGATGTAGCACTTGAACTGAAGAAGAAGACCAGATTTGGACTCAAGTGTGAGTCCAAGGCTATTTTCAGGAGCACTTGGACATAAAAAAAAATATAGTCTTGGACTCTGGCTTAAGTCAGAGTTCAGTCCTGAGTACACTTGCATGTTGTGAACTACATGACGTCAGGCAAAAAGAACAATAAAGAGGGATTGTAGATAGATGCTATTACCAATAATATCCAACAAAGAGGAGTGTTGGTCATTCAACAACTAAAACCCTTTAGCAGGCAGAACAAACTCAACTATTGACTCACTGTGGATCTGAAGACTAACTCTCCTCATGCATAGTTTTTAGATAGCAAGCTGTCAGAGAAAGCAGAGGACCCAGAAGCGAATGGCCAGTTCAGATACAGTTTATTACAGCTACAGAGTCAAAACACAGGCAGTCTGCCGAGCACCAGCTTCTTGGGTGCTCGTAGCTGGAGAACAGTTCAAAGAAACAAAAACAAGGAGATCCTGGGCTTGGCGGAGAGCTCACTGCAACGAATAGACTCAGTCCTGGACTTGGAGTGACTGTACCGCAGGTGATCTAAACAATCTCAGGCTGCAGAGAGACTCGGCAGAGAACAGGTATGATGTACACAGCAGTGCCAAACAGATAAGACTATGACTTGGACAAAGACTAACAAAACAACGAACATTGGAAGGAGACTTGTTAGCATAGTTGAGTAACACGTAAGAAAACACGTATAATAATCTGGCAAAGAGGCGAGAAAACAGCAGAGAGAAATAGCAAAGAAAAGTAGAATAGAGAAGAAACAGGTGTGGAAATGATCAAACCCGACTCATGACAGTACCCCTCCCCCGAGGAGCGCTCCTGAGGAAGAAGACTGGTGTGAGCGAAGGAAGTCCTCGATAAGCGAGCTGTCCAGGACGTCCCGGGCTGGAATCCAACTTCTCTCCTCGGGACCGTACCTCTCCCAATCGACTAGATACTGATGTCCACGCCCCCGGCGGCGCACATCCAGCAGTCTCCTAACCATGTAAACAGGAGAGCCTTCGACAAGAACGGGACAAGGGGTGGGTCGGGATGGGGCCAGAATAACCGACTTAATATACACTGCGTGGAAAACAGGATGAATGCGTCGCAGATGATGGGGTAATTTGAGTATGACGGCTACAGGACTGAGAACCTTGACGATGGGAAAAGGACCAATAAAGCGCGGTGCCAGCTTATGAGAAGTGCACTGCAGGGATAAATCACGGATGGAAAGCCACACTTTCTGGCCACAAACATATCTAGGCGCTTTGACGCGACGTTGATTAGCGGCGTAAAGTGTGCGCTCTCTGTTCTGGTACAGCGCGGTTCTCACCCCTCTCCAGGTGCGCCAGCAACGCTGCATAAATGCTTGAACCGAGGGAACGGACACCTCTGAGGAAGAGAACAGAGGTGGCTGGTACCCGAGACAGCACTGAAACAGAGATAAACCAGTGGACGACGAGGGGAGCGAATTATGGGTGTACTCGACCCATGGCAGTTGCTCACTCCAGGATGAGGGGTTTGCAGAAAGCTAAAGTGCGACCAAGAATTTGGTTAGTACATTCGGCCTGTCCATTAGTTTGAGGATGGAATAATCCTGACGACAAACTGGCAGACGCGCCAATCTGCCGGCAGAACTCTCTCCAGAACTGAGAGGCAAACTGGGACCTCTGTCAGACACTATATCAGAGGGAAGTCCATGAAGTTTGAAAACGTGTTCAAACATTACCTGCGCTGTCTCCTTAGCGGAGGGAAGTTTACTGAGAGGAACGAAGTGGGCGGTCTTAGAGAAACAGTTGACGATTGTCAAAATAACGGTGTTATTGGCGGACGAGGGAAGCCCTGTAATGAAGTCCACAGCAATATGGGACCAAGGACAAGACGGAATAGGGAGCGGCCTTAGAAGACCAGCAGGCGGAGAATTACTCGATGAAGCACACCGATGAACCTTCCCATCGAGTGGAGAGTGCTGCGAAAGCACCGCTCAGAGGCATCTACTTCTACGATAAATTGTCTCTTGGGGTCAGGTGTAATCAGGATGGGCGCAGAGGTGAACAATCTCTTAAGATAATCAAATGTGTCTTGGGAGGACTTCGACCAGACGAAACGAGATTTAGCCGAGGTGAACACGGTCAAGGGAGCTGCTATCTGACTAAAATTTGAAATGAAATGGCGATAAAAATTTGCAAACGCCAAAAAACATTGGAGCGCGGTACGAGAGTCAGGAATAGGCCATTCGACAACCGCATGAACCTTAGCAGGATCCATACTGATTCCCTCTGCTGATACAACCGAGCCTAGGAACGTGACAGACCTGACGTGAAAGGCGCACTTCTCTGCCTTTACAAAGAGACGATTCTCCAAGAGACACTGTAATACACGACGGACGTGTAAGTGTCGCCTCTTGGGACCTATGCTCTTTGTGCAGGGCCTGTCTTTTCTTTCGCTTTCAGCAGGGCAACGCGGGTACCTGATTGGTCTATTCGTCTGTCAATCATTGAGATGCTTGGTGACGACAACGCATGGCTTCACCAATGAAGGCGCACCATGTTGATAGTGATACGTGCTACCTTTTTTATTTTTGGTTTGTAGTAAAGAGTTGTTTATTTAGGGCATCTTTTACGCTTATGATTTTTAAAATAGTCAAAAATAGGGGGCAAAATATTTTTAACAAAAACAATGATCAGTGATGCACACTTACTTCGATATTATGACAGACACTGCTGGATTCGGTGGTCAAATGATCTATTGTCCGGTTTGATTAAGTTCAGTGATAATAGCTTAAGCCGAGTTCAGACTGCACGATTTTCAAAGTAGTCGGGTCATTGTTCTTTTCACACTGCATGACTATCTTGGCCAGCATTCAGTCGCTGCTGTGTTCAAACTGCACGATGGATCGGCGACAGAAGGTTTCACACTGCGTGACTTTACAATAGGAAGAATCGCCGACAACTCTGTCAGGCACGCAAACTATGTTTCACAACCAAACACACACGAGATGTGACAAGGAAACAGCACGATATCACGCGTGCAAGACCGGTTGGTAGCCTGCAAGAAGCTTGCAATACAAATTGCCTGTGCGCTGATTTGCAGCAAAAACAAGAAAAAGAAAAAAGAATATGGAGGAGGAACAAGGATTGTGTGTTCTGCAATGACAGTTGGAGCTAAATACATAACTTTTCAATGTGCTGCTGCTGTTGCGGATGGTAAAGCAAATGTTTGTGCTTTGTTTCTGTTTGATAGAATTGTAATGTTTATCTGAAACGAAGCCATGCTTGCTGATATTGTGGTCTATAACTCCTCCCCGAACTCCCTGCTGCTCTGTATCTTGCTCTCTCATTGGCTGTCGGTCATCGCCGATGTAGTTTTCAGTCAGAACACTTTTCATACTGCAGGATTTTGAATCGCCGACAGGTCCAGATATTTAGCATGCCAAATATCTCACAGGCGTTGGCGACTCGACGGCGATTCTCTCAGATCGCATCTTTGCTCATTCACACTGCCTGATTGTCACTTGCGTGAATGAGCACCGATTTGCCTGTGATTTTCGGGCATTTGTCGGCAATTTCTCAAAACCTGTCAGCGAGCCAAAATCGGGGCTAAAATCGTGCAGTCTGAACTCGCCTTTACTGCACATCCACATGGAGGTGTTGATTTGAATTGTTTTAAAAAACAATTAGAATACTATTTACATAAACACTGGCTTCCAGCAACAGCCATACACACATGTTCATGAGAGAGTTGAGTGTATTCAGCACCCGTCATTCTCACCTGAGCTTACGCACACCTGCATCATATGTTGGGTCAGAGGTCATGATGTAAGCTCAGGTGAGAATTGATGAATGCAGAAGTGCGCTCCAGTATATGACAAAATTGGTAAAAAATATTTAATCAGTATAAACAGCTATTTTGAATAAATAAGGACACATTATGGACCCTGATGGTGTTACAGCTTCTATCAGCAGCTAACAAACCAAACACTGATATGATGATGGAAACCATCTGGTCGGACAGGCTGTAAACCCGTGACCCTTGAACTCTGAAACATCATATTACACTCTTCTGATGGGTGCTTTTCAAACTTGCAGTATTTAAACAATGTGTAGGAAGCTATTCTTTTTGTGATGTGACAACCAACCATGATATGACATCACAGATAGGTCTCCTCATGACTGTGTAAAGGTTAGTTAATCTCTTGAAAATAATTATTTTAATTTTTATTTTATAAAATGTATTAATAATTTTATACTTGACCTTTTTATTTCACTAGTTGTTCTAGCAAAGGTTAGCAGAACTTGTTTTACAGAAAACTGCTTTTGAAATCACACCTAGACCACGCGTCCGTCAATGTACCGTCTTGCAGAAGAACATATCCTGTTTTTGTCTGTCAACGTCTGGGACAAATTCAAATTTATACCATTACAACAACAGAGTTCTGCAGTTTTCACTGAATAATATCGGAGCATATAGCCTATCAATTTCACAAAATGTCACATTACACATCTCACACAACTCAAACCTTTTGTTCTCCAACAAATGATCAGCAAATGAAGTACATTATTTATTATATGCATTATTTTCAACATGCATCTTCATTTGCCTTTGAGCCATTTAACACTACAGTATTTGACATGTAAAAGGAAATCAGTCTGTGTGGTTAGCAGGACAGGAAGAGGCTCACAGAAACTCTCTACAATACGTTTGTCCATCTATCAGACCAAAACCACATTTCCTTAAAGGGTTAAAGAACTCGGGCCACGTCAGGTTTCGTTCTGACTCGAAACTGAACTTGTAGAGGGTAAAAGCTATGAATTTAACAAGAAAACCGCTAAGATGTCTTCTGTTGGTCGATATGATGACTGTACTTAGATGTGTAGTTGTGAGAAAGACATCTGAAATATGATAATAAAGTTATTCAAATTAATATACACAAACAGAAGCATTCACTGACAATCAAGCACATCACAGTTCATCCCCATTTATTTTTAGCATCTTGGGAAAGTAGCAATAACATTCAGTCATGTCAAAAAAGCAGAGATGAAGCAACACGATTCTAAATTTAGCTGCAGTGTGTATGTGGATTTAATTGCTATACAAAACAAGACACACTTATCAAGAGGAATTTGATTAACGTTTCATGACGACACCGTACACCACCTCATCCTCCTGTTTAACACTCTGAAAGAAAACACAAACACTAAAATTATGAAGATGCAAAATTCTTAAGTATCAGATTGAGATATTTTTAAACAACAGTGCTTTACCACTAAAGAAAACCAAAGAAATCAGCTTTAAACCACAACAGTCATAAAAACATAATTTTAAACACACATTTAAAAAAAATATTTTTAATGCATGCGCATTCAAGACAAACATTATTATTAGTAGTATTATTATTACTGTAAATTATACAGAAATTAAACAAACAAAAAATAAATAAATAAATAAATAAAATAAAAAACCTGGAATATTCAAACTCTTTTTTTCTCAGTGTCTTCAGTGCTATTGACCTGCTTCTGTTTACAGAAACTATACCTTTTTTTTTTTAGACCTATAACTTTTTACTGGTAAAGAGTATAAATCCTAATTTTGTAATAACATATTGTTGTGCTGTTCTAAATTACATGCCATTTATTTTTCTTTTCAAATGGCTTCATACTACGTTCACTCAAATTTATTTAATTTTTGGGACATAAAACATTTATATCCAAATCCACATACGTCTAATTGCTGCCAAAATTTAAAGTTCCTCAAATAAGCAATATGTTGGTTAGTATTCAATTCATCAATTAATCTTTACAGTTGAGTTATTGTCAGTAGTGTCTTTAATTAATTAATTAATCAGCCTGTTGACATCAAATTTCAAAGGTCAAAGTACAGTTTAGTTTTCTCATTAGGCCTATTTACATTGCACATCACCTCATTTCTCAAAGAGTCTGAAAACGACTCTCTAAATCCTCCTTTCTGAGAGCCAGGGTCAGCGCCCTGAGGAGGCATGAACAATTTTTGGGGGGCCCACGTCTGGGGAAGTGGGGGTGTGATTCACCAGAGGTGAGGGGGTACAGTGACTGAGGTGGACGGGCTGGGCCAGCAGGTCCCCTCGTGGCGCCGACGCTGCCGAGAGCTTCCTCTCCTCTGATTGGTCAGATGAAATGATGTGTATGTTGTGATTGATTGGTGATGTAATCATTACGTGTTGTTTGAGTTCTCTATTGTAGATCATGTTGTTATAGAGAAGAAAGTGATTCTTTCTCTTTTGATAAAATGATATCAGAGGGGAGAACAAAGAATTGACAGCTGCGTGAGCTTTCTAGTGCGGTGCAGCGCTTTTATGTTATTCTTTATTGCAAATGCTTATATTTACTCAAAAGAAAATTGTTTAAGAGCTGTAAACTGTTTTTGATGTTGATATTCATCCAGTCTTTAGGGCTGAAAATGAATAAAGAAATATTAATGGTAATGTGAAGAATGTTAAATGTATTTACTTCTGGTCTTACAAGAGTGTGACTTACGAGAATGCATCTATTTTCAGGAGCACTTGGACTTGGCCTGATCTGGTCATAAAAAATATAGTCTTGGACTCTGGCTCAAGTCCGAGTTCAGTCCTGAGTACTACAGCACTACTTTATACCTTGCACATTTGTGAACTACATAACGTCAGGCAAAAAGAACAATAAAGAGAGGTTGTAGATAGATGCTATTACTAGCTGATTCAAAGAGGGTGTTGATCATTCAACAACTGAACCCCTTTAGCAGGCAGAACAAACTCAACTAATTTATGGTTTTCAGTTTTATGTTAATTTTTGTCACCTTAGTTTGAGATAAATTTTAATTTTAGAATTTTGAAGGCAAAAGTTGAAATGCTTTTCCTGCTTTATAAGTTTGCAGAACTATCTTTGACTTTTAGTATTACAGGAAATAGACGTGTTTATTTCAGCAGAGACACCCTGAGCCCTGACACATATTTTTACAGTTATTTTTGAGTGAAGTGTCAAGATCTTATCCGCTCTGTCTCTCTCTCTGGTCATAGTGGACATGTTACACAAAGTTCATTTTTTCAGCACTCTTATTTCTTTTGTAGGTCAGAGTGTGTGCAAAAGTCAAATAATCTATACTTTAAGAGCACTGTAGATAATGTGCAGTCAAAATTATTCAACCACCTCTGCAAATCAGGTTTATTGGTAAAATTTACAAACTTTCAGCTGTTTGGAATGAACAAATCAAACAAAAGTAATTGAAATAGTTCAACACAAGGAATGTTTTAAGTTTTTTCCTTAAATTCAACTGAAAATACAACAGTTATAATGACTTCTGCAGTCTGAAAATATTCAACACCTGAACGGAATCCCTCACAACAGCACAAATCAGGTGTTGTCTCAAATGCACCTGATGAAACTAATCAAGGGCTTCATTAGCTGCACCAAGTGTGCTTGAGCTAGATCTAGACCTGCTAGGGGTTTGTTGAGTGCCACGTTTGACTGCATAGGAGAAATATGGCAAAAGAAGTCAAAAGAATGGTCCAAAACGGTAAGAGGAGATCATCACTTTTCTCAAACAAGAAACAGGACATAAAAAGATAGTGAAGGCACTGAATGTTCCTAGAGACACCATTTGAAGCATATAGTTCGCAAGATCAAACATAAAGGATAGTGGATACACTACTGGACAGGGGCTGCCACCAGACTTCTGAGAAAGCAGATTCAGAAAAACCCTTGAGTGATTGTAGCAAGAATTGGTGGAAACAGGCACTAATGTTTCAGCACAGTAAGGCACGTACTAAATGCAGACGGTTTCCATGCCAGAACTCCAAACTACTGACCCAAAAGCAAAGAAAAGTCAGCTCCAATTTGCTCAAATAGATCCTATATAAGTCCAGATTTTTTTGCAAATCTGTTCTGTAGAGCGATAAAACAACACTTTTTGACCCTGGCACTGGAAACCTGTGTGTTGAAGGCAAGATGAATTCATTGAAGTATCAGGAAAATGTAAAGCCATCTGTGAGGAAACTGGAGATCATTGCTCATGAGGAATGGGATAAGATTCATTACAGCAAAGGGTTCTCTCTTTTTTTTTTTTTTTTTTTTTTAATTGGAATATACAGTGAAAAACAACAATATTAATGAAACTCTACATTCCTTTTCATTTCTTTTTTCTATTAACAACTACTAAGGGTGGACACAAAAATGAACAGTCACAGCCCTCAGTGAGCCCTAAACCCCCACCCACCCCCAAGGAGGAGAATAAAACTTAAGTACATTTAAAAAAAAAAAAAAAAAAAAAAAAGGACAATTATACATATTGAATGAAACAAAAAAATAAACAACTCCATAGAATACTAAATGTATATATTACAAATCATCAAGATAGGTGGTGTATTTTTGACAAAATTAAGTGAGGACCCCAGTTTTTATAAAACTTTTCAGTGGAACCTCTTAATGCAAACTTAATTTTTTTAATATATAGAAAAGACAACAAATCTTCTAACCATGAAAAAGGAGAAGAAGATTTAGAAGACTTCCAGTGAAGTAGAATTCGCCTGCGAGCTATCAGTGAAGCAAAGGCCAGAACGTTGATTCAGGCCCTTCATAGATATGACACATTTAAATTTCATTCACTTTACTTAAACATATCTAATTAGGAGTATACGTATTTATATTTAATGAGTCTAACATAAATATTTAAATAGTTTAATCTATGAAATTTATTTAAATTTGACCAACTAAATTTAATTTGATTTGGGAAATGGGAGTGCCTTCTGCGCATGCGCGAGACACGCTCAGACAACGCACTCGTGTGACCGCCGGCGCCATTTTCTCATGCTGGCTGAAGGGGCGAACGTCTCGGCTGATTCTCTGCTTTTGGATCTTCGTTGCTGGTAAGTACTAGTTGTTTTGTGTTTAAAAATAGATCTCAATGCCAAGGAATGTGTATATTATAATATTGAGTGAAATATGTTGGGTGAAATACAGCGTTAAAATAATTAATCGAGGTGAATTGTTTTAACAACTGGATACAAACGCACCTTCGCTTAAATTCAGACTCACGCAATGTGCAAAATAGCACTGTCAGTGAGCAGAGCAGTGTGCAGTTCAGAATTTGACTATAGCTAACTGACTGGATAGCTGGCTTGATTTCATTCATTGAATACGTTGGATTGCGATCGACTAACGTACGTTACTCAATTCAAATCAAGTTTGCTAGCCCAGGGAACAAAGTGATACAAATTAATTTATGGCTAGCAATATTTCCAAATCTAATTATGCACGCTTCATACTTTTTTCCAGCTTGAACATCACGCTCATCAATGTCACTGCTGCACACTTTAGCTTAGTTAGTTCTGTGGCATTCCCCCATTTTATAACATCGCAAACCCAACATATCTAGATTTATTTTGTTGTTTTTTGTTAAAATGATGGATCTGTGTCTCTGATGTTAATTCTTGTGTATTTTTTACATTTTTTTTTTTTTAATGTGTTATGGGGAGCATCAGAGTTATTCAAATAAAATTTACATCTTTTTCACAGTTTGATGACGTCATTTAACATCATTGTGACTACCTCCTTGTGATAGTAAGTCATATTTGCTCAAATAATCTGATTTTTTACATGTAAATTTTTAAATGGTGTGTAATAATACTTTTATTCTTATTTTTAGGATTGTGAATGTGGCAGACCACCCCTCCACACAAAAAGTATGTTTTTTTTTTTCTATTACTAGACTGATTATATATAAATATATATATATATATATATATATATATATATATCTATTATTTATAATATAAATATATATATACACATATTTATTTTTATTTATTTATTTCTGTCTTTCCACAGACTGGGCAACTGGATTGACACCGTACCCATCCAACTTTGTCCACGCTCCCATCGCAGGCATCACAGGAACTGTACATTGCTGGGTGAATCTCACAGGTAGGTCTTTCAATCAAGCTCTGGTCATGGGTACCTGAAGGGTCAGTTCTGGGACCCCTCCCTTCTCCGTATATTAATTTACAATACCGGTCAAAAGTTTAGACACATTACTGTTTTTAATGTTTTTGAAAGAAGAATCTTATGCTGATCAAGGTTACCATTATTTATTATTATAAAATACAGAAAAAACTGTATATTGTGAAATATTAGAATTTAAATAATGGTTTTCTATTTTAATATACTTTAGAATATAATTTAGTCCTGTGATCAAAGCTGAATTTTCAGCATCATTACTCCAGTCTTCAGTGTCACATGATCCTTCAGAATCATTCTAATATGATAATTTATTATCAATGTTTTGAAACAGTTGTGCTGTTCAATGTCTTTATAACCTGTGATCATTTTTTGATGAAGAAAAAAAAAACAGCTTTTATTCAAAATAGAAATCTTTTTCTAACAATATAATTTTTTTATCAACTTTTTATCAATTTAACACATCCTTGCTGAATAAAGTATTAATTTCTTCTAAAAAAAAAAAAAAAAAATTACAGACCCCAAACTTTATAAATGTTTATTTTAAATAAATGCTGTTATTTAACTTTTATTCATCAAAGAATCCGAAAAAATATAACAGGTTATAAAAAAATATTAAGCAGCACAACTGTTTCAAACATTGATAATAAATCATCATATTAGAATGATTTCTGAAGGATATGTACCTGAAGACTGAAGACTGATGCTGAAAATTCAGCTTTACAGTCACTGGAATAATTTATATTTGAAGCATATTCAAATTAAAATGTTTAATTGTTATATATTTAATCATTAAATTGTAGTAATATTCACAATATACTGTTGTGTTTTGTTTTTTTGTTTTTGTTTTGTTTTGTTTTGTTCTGTATTGTATAAATGCAGGCTTGATGAGATAAGAGACTTCTTTCAAAACATTAAAAATAGTAACATTTCCAAACCTTGACCTGTACTGTATACTATTATAATGGTACATGATTCTCCTACCATTGCTATGCTGATGAACACACGCTTTACTTTTCATTCAGGCTAATGATCTGACAGTAGCTGCACAGATCTTGGACTGCCTGGTGGACATCTCGGCATAGATACAAGAACATCACCTGCAACTCAATCTGGCAAAGACAAAACTTTTCGTCTTCCCAGCCACTCTGATGATTCAGCATGATTTCACCAGCCAGCTAGGCTCATCAACTGTAATTCCTTGTTGGTAATCTTTGATGACCAGCTGACGTTCAGAGACCACATTACAAAGACAACTTGGTCATTTAAGTTTGCGCTGCACTATACCAGGAAGATGAGGCCCTTCCTAATGGAGCGTCCAACACAGCTTCTCATCCAGGCCTTGTCATTTCTAGACGACTATTGCAACGCTCTTCGAACATCTGCAATCTCTCTAACCCTAACTGGACAGCTGAATCCCTGACAATATTCAAGAAACAACTGAAAACTCATCTCTTCCATGAACACTTAATGGTATCCTGCTGACTTTTTTTTTTTTTTTTTTTTTTTTTTTAGCACTTCTTGTGTTTATTGCCTCAAGATGAATTGTTCCTTATTTCTAAGTTGCTATGGATAAAAACGTTGGCTAAAAGAATGTTTAAATGGCTAATTAATATTTCAAAATTATGAATGCAATAATTCATTACTAAACAGCAAATGTTTATTTTGACAGTGCATATTTCCATTGTTTTTAATATTGTGGTTGTTTTACAGTAAATAACTGTTTTATACCTGCTTTTATGACTTTCAAATAAAAACATCTCAACCAAGTTTTGTGTCCAACTAAATGATTTATTTGAGTTGGACAAACATGAATAATTCTTTTTTATAAATGAATCAATTTCATTTAAACTGTATTTAATAAAATTAAGTTGGACCAACACAATTACATTTCATTGCATGAATTTGTCTTTTTTGAGTTGGGGCCACACATATGTACTGGATGGAAAACCTGCCCTCAATTAAATTGTGTTTATCCAATGAGTTATTTTTTTGAGTGTACTAAGTACAAAAAATGCTTTTCGTTCTTTTCAAGGGGGTTGAATAATTTTGACACTTCAGAAGTCATTAAAAATGAAGTCATTAAAAATTTTTCAGGTTATGAGTTTTTGTGTTACCCAGTTGTGTTACTGGGTCAGATGTAATCCAACAGTTTTTATCACGTTTTTTCACCTTCTTCGGGAGAGAACAGATCTCAGCATCATCAAATTGGTAAAATACAGTTTTTTTTTTTTTTTTTTTTTTTTTTTTAATCCATAAATTCGTTACTGCGCTGTATATAATTTATTTATGCAAAGAACATACAGGAACGCAATGACAAGTGTTGCATGATAAAACGCTTCATGCCTTGCATAAAAATGATTTTATTCATTAAGATACTATCTAAATAGTTTGGATGTTAAATGTATCCTTAGAGCTGTTCGTGTTTGTTTATGGGCAGTTATGGAGTCAGTCACAGCATATTTCAGCTATGAATGAACACTGGAAGTTCCCCGCTGAACATGATTCCAGCTCCAGCAGGTGAAGCAGCAGCATTGTAGAAACAAGATAATAGAGACTGGTCAACTATAGTTACTTATAAATGTTTAATTTTTACTTCTAATGTTTGTTAAATGAGTTTAAATGTAGTCAATATACATATAGTCTACATATTACCCCCTGGTGTCAGCAGTATATAAACAATATAAAACATGATATGATCCAAAGTTGAAAATAGGAAGTTATCAACCACGATTGTGGACTATTTTACATAAGGTAATCTGTGAACATTAATTCATGTATGTAGTAAAAAAAATAAGCTATCATCTTAGTAAAAATGAACCCCAATATGTTGGGTTAAATCAACCCATTTGCTGGGTAAATTAACCCAACATGTGTTCTGTCCTGTATTTACCCAGCCCTTGGGCTAAAACAACCCTGTTTTTTACAGTGTATGTTCATTGCTTGTAAATCTTAACATGAATTATCTTACCGCATTTCGTGCATTTTGTGTGTAGAATGTTGGATGAGCATAAGTTGTTTCTTCATCATGGTTCTGGACTGTTTCTGTAATAATGACAGACATGTTAAAACAAAACTCTCAATCATCACTGACAGCTTTGTGTTGATATCAGTAGATGATAAACACTTGCCCTGTTCTGTTTCTCTTTGTCTCCTGCAGATGCAGAAGATCCAAACTGCGGCTACAGTCAGCAGAGATCCAGCAGCAGCAGCAGCAGAGATCAACACTATTAGAGATACAGAGACTGAGTCTGGAGGCTGTGGGCTTGTGAGGTGGTGTTGGTGCCACTGGTGAGCAGAGGAAATGTGTTGATTAGACAAACCCATATAAACATTACTGTACAAAAGTCTCAGTTTACATTTTCAAACATTGTTTTTGCCATTAACTGTAATAATCCAGTGAGATTTTTGAATGCACAAGGAGTCTGATGACAGCCGGTGATCCATACAGAGATCTGATCTCACCACCATTGAATCTGTTTTTTGGGTCACATGAAGAAACAAAACAACTGAGACAATTCAGAAAAAATTATAGCAATGTCTCTGAGATAGTTGAAGAAACTGACTTACAAAGCCACAGTACTGTGAAAAGTTTTAGGCACTTCATCCCTTGGAATTATAAGGTTTCAATATCAATATCTCAAACTGCTCAGAATGCAGACAGAACGGTAACATTTTACAATAAGGTTTATTAGTTAACTACATTAGTTAACATGAACTAATAATTAACTGCACTTATACAGCATTTATTAATCTTTGTTAATGTTAATTTAAACATTTACTAATACATTATTAAAATCTTGTTAACATTAGTTAATGCACTGTGAACTAACACGAACAAACAATTAACTGAATTTTCATTAACTAACATTAACGAAGATTAGTAAATACAGTAAGAAATGTATTGCTCATCTAACTAATGTTTAACTAATGAACCTTATTGTAAAGTGTTACCGATAGAACCTTATAGTTCCAAGTGGTTGACTTGTGTAGAAAATGCTGTAAATGCAAATACATTTTTGCTGTGACCATCCTGTGTGTTTGTCTTAGGAACACTTGTGCATAGTTTTTCAGGTTTGCAGGCAGGTTTCTTCAAAACGAGTAGAGTTCAAATTATTTAGTTAGAGTTTCTGGATTTAGTCACTGTTAGTTGTTTCTGCTTCTTCATGTAATCAGACTCGATGGTGAGATCAAATCAATAATCTCACTTATTACAATTAATGGAAAAAGGAAAGTTTGGAAATGTAAACTGATGTTTCCAACTGACAGCAAAATATATAAAATTTTAATGGCTTAAAACTATTTTTTGTTGGTAAAAATACTAATGTGCCTCAGACTTTTGCATGTACTGTATATTCATGAATATAATGAATATAAGTTTGAAGGATGATTGAAGGATGATTTAGTATTATATTATGAAGAGAATGAGATGACACTTTAATTTTCTTCTCACCTTTAACAGTAACATTGAATCTCTTGATTGACTCTTTATTCACAGTCGTGAGAGTTAGTTGATAAAGTCCAGAGTCATGGTTCTGGTGTTTCTGATGGTCAGAGATCCAGTCTGTTGATCTAGATTCAGTCTGTCTCTGAATCTCTCATCGTCATATTGAGGATTGTTCCCGATCTCTCTCTTGATTCTAGCTATACGGCTCTTTTCAAACCTCCACTCTATTTCATATGTATGTGCTTCATTAACATCACTGTGTAGAACTACAGAATCTCCCGCCGTCACTGAAACTCTTTTCACTTCATTTGTCTCAGCAAACGTAAACACACCTGGAGAACAAAAAACAGATGAACTTAGTTTAATGTTTTAAGACAATTTAGCTTGAGCTTTCAAGATATGATTTAAATTGAATCGAGTATTTGAATTAATTAATTGATTGTATTGCATTTGCATTGTACAGCAGCACACCATGAATGCAAATTATAAAAAAAAAAGCATTCAGTTGATATTAAAGACACAGATGTTTATTTGTACCTCACTGAAATTACAGCACTGAAACAGAATTATAAAATGTTCCTGACTAAACAAACCCATGCTTGGTATCTGTTCTCATAAATCTTTAAAATGAACATTTGTCTATAATGCAGCTTCACAGACCTCAAACTCCATCTTTGTCTGGAATGAACAGCAAAAGCTGGATAGAGTAGACTAAATTTGTCGATAATAATAGAAAAACACTTGTAACTTACCAATCATATGCCACAACTGAGCAAATAATGCGTCGACCATTTCCATCTGGAAAGCTCACGGAATACTTTGAAATATTAACACTCTACAGTTCTAAAATAGTCACAAAGGAAATGAAGCACAGTTACAAATCTCTTACAATCTTACAGTTGTAGCTTTACTAGAGATAACTGAAGGCAGAGAGGGGAAGGGTCATTTTTTGCCTTTATTGACAGGACAGATGAGAGACAGGAAGCAGGGGGAGGAGATCAGGCAACACAAAAGCAGAAATTTAAGTCACTCAAAACGCTGTTTTAGAGCACAGTTCATGAAGATGACAAATGTGGGCCTCCTCTTACACAAGGAAAATATATTTCTCTATATATGAATAATCAATATATTAAATAATTTAATGTTATATTTTAAAATATACAGAATATATATTGAGAATAATATCTTATAATATATTGAATGATACATAAGGAATTGTCCCTTTTCATATATTGAAAAATATGTAACAATATATTTACAATATATCATATTGTAGGCCTATGTAATTTTATATTCAGTAATACACTTTATAATATATAGAGGTACATGTGATCAGATGGTACTACATGTGTAATATTTAAATATTTACTCATGCAGTATAAACACACATAAATATATAATGTAATACATTTCTCATGTTTTAAAATTATAAGTGCTTCATATTTTAAAGCAAGTTAACAATATCGCAAGCACACCTGTACATAGTAAAGTATTTATCAAAAAGACCACACACAGGTTATGTTCCCTTGCAATACACTTCAGGCAGGGCGTGCAGGTCATCGGTCCCGCCCACTGACCGATCGGGAAAGCGGATGGATGTTAGCTGTACTCTAGCGATTTATATCTTTGCTAAAGTTGTGTGCCTGCCTATAGTATAGTAACAGTCTGTTCCATTGTTTTCTACATTGTTTGTGAACGTTTAACTGCTCCGAGCACTTATAAGTTAATGTAGTGACATAGACGAACTAGTGTGTAAAGATGTTCGTGTGTATATTTACATACTAGTTTCCTCACATATATCACTATGTTTAGAACACATTCTATGTGTCATTTGATCATTATGTGGTGTATTTAAAAAAATAAAAAAATAAAATAAATAAATTATAATTATAATATAAATTATAAGATGTAGTTGTTTTACAATATCACACGAGCAAAAGTGCCGTTTTCCCCGAATCAGCACAAATGCAATGTTGCTTCAACTTGTTAAATGAACAATGTGAGTTACATTTTAGACACAGTATTGTTAAAGGGATAGTTCACCCAAAAATGAAAAGTTGATGTTTATCTGCTTACCCCCAGCGCATCCAGATGTAGGTGACTTTGTTTCTTCAGTAGAACACAATGATGATTTTTAACTCCAACCGTTGCCATCTGTCAGTCAATAATGCTAGTGGATGGGAACTTCTACTATAAGAGTAAATAAAACTTGCATAGACAAGTCCAAATGAAACCCTGCAGCTCGTGACGACACATTGATGTCCTAAGACACGAAACGATCAGTTTGTGCGATAAACCGAACAGTATTTATATAATTTTTAACTCTAATACACCACTATGTCCAACTGCGTTCGGCACTCGTTAGTGAGGTCTGATCACGCTCTGACAGCGAAGTGATGTCTTGCTCTCATTGAAGTATATGCGCGACATCACTGCCGCTGTCAGAGCGCGATCAGACCAAACAAATCGAGTGATGAATGCAGTTGGACATAGTGGTGTATTAGAGGTAAAAAATGATATAAATACTGTTCGGTTTCTCGCACAAAATACTACTATGCTAGTATTAATTTTTATTTCTTCAGGTCTTAAAAAAACTTAAATTTGACTTTAAAAATGTGCAGCAACCCTGAAAGAGAAAACTAAATAACAAAGTAAAAATTATTTAGACTGATAAATTTCCCCCCCAAGGATTCTATAAATCGCGATATATATCAATTTGGCCACAATAACCGTGGTGTGAAAAATCCATATAATATATATATATATATATATATATATATATATAAATATAAATATCAGAGGTTGCGTTAGACTGGACAGGTCGTAAAAATCCGTCATAATCTATTATTAGCCGTCATTTTAATTTTCATCTTTTAATTATAAAAACACATTTAATTGCTTTTGTTTTTATTCACATTTGAATTGGTAATTCACACGTGAAATTTCTCTGTACTGTACTATAGGCTACGTGTTGGTGGCCATTAAAGAAAACGTAGTTTCATATTTATATTTAAATAGTCCTATGTTTTAAATTCATCTATTTGATTATGAAAAGTGAAGAGCATGAGTAATAAGATGCATCATAAGATGCGCAGTATGTCGGGAGACATGGAGTGTGTCGGACATGATTTTGAAAAAATTGTATCTTAATTTTAATCAATATTTCATCAACCAATTGCCTGGATGTAATAAATAAGAAGCAAATATAGCAGAAAATATAATCATGACATGGAAGCGCGGGCGCGATCACTGGCGCGTGAACTGGAGAGCGTCTTACATGAATAAACTGAAACGCAGTGGCTGCTTGCCTCAGAGACATGAGAAATATCTCTATAGAAAGCATGAAATATCTACTTTAATGAAAACCAAAAGACTATGAGAAGATGATGAGAGTCAATGTCAACTTCATCTTTGCAGCCGACACTGATTCTGAAAACATTAATAAGCAATTAAAATGTCTCCTTGCTGTTTTGGTCACATTCATAAGACCAATATCGATTCCCAGGCTATATGCCTTTTTCAGTTGACGAATAAACAGCTACATAGTGCGCCTCCCACCCAATAAATCGCAATAGGCTTAAAACTTTGTGTTGCTTTTGATATGGAACAAAGTCTCAGATTTAAATTTCTGTCCATTTCATTAAGAAATTCAAGCAATAAATACCGTTTTGGCGCTCTTTAATGTGGCGTCATAGATCGTTGTAGCTTTTGGGTACTCGCCCTGTGCGTTATCAAACAGATAGCAAAAGATTCATGCCAGTTTCATTTTTGTTCTGGATCCAGTGCTCTGCTGCTGCTACATTGGAGCGCACTCGCCACCAACTGAACAGGGGTGTGAATTACAGTTACAATTTACAATAGATCACCCTCAGTGTAATCTGTCAACGTGACGGACGGCCTTCAGATTTTTCCGTCAATGACGGATAATTTTCGGTTAACGCGACCTCTAATAGATATAGATAGATAGATAGATAGATAGATAGATATAAAAAACATTGATAACACAATATACAAGCCCAATTCCAAAAAGTTGGGACACTGTACAAATTGTGAATAAAACAGAATGCAATGATGTAAGTTTCAAATTTCAATATTTTATTCAGAATACAACATAGATGACATATCAAATGTTTAAACTGAGAAATGTATCATTTTAAATTTCATGGCATCAACACATCTCAAAAAAGTTGGGACAAGGCCATGTTTACCACTGTGTGGCATCCCTCTTCTTTTTATAACAGTCTGCAAACGTCTGGGGACGGAGGAGACAAGTTGCTCAAGTTTAGGAATAGGAATGTTGTCCCATTCTTGTCTAATACAGGCTTCTAGTTGCTCAACTGTCTTAGGTCTTCTTTGTCGCTTCTTCCTCTTTATGATGCGCCAAATGTTTTCTATGGGTGAAAGATCTGGACTGCAGGCTGGCCATTTCAGTACCCGGATCCTTCTTCTACACAGCCATGATGTTGTAATTGATGCAGTATGTGGTCTGGCATTGTCATGTTGGAAAATGCAAGGTCTTCCCTGAAAGAGACGACGTCTGGATGGGAGCATATGTTGTTCTAGAACTTGGATATACCTTTCAGCATTGATGGTGCCTTTCCAGATGTGCAAGCTGCCCATGCCACACACACTCATGCAACCCCATACCATCAGAGATGCAGGCTTCTGAACTGAGCGCTGATAACAACTTGGGTTGTCCTTGTCCTCTTTAGTCCGGATGACATGGCGTCCCGGTTTTCCAAAAAGAACTTCAAATTTTGATTCGCCTGACCACAGAACAGTTTTCCACTTTGCCACAGTCCATTTTAAATGAGCCTTGGCCCAGAGAAAACGCCTGCGCTTCTGGATCATGTTTAGATATGGCTTCTTTTTTTTGACATATAGAGTTTTAGCCGGCAATGGCGAATGGCACGGTGGATTGTGTTCACCGACAATGTTTTCTGGAAGTATTCCTGAGCCCATGTTGTGATTTCCATTACAGTAGCATTCCTGTATGTGATGCAGTGCCGTCTAAGGGCCCGAAGATCACGGGCATCCAGTATGGTTTTCCAGCCTTGACCCTTACGCACAGAGATTGTTCCAGATTCTCTGAATCTTTGGATGATATTATGCACTGTGGATGATGATAACTTCAAACTCTTTGCAGTTTTTCTCTGAGAAACTCCTTTCTGATATTGTTCCACTATTTTTCACTGCAGCATTGGGGGAATTGGTGATCCTCTGCCCATCTTGACTTCTGAGAGACACTGCCACTCTGAGAGGCTCTTTTTATACCCAATCATGTTGCCAATTGACCTAATAAGTTGCAAATTGGTCCTTCAGCTGTTCCTTATATGTACATTTAACTTGTACATTTAACCGGCCTCTTATTGCTACCTGTCCCAACTTTTTTGGAATGTGTAGCTCTCATCAATCCAAAATGAGCCAATATTTGGCATGACATTTAAAAATATCTCACTTTCAACATTTGATATATTATCTATATTCTATTGTGAATAAAATATAAGTTTATGAGATTTGTAAATTATTGCATTCCTTTTTTATTCACAATTTGTACAGTGTCCCAACTTTTTTGGAATTGGGTTTGTATATCATTATATTTTGCAGTTTATTTCCATATATTTTTTGTTCTGTAAGGGTCAGCAGGTCAGAAATAGTAGGCAGGCTACTGGCCAACAGATTACAAATTAACAAATCCAGCACAGACAATAGGTGTTTAACATGTAGTTATGATCCTATAAGGCCAGTTCCTTTCTTTCAGAGTAAAAATGGCAATAATGGTAATAAAAAAATTAATTTTGAAAGTGTTTTTGGAACTTTATTCTGCATGGCCACGTTTACTACATCACCACTGCATACACAAGAGACACAATTTTAAAAAGTTAAAGTCTCATGTCCACTAAAACCAGCATAAGGAGATTTGACCTCTTTTATAGCTGGTCAGGCTGGGAGACCTGCATAAGCTGAAACACTTTTTTTCTGGGCATGAATTGAACTTGACTTTTACTGCAGAAAAACAAAGCTCAAAATTTTGTACTTCCAGTTCCATTGTCTAGGTCCAAGTCAATAGGTTTTTGAATGGATTGTTGGTTAAATGGCTTAAAAAGGTAGGTGATGTCACGTTTTATTCTACAACATTATTGACCTGCCCGTGATTTTTTTTTTTAAGCTGTTACATGTCTTGAAAATGATGGTTGCTAACAAGTGTCTAAATGGGACAACAGAGGCTATCGGTGACATTAAACATCATCACACCGAACACAGTGTTACACACCCTGTTAAACAGTTCACACTTCAACTATGCCCTTGAGACAACCAATCCCCAATACACCCTGCCCCCAAACAAAGCCCCGCCCCTTTTGGTGAGAACTGGCACTGTATTTTTTCCACTTCAAGCACTGACCGAACAGGTAAGATCAGTCCACCTTTACAGCCTAGGTATGGTTATTATTGAGCTATTGTAATTCAAAAATGCCAGGGAAAATGTTTTTGGATAAATGCTGAAAAAGTTGTCAGAATTGGTGGAGACGTGGAAATTCTGTGACTGTGGTGTAGTTCGCTAAAAGCCTACCTTTAGCTTTTTGCTTCTGGCATTTTGGCTTCAAAATTCATAAAAATTGTGTGCAGGTGTGAAAATTATCTTGGCTCAGTACTAGGACCGTTGCTTTTCACTCTGTACATGCTGCCCTTAGGACAGATAATTAGGAAGCATGGTGTTAGTTTTCACTGCTACGCTGACGATACTCAGCTCTATATTTCCTCGCGCCCTGACGAAACCTACAAATTCACAAAACTAACAGAATGCATAGCTGACATTAAAAACTGGATGACAAGAAATTTCTTATTATTAAATTCAGAAAAAACTGATATCCTAATCTTTGGACCAAAAACTTCACGAAAAACCTTGAATACTCTCTAACACTTGACGGGTGCTCCATTAAACCTTCGTCCTCAGTTAGGAACCTGGGTGTGCTCTTTGATACCAATCTTTCATTTGAAAGTCATGTTTCTAGTATCTGTAAAACCGCATTCTTCCATCTAAAAAATATATCTAAATTACGACATATGCTCTCAATGACAAAATGGGAACAGTTGGTTCATGCTTCATGACCTCAAGACTAGATTATTGTAACGCTCTACTGGGTAGTTGTTCTGCTCGGCTTTTAAACAGACTACAGTTGGTCCAAAATGCGGCAGCTAGAGTTCTTACTAGAACCAGAAAGTATGACCATATTAGCCCAGTTCTGTCAACATTACATTGGCTCCCTATTAAACATCGTATAGATTTTAAAATCTTGCTACTTACTTATAAAGCTTTAAATGGTTTAGCTCCCCAGTACCTAAGTGAGCTCTTAATGCATTATAGTCCTTCACGTTTATTGCGATCTCAGAATTCAGGCCAGTTGATAATACCCAGAATATCAAAATCAACTGAAGGCGGCAGATCCTTTTCCTATTTAGCACCTAAACTCTGGAACAATCTTCCTAGCATTGTTCGGGAAGCAGACACACTCTGTCAGTTTAAATCTAGACTAAAAACATCTCTTTGCTCTTGCATACACATAACACATTATCAATACACTAACATTTTTCAAATCCGTTAAAGGATTGTTACGCTGCAATACTTAGGTCGGCCGGAACCGAGAACATTTCCTATAACACTAGATATACCTGTACATCAGAATAAGAATGGCATCTACGCTAATATCTGTCTCTCTGCTTATCCTGAGGTTTGCCGGGTGCTGGATCCAGGCCGTATCCAGATCAGATGGAGAACCTGTGTCTGGACCTGCCTACAATGTAGCCCAGGAGACAATGGGCCTACAGATCCAGTTCTGGCTGCATCTATAATTCTGATTTTTAATCCCCGTATCTGCTTACATATATTTATATAATCTATTTTTAATCTCTATAATAAAATGTATAATTCAGATTTTGATCTCCATATCCATTTACATATATTATATATCTTCCAAGGGGTTTTTTCCCTCCTAGGACTTTTTTCCCAGTGTTAGCACGCTGGGTTTTTCTCCTAGGGGGTTTTTTCCACCCCTGGGAGTCAGCCGACATTGGCTTAATGTAGCACCATCTTGTATATGTTACATATTACCACGCTTGTTTGTACAGCTTATTTTTAACCATTCCCTTTTTTCTGTGCTTCTAATATGTAAAGCTGCTTTGAAACAATTACCAATTGTAAAAGCGCTATATAAATAAATTTGACTTGACTTGACTTGACTTGATGGACAAGAGGAAAGTATCATAAACTTCACAGAGCATATTTTTTTTGTGATAATTCAAAAGCCTATGGGAAAATCCTATTGGGTTTTGTCGTGGGCTACAAATTTCCATCATATTTATACCACTCTACAGATTAGGAGACACTGAATTGCCTGACACATGGAGAAAGGATTTTGTTCGTGATACTGAACATTTCATTGTAAGTAAGTCCACTGAAGGCGAGTGTAGTGAACCCAAGTGCAGTTACTTCATTAGAAAAATCTGGAAACTAGTACTAAATACAAAATAAACAAGAATGAAGAATGAACTTGACATGAAATAACAATAACTAGTGATGTGACATTTGAACTGAGGCATCGAAGCTTGTGTCTAAGAATAAATGGACATACCATATGAAACATGGATTTGAGACTTATGTTGTTAACGTAGAAATCACATGACCAATGACAAGCCAGGCCTTGGTTTGTGTGGAATACGTCATTGTATTGGTTTGAGTGTCGCTTCTGGATAAAGGGGGTTTGAAACTTGCGCCACCTTGTAGGTGTTGTGGCGTTTCAGAGCGATATCAGGAAGCAGGAGTAGAAGGGGCTGTCGCACCATATAGTTCTAGGAATTAAGTTATAGGAACTAGCCACTGGGGTAGTTCCTGGAGAACCAGTTCTTCCTTCAGGCCATTTTCCTGGTTGCATTCGCACCGGAAGTAGGAACTCTGAGGTGGTCGATAACAGTGTTTTAAGAACTACAAATATCAGCAATCGGGGGATGGAGGACGCTGTGATCGGAGTTTTGTTTGTTGTGTATTGTGGGTTTCCTGATAATAAAGACAGAATGTAAATGCATTATTTATGTGATTGAAAAAGCAAAAAGTGGGACTAAAGAGACAAAATCTCCATGACAACTTGCAGTGTTACTTCATCAAAGCTGAGAAAAGAACAGAACCCTGTAGACAAGCTCTGCTGAAAAATAAATAACATAAAAAAAAGCATAAGCTGGTTTTAGTGTTTGTCTCATCCTGGTTTTAGAGGGGTTTTTGACCACTTTTTTTAGGTAGCCAGGCTGGTCTTAGCTGGTCAAGCTGGAAGACAGGTTAAACCAGCTGAAAACCATTGGGATACCAGCTTAAACCAGCTACTTCCATCTTAAACCAGCTAAGATTAGCCACCAGCCTAAGCTGGTTTTAGCTGTTATTTCCAGCAGGAAGGTAAATGCCAACTCTTGCTGAAGGTTAAGAGATTGAAGAAAATGAAGTATTTAAACTCATTTACACTAAAGAAAATACTTGTCCATGAAAGAGGACAAATAAAATAAATTATCTTGCTCTATCAGTGCAAGTGAAACTTGTAAAGTTAGTTTATATAGCAACAGAAACTCAAACATGTAAGGTCACAAAGTCATAATTAAAGATTTTATTTACAGCTTATTTATATTACATATGATCTGTACATTCACTGAAACTAAATGCTTAATAATAGCTGTTAAACTAAAATTGCTTGTGTAATGGATTAATAATATATATCATATAATAATTATATAAATCATATATAAATCATAAAAAATAATTCTAAGTAATTATCATTAAATCCAGACAATTTCATTGTTTTTTTTTGTTTTTTTTTTACTATAGTGACCTTTAATAATGAGGAAAGAAGAGTGACTTTATTGCGTTGGATGTGTCAGTGTCATTTTGTCTGGTCCAATTCTGGTTTGAAATCTCTTACTCAGAACAAAACCTGCCCTGGAACAGGTTACCCGCAGAGCATAACTTACTATGGTGATGAACACCGCTAAAAGCCAAGTCATTTTCATGGTACCTAAAACCCAGGATTGGCGCAAACTAATCTGAAATTTACCTGGCTAGCCAGCTAATCCAGCTTCATGGTACAGGCTCCAGGTCTATATTTACAACTGTCTTATAGCTAACAAAAAGATGCTGAGGCCTATGTAAGGCTTGATTTTCCTACTAAGACAAAAGCTGAAAACAATTAAACAATAAAACACTAATCAATGGGTGGTCCTTACACCTAGATAGCAGATGCAGCAGGCCTGTTTGATTTGTTCTATTTTCATTAACATTATCATATTTTGCATTAATTTCATATTTCATATTTTCAACAATATCTGATTTATCAGTGTCTGATGTTGATGTCTGTTCTCCCCTCTCTCGTTCTGGATATGATGTCATAACTCAGAACAACAATGGCAGTCACAGCAGCCACACCCATCAGAGCAGTGACGGCCAATCGGATCACAGGTTCAATAGTATTGCGACCACAGCCAGAGTCTGAGGAAAGACAATAAATTCAGTAGATGAAACACTACTGAAAAGCTCTAACATCACACCAGAGTCTGAAATATACCTGAACTCAGTCTGGAGAGCTGAGAGACGTTGAGATGTTTGGTGTGGTTTCTGATGGGATTGTTGATCACACAGCTGTAGATGTTTTTATCCTGATGTTCCACCTCCAGAGGCAGAGAGAGACTGATGCTGAGATCAGTCACACTGATGCTGGACAATAAACTGTTTCCTTTGTACCAGGAGAGAGTCACATGACTCACATTCACAGCTGAACACAACAATGAACAAACTGATGAAGGATTTGGTGGACAGAAACTGATGATGACAGGAACAGGCAGAGGAGCTGAAAAACAAGAACGAATAAGAAAGTATGACAGTAAGAGGTAAGCGGTATGCTTTGTCAGTTTGTTGTCTATTATGATGTCAGTCAGTCATTGAGTGTCATCACTGCTGCTGATTCAGTCATCATGTTCACTCCTAACACTTATAATTGATTCAAATTGAACAATTACACTGTCTGAGATACCAATAAATAGCTGAATAAAAATGTAAAAGGACAAATATAAAGTTATAAAAGATGATTTCTAGGAACTAACATGAATTTGAAAAGACAGGGAAACACACTCTATAAAATATGTAAAAGTCTACTCACCATAAACAGTAACGCTGTACCTCTTGACTGGCTCCCTATTTCTGACATTTATGATTTGTTCATAAACTCCACTGTGTTCATGCAGGATGTTTGTGATGGTGAGAGATCCAGTGTGATTATCCAGCTGGAGTCTGTCTTTGAATCTCCAGTCATCATTATTATATGTTGTTGAGAAGATACCGTTTACTTCCTTGATTCTAGCGAGACGAAGGTTTCCAGTCTTCCATTCTATTGTGTCATATCCCTGTATGTCAGCAGGCCTAAAATCAGATTGTAATGTGACAGAATCTCCCTCAGTCACTGCCACTGATTTCACTACATTTGTCTCAGCAACAAACACACCTGGAGGACAAGATTAAATAAAGTAAATATTAAAATGTGGCACCTTTCAATGACATTCAATTTGTTAACACTGTAATTGGTATCAATCTCAGACAAAATAATTTGCCAGGTCTCTGGAAACCCTACTTAGAGGTTGTTCCACATTATTAAGCAAGTCACAGTTCTCATGCAGTATGGAGAGGAAGAAAGATCTTTCTGAAGATGAAAAGCATGAAAATAACTAATATTATGTGAAAACTGAATGGAGATTATCAAATTATCATAAGATTTGTGAGTGATTTAGAGCACAGCAGAACTTCGTCAGATAGGGCTAATTAATGAAAGTTCCTGTCAAAAATATTACTTGTATAAAAGGGCAGCTATAAAATGTCAGTGTTGAGCAGCAAACAGGTATTTGAAGCTGCTGGTGTCTCTGGGTTTGGTTAATGGTGGCTAAAATTCATTTTTACGCACAACTGCCAGCCTGCATGGAGAGCTTTTTGAGACTCCAGAGACACCAGCAGCTTCCAATACCTGTTTGCTGCTCAACACTGGCTTTTTTATAGCTGCCCTTTTATACAATTAATTTTTTTGACAGGAACTTTCCTTAATAAGCCTTTATCTGACCGAGTTCTGCTGTGCTCTAAATCATTCACAATCTTATGATAATTCGATAATCTCCATTCAGTTTCACACAATTTTAGTTGTTTTCATGCCTTTGCACAACATTGCATCATTTCATGCTTTTCATCTTCAGAAAGATCTTTCTTCCTCCTCATTTGTATGAGAACTGTGACTTGCTTAATAATGTGGAACATCCTCAAAGTAGGGTTTCCATAGACCTGACAAATTATTTTGTCTGAGATTGATACCAGTTATCTAAAAAGACATGGATAAATAAACAAACAAACATTTTCTTAGAAAAACTAAAATCTGAATGTTTATTGTACTGATACACCCTTACAGAAAAAACACATGAACTTCACATGTGCAAAAACACATGTGGTCACATGTGACCACATGCACATGTGATTTTTGCACATGTGAAATTTAACATGTGAAAACATGTGAAAAGCACATGTGATCACATGTGACAAAATGCACATGTGAAATTTAACATGTGATCACATGTGAAAAGCACATGTGTTCACATGTGATCACATGTTTTTCACATGGGAAATGTGTGCTTTTGGAACATTTACACATGTGAAACACATGTTTAAACACATGTGAAACCATGTTTTCCCATGTGAAACCCATGTAAACATGTGTATATTCCCATGTGAAACCCATGAAATCACATGTGAAACATGTATAAAATAGCCATGTGAAACGCATACATTCCCATGTGAAAACCATGTAATCACACGTGAAATGTATATTCCCATGTGAAACCCATGTGATGGAATGTGAAACCCATAAAGTCTCATGTGAACCCCAAGTAATCACATGTGAAATGTATATTCCCATGTGATCACATGTTAAACCCTTATATTCCCATGTGAAACCCATGTAATCACATGTGAAACGCATATTCCCATGTGAAACCATGTGATCACGTGTTAAACCCTTTCCCATGTGAAACCCATGTAATCACATGTGAAATGTATATTCCCATGTGAAACCATGAGATCACATGTGAAACATGTACATTCCCATGTGCGATCCTTGGAATAACATTTGAAACCCATCAACAATCATTTCTAACAAAACAACAACAGAAAATGATAGCATGTTCTTATGTAGGGCCTATAGCCATGTTTCCCAACATTAAAACAAACAATTCAAATTTATTTACAATTCTTATTTATAAACAATTATTTTATTTAATTTCATTAGAAATACAAATGTGAATATGAATTTTTAAAACAAAAAAGCAAAACCAAATATAAAAATATGAATTGTGAGTTTCTGAATGTGTGGAATGTCGTTTCAGTCCTCTGTGTCTCCTTCAGCAGGTTTCCTGTTTTGGGATAGTAAAACAATCAGATTAGGGCAGTGCAAACATCTATCCTGATAAAGTAAACTTAATAAATAAAGTAAACTATCCTGATAAAGTAAAGTTTTATTTATTTTCTTTATGGATTTCAGGATCGTATATGATATGTTATATTGGTAGTAGCCAATCATATCCTGTGCGCACCTACAGCATGCCCTCTAGAAGCCATCCAAAATGGGAGTTCTAATGACTCTAAGGATTTCTAGTGAGGTAAAAACATAGCATATAAAGATTTGTATCTGACTCAGAGTATTCTATTTATGTCTACGTATATGCAGGGTTCGTACGGGTGCTTGAAATCCTTGAAAGTGCTTGAATTTTGATGTTTGAAAAGTGCTTGAATTTTGGATAAAGTGCTTGAAAATCCTTGAAATTGTAACTGTATTTCTTTTACAACAAATACCTATCTGTTTATTAAATGGAGAAATAAAATGGCGCGTTTATATTTTCGCCTGGCTCCGCATTGCGAGCATAGACCGTAAAATAGTGATGTGTCGTTCATGAACGATTCGTTCATTTTGAACGAGTCTTAAATATGACTCGGGACAACGAGTCATCTCAGAGAGCGATTCGTTCATTTTGTGTTGACCGCGCATGCGCAACATCTCATAAGCATACTACGGGAAACAGAAAAGATTAGTTCATTTCTCGAGTCCGCGGGTCCGAGTCGTTCGTTCATCAAGTCACAGCTCCATATTAGGGCACGGATATGCAGTCTGTACTGGCGGAAACAGAAAAGATTAGTTCATCTCTCGAGTCCTCGGGTCCGAGTCGTTCGTTCAAGTCCCCATAGGCTGAATACAGAAACAGAAATGATTAGTTCATCTCTCGAGTCCTCGTTTATAATAATATTTATTTTAAATAATTTAAATAATAAAAACACCACATTTAACAATAAAAATATTCTTACACAAACAAGATGGAACTTTCTTTTTGTTCAGATGTTTATTGCAGACTTATTTTGATAATTTTATGATAATTCTTAAATATAGTAAAATATACAGTCTATAATCCGAATGTAATGTTGTATATTTTGCGAGACACTGGACCGGGAAGCGGTCACGTGACAAAAGAACGAGACTCGGACCCGAAGACTCGAGAGATGAACTAATCATTTCTGTTTCTGTATTCAGCCTATGGGGACTTGAACGAACGACTCGGACCCGAGGACTCGAGAAATGAACTAATCTTTTCCGTTTCCGCCGGTACAGACTGCATATCCGTGCCCTAATATGGAGCTGTGACTTGATCGGACTTGATGAACGAACGACTCGTACCCGCGGACTCGAGAAATGAACTAATCTTTTCTGTTTCCGTTACCGCATCGCATTGCTTGGGCTGTCACTGCCCAGACCACATCAGAGTCAGTCACTGACGTATCGACTGCGGAACTAACAACTCGAACAAGAGGTGCAAGAGGTGAACAGCATTCCGGGGAACAGCAGCCCTGCTGGAAAAACCAGCATAGACCAGCATACCAGCACCAGCATCCCATTCCAGCAAGACCAGCATAAGTTGTGTTTTGGTGCTGGTTTGCTGGTGACCAGCACAGACCAGCATATGTTGTGTTTTGGTGCTGGTAATGCATGCACCAGCACTGGTATGCTGCCACCAGCATGGGATGCTTGTGCTGGTATGCTGGTCACCAGCATATGTTGTGTTTTGGTGCTGGTATGCTGGCAATGATGCTGGTTGCTTGTGCTGGTATGCTGGTCACCAGCATATGTTGGTGCTGGTATGCTGGTGACCACCAGCATGGATATGCTGGCTGGGTTATGCTGGGATGCTGGTGACCACCAGCATGGGATGCTTGTGCTGGTATGCTGGTCACTATTATTTATTTTTTTTTTTCCCCACAGGATTTGTTGGTCCCAAACCTATAAACTGTAGTGTACTCTAATGGGGTCAATATATATATATATATATATATATATAATTTTTTTAAAGAAATTCACATTTTTATTCAGCAAGGATGCATTAAATTGACCAAAAGTGAGAGGAAAATATTTCTGTTTCAAAAAAATTGTTCTTTTTTAACTTCTATTAAACAAAATCCTGAGAAAAAAAAAAAAAAAAAAAACTGAAGCAGCACAACTGTTTTCAACATTGATAATAATTAGAAATGTTTCTTGAGCATCAAATCAGCATAATAGAATTATTTCTGAAGGATCATGTGACACTGAAGACTGGAGTAATGATGCTGAAAATTCAGCTTTGATCACAGGAATAAATTACACTTTTACTATATATTCACATAATAAAAAGTATTTTAAATTGTAATATTTCAATGTTACTGTTTTTACTGTATGTTGATCCAATGAACGCAGCCTTTGTGAACAGAAGATACTTTAAAAAACATTAAAAATCTTATCGACCCCACACTTTTGAACATTAGTGTATTTTAAGAGGCTTTACTTACTAGTCATTTGGTCCGACAGGAACTTTTTTATCCGCTCCAACTCTGCTATGGTGCAGGGCATCAACAGGGAAGGATCTAGGAACATAAACAATTTGTCACAGAGCCAACAATATTATTATTCAATGCCAGGTTCATTAAAGAAAAGAAGCTACAGCAGGAAAAGAAGAATACACATAAACTGAATTTATGTTTTTTTGTTTACTTATTCATTAAATATTGCTCATACAGTGTCACTTACATTTGGATGTCAAAGCCTTCTTAAAACAAATTAAATAAATAAAAACTGTAAATTTGAGAAAATAAAAGAAGAAAATAACAGATGCATGGTATAGGTAAAAAATATTGTGGAAAAAATGGATATGGAGTTAATTGGTGAGTTTCACCTGTGTTTCCTTCCTGTCAGCAGGTTCCTTCAGAAATGCTGAAATCTTCTGAGCTTTCCCTCTGTTGTAGAGGGGTTATTTTGTCGCTGCTGAAATCACAGAACAATGTTTATCAATATTTGTTTACCATGAGAGATCAAAACGCTTTTGAAAACTTGTGCTCCCTGCAAGTTACGTCACCGATTAACAGTAGGCTACATTTACGTTTATAAATTAGCCAGCTTCTAATCACCCATAGACAGCAAAACCTTTACAAAACTATCAAAACCTCTACACATAAACCTCTACACATCATCTACACATAAAGATGTGATTAAAAGCCTAAACTATTATAAACAAATCGATCGTTAGAGTTAGCCTACCTCTTCTGAAAACGGGATGCTAACGGAGATGATAACGGAGTTTTTCGAAGACACTAAACTGTTTCTGTAAAGTAAATATTCAACATAAGTGTGTCAATTACATGTTAGAGAAGTGTCAAGAACAGTTGTGTGTGTTATTCGTGTGATTTTAGCGACTAAACTCACCTGAAAGAAGTGAAAACAACAGCGAGAGGCTGCTGTTTTTGCTGCTTGTCAGTTGTTGTTTCTCCGTTTCCATGGCAACTCTGCGCCGCTCCAGTGTTTGAAAGCGGTTCGGCGCGCACACGCATTAAAACACGTCACAGTCATGCAGCACTTACATAAATAAACATCTAGAATTAAAACATTACATAAAAAAAATCTCATTAATATTAAATCATGAATTTAAAACTCATTTTGTAGTTTTATGACCCTATAGGAGCAAAATGCCACCCCAGCATAGTGGGACAATTGTGGCACTTTTATAACTTAATAAGTGTGTAACTTTTATAACTTAATTATTTATTTATTTTTTTTACAAACATTCAACCACGTTATTTTATTTGAAAGCGTGCCCATAGGCAGTTTTTTTATACCAAGTTTTTGATATAGATATTAAGTCAGTCTTAATATTTTTTATTCAGACTTTCAGATTTTTTAACTGTAAAAATAATATAAAATAAATACACACTTATCAAAAAAGATGTCCTGTAAGCGCTTAGTAGAAACTGGACCGATTATCGGCTTGCCACTGGTGTACCAACGGTGGCCCAGCAGCGGCAAACCGCTGGTGATGTGCCACCCAAAAAACGCTGTCAGATTGACGGCATTTTCAGATTGGTCGGCTTGCCGATGGTGTGCCGACGGTGGTCCGACCGTTTCAAGCCGCTGACTTTGTGCCGCCCAAAAAACGCTGGCGGACCGGCAGGTCATTGTTAGCTGGGTAATGAGCTAAAATAAAACAGAAAATGCTGGTTCACCACATGGTAGACCAGACCATGCTGGTACCAGCATCACCAGCAAGACCATGCTGGTGCGAGACCATGCCTGACCATGCCACATCACCAGCGAGACCATGCCAGGGAGGACCAGCATTGATTGAGCAAGACCAATTCCAGCATTGATGGTAGACAGCATGTAAATGTTTCCAATGCAAAAAAAAGTAAGATCTTGTTGACACCTGAAAATGCTCAAGACAGCACTATATACTATTTGCACAGCCATTCGAAAAATACAGTAAAGTTACACATTACTGTATTTAATGAGGTAACTGAGTACAAGACACTGAATATGTGTTTCATATTTTTACTGTATATGCTCTTTGCAATTCTAATTTGTTCACACTGCGGGCTAAAAATGCACCCTTATTTACAACAAGCATAAACTCCCTTTGGGTAGAGCTGTGCACATCTGTAAACAGTATTGCAGTATATTGGAATTGAACATACAACATACATAGTACTGTAATCATTCATGCTCCTCCAGACGTTCCTCTCTGGCCTCATAATTTCATCTACATCACAACTAGTTCAACATTTTTGTATGTAATGACTCAGGCAATGAAATGAGGACTATTAGTTTTACATGGAATAACTATTCAGCATTCACAAGTATAGTTAATTTTGACTGACATGACATAAGCAACTGATAATGTTATAAAACAGCAGAGTTGTATGAAAGCAATTGATGCATGTCCAAAAGCATTTGCAATTTGTTGGAAGGAATGAGAAACTGCTACTGTGATGTGCACAAATGACTAAATGTTGTGGTGGTTGAACTAACTGTTGTGCAAATGTAAATAGTGATGTGAGAAATGCACAAAAGCAACTGAGAAAAACTGTAACATAGATATCAATTTTAAACAAGATTAAAAGATCCAGTAAAATTGTCTGAACTTTCTGAAGCTGAAAATGTACAGTATTTGTGATGTGCTAACACAATTCACATATTAAAACATTACAACATGTGAAAATATATTCCACATGTGCTCCACATTATAACCTATAGGCTAGTAACATGTTTTCCATATGTGCCACTTGCTCCATTATGTTCAAACTTTGTTCACATGTGGTGACATGTTTTTCACATGTGGTGGTTCATGTGGTGGTTCACATGTGGTGGTTCACATGTGGTCACTGTGGTGTGTTGTGGTGAATGTTGTTCACATGTGGTGAAATGTTGTCACATGTGGTGAAATGTTGTTCACATGTGGTGAAATGTTGTTCACATGTGGTGACATGTTGCTCACATGTGATCATATAAGTTCACATGTGATACATGTGGAAAACATGTGATCACATGTGAAGTTCATGTGTTTTTTGTAAGGGCAGTACTTACTGATATGTCAATTGCATAATAATTTGGAACACAGTGTATGTAATATCTAAATTAACTGTACTATAAGATTAATAAATTCTAATTAGTCTGATTTTGGTTAATGATACCATCATTTATTACCTAATATTTTCAAATTACTGTAGTGATCTATAATGTAAATCCTTGACTGAAATATGATTTCAGTGAAGTCACAAAATACACGTAGCTATACTTACCAACCAAGACAAGAGCACAAGCAGAACCAAAAAAACGCTTGGATCATTTTCTTCAATCGTTTGAGATTAATCGCTAGTCTGCAGCCGTTTTCGACAGAATGTGTCATTTGAGGTTAGAGTCAGAGAAACTCCTCCTGTCAGTGCGCGTCCGTGAATACGCTTTGTGTACGAGATAGTGCTCAGTTTAACAGCTCAGCTCACCCCTGACACAGCTCTCATACTCATAAACGTGCTGTTATTTTTCTGTCTAAAATGTTGCAGTATTAATTTGGTTCAGTCTACTTTTAATCTTTGTGTAGATAGAGAAAGTCTGACTATTTACCATAATTTAACTGTAAACAAGTGTAAGATGTTTACAGAAGACACGTTCATTTGAGTCAGTTGGCCACTAAAATGACCTGAATTAAACTACTGCAGGTTTCACTTTGACTCATAACCTGAGCTGGTCAAATGCATTTAATTTAATCTTTCTTGCATGATAGTTTTATCATTATTTTTTATTCCACAGCAAAGCTGTTTGAGGGGAAGTCAGGCCGTGAAATTCATGTTAGCAAAACAAAAAAGCCCTTCAAACACACTAAACATACAAGCTCAGACATCCGGAAATAATTTCACACATTATATTTGCCTTCATCTGTGTGATGATGATGATGATGATGATGATGTTGATATGGTCCTTTTCCTGTTCTTTTTTTCTTCTCGGGTCACTTTTAATTCTAATAGTCTAACACCACCAGCTGCCATGGCTGGCCCTGTCCATGTGGTTTAGGACAACTAGGATGGTTGGCGTGGAAGTGTCAGTGACTGCTGGATCTAGGATTTTATCTCAAACTACTCAAAATCTCTTTTCAGTGCCATATTAGTATTCGAGATGAAACTTAGGGCGCTCAGAGTCCAGAATCTCCTTGACGGCATAGGCCTATCCTCCAGGAGCAGCAGTAGAGCCTCTGGCTTGCTTAGTTGGGAACACTTGATACTCAATAATGTTTTTTGATCTGCCTGCATTGACACCATTGTATGTGAACAGAACTGAGCTGGATGATGATATCACTGTTTTCTCCAGTGCTGATATATAGATCAATGAACAATTGATTCTTACAACAGAATGAATCAATGCTGAACTTACTTAAGCTGGACAATGACACCATTTTCTTCTAGAGCTGCTGTACAGCCAAAATTATTTTTCAGTTTTTACTGTAAAGCTGCTTTGACATAATATGCATTGTAAAAAGAGCTAGCCTATAGAAATAAAGTTGACTTGACTTATGGAGGACTGTATAGAAAACAGCAGCCAGGTTTATACGGAACCATTTCCGTGGGGAGCACCCACGGAAATGGTCGAGCACCCACGGAAAAATACGAGATATTCTCCATTGATTTTAACCAATAGAAAATCAATTGTAGCTTTCAGACACGATCTTCACCCTTTTAATAGTTTATTTAAGGCCGTTTCTATGGCGATATTTTAATGGCAAACGTCGAGAGCGCATCCAAGTGATGCGCGCGAGCACAAATGTCTCTGCTCTCGATCAGATACATGCGCGCGCTCCAACTCAAACTTTCCTTGCACCAGATATAAGCGAGAGCATGAATCGCGACAACGCTCGTGAAAAGAATGTGTGCTTTTGGGTCGAAATTGTCATATTGCTGCACGGATATAATGCAAATAAAACATCAAGCTGACGTTGATTTGAGTTAAATAAGAAGCGAACTAGCTAGTTATCAATTAACTTCTTTAAACTTTATGAAGAAAAACGATATGATGGTAGATTCGAACCACTGATAATTAGACTGGAACTCTGGTTCTTATAACAAAGTTTTCACCACTGGACTATTAGGGAACGCGAAAACTAAGTGTGAATATATCTGTAATATAATGACTGTAATTGTCAGGGTTCTGTCACTTTGGTCTAGTTTATTTCTTGGTTTTGTGACAGAGCTCTGACACTCCCGTTCTTGTCGTGTTTTTGTGTGAGCGTACGGTCTCGAGTGTTCTCGGGGCCGTGCGCTCTCTTGTCTGCGTGCCTTGTTTCATGTTGGGAGCGTGGCGTTCGGATCCCGGCACTCGTGTCTAGTTTGGTTTCGGTTTCGTGTCGGGATTCGGACACTCACGCTCCCAGTCCTGTCTTTTATTGTGAGCACACGGTCGAGTGTTCCTTCACTTGCCGTGCGTTCTTGTCTCATGTTTTGTCTCTTGTATTGTCATGTTCTGTGTAGCACGCGGTTGTTTCTACCTGCCGTGTGCTTTCATGTTTTGTCTTTTGTGTAGCACGCAGTCTGTGTTTCACGGGCTGCGTGCTCTCATGTTGTCTTGTTTCGTGTGAACACGCAGCTTATGAGTTCTCATAAATCGGCGCATAAATATATATATAAAATACTTTAAATGGCAAAATTCTATATTCAAAAATGTAAGTTCTTGCAAAAAAAAAAAAAAACTGTTTTATATCTTTCAAGAAAGAAATTGAACATTATATTCGACTCGATTTTCTATGAAGCAAAAAACAGCTGAAACTTTGAACATTTGTAAACCAAGGCTACCGAAGGGCCCACCTAATCAAAGGTGCCAGAATATTTTGTTTTATTTACAGACACCACTCTGGTTTGGAAATAATCATATCTGTTGTGAAAGCCTATTTATAATTTGAAAAATAGATTATTAAAATAGGTACATGTAACATATACTACACCGGTAAACTCACGACAGCAGCTGTATATGCAGCGTGCATCACTATACATGAGTCGCGCTTGTAATAGTCTGTGTGTTGGTTTGTTTCATTTACAGTGATTATTTATTCTACAGTAACAGTCACCTGTTACCTAAATCGAGCTTTAAGGTTCAGTATATCAGTACAGTGTCCTTCCTGCACACCATTATGATGGTCACTACAAACACTAAATAGCCTTTGAAGTTCTCTGCTTTCAACACAAGCTTTTCCACTAAAAAGCTATTTTCCCCAACGACTAGCAGGGGGAAAGCTATTTCCCCTTAGGGACAGCTGGACAACTATCTAATATAATAGCCCCATGATATTGTAACAAACAAACTAATAAACACATGATTTGGGCAGACCTTGCTTTACCTAACAGAAGGGTCCAACATATGAAGAACCAATCATATTGTAGAATGCTTTGCCATGCTCCTGTTTTGCGGCATGTATTTTGATCTTAACACCTTTTAACCTTATTATTTATTATTCTCAGGTTAGGTAATAAGTCGAGTCTGGCCTAAATTATAAGCATTTTAAATTCCTTACAATTTGGTCAGAAGACTCTTCTGTGGTACATTCTTGTTCAAAGTCTTAAACACTATAAATCAGCTAAGGTAGGCAGCTTTTGTAATCATTAAATTTATTTAATTGGTTACTTTTCTTTTATAATAAACAAAATGTAAAGGCAAATAAACTTCATAATACGTACTCCAGTAAACTTAGCCAAGATGGCTATATATATGATATCTATATATATATATATATATATAGATATATATATATATATATAATATACAGTGTTTCCCATACATTGACTAGACTGTGGCGGCCCGCAATTTGTCCCGCCACAGTCTCAAAATGAAACGGAAATTAGGCTTGTAGCGATATTTAAATAACCGTCTGATAATTGCGCTCTTTATGGCAAAAGTGGGAGTCATAGAGCAAAATAAGTAGACTAGTGTAACTGGTGTGAAAAATTTATTGATTTAATTTGACTTGTTTTGTTTATTTCCTTTTGTATTTGTATTATATTTATCTTTTTCTTCTTCTTTTAAATTGTTTTATTAATGCTTTATATTTGTCTACATTTGTAAAAAAAAAAAAAAGATTGATTTAGTGAACTTCACGAAATTTTGTTTCTGTATTATCGTTCATAAGTTATGTGAAAATAACGCTAAAGTAGCGGAACTCTTCTTTGGGGATTTATTGGGGGAGGGAACGTTATCAGTGGAACGCACCTGCGGGGTTTCCTCTTGCACGGCAAGCGATTGCTTCAGTCTACTTGTGTATGAGGCAGATGACGCATGTGCTTTTCGCTTCTCCCCAGAAAATATTCTGGTATGGTGATGTTACTTGTTTAAAAATGCATATTTGTTGCTGGAAGAATGTGATTGACTCGTAGTAACATTTGATTAAGTTAGCTATGATGGAAATGTATCGTTTAATGTGTTATTTGATTTAAATGATGTATATTATGACGCTAACTAATTAGCATCGTATGTTTAGTATGCTCTAGTATACCAGAGAGGGAGAAGCTGTCGCCACGTTGCTCCACTGATTATTTCTCATTAATTACAAGTATGTTCGATCAATCAGTTCTGTTTCAAAAAGAAAAAGAGATTTAGTTGACTGATAATGAATGTATATTGTACAGAGAGTGTGTTACGAGAGAAAGAATCGGATTTAATTGTTTATGCTGTCTGTGACGCACTTTGTGCGGCCTGCACATGGTACGGTGCTGAATATATCCCATGTTTTATTCAATTTTTGATATGTAATGTGTGAAATATGGGTTTATACATACAAATGGTATTATAATTGTTTATATGTTATTATAGGATGTTGTATTGTATAAATATTTGAATTAATGTATATGTTAATGTAATATAGATATTGTATTTAATATACTATTGTAATATACTAATTATTTTATATTATACACTACTGTAATATATTGTAATAGACTAAGAATATTGATCTGATGTATAAGAAAAACAAGATATTTATATATTTATAAGCAGTATAATTGATTTACATTTATATAATTCTTTTCCATTATTGTATAATATCAGTCTACTTGTGTATGAGGCAGATGACGCATGTGCTTTTCGCTTCTCCCCAGAAAATATTCTGTATGCTCCAGGGGCGTCACTAGGCCCTTTTTAGGGGGGCTTCAGCCCCCCTAAACTTCTGCCCAGCCCCCCTAAAAAAAAATATTTAATTAATAAATTTTTGATCGCTTCAGTCCCCTTTAAAAAAACTCATTTGGAACGGCGGCAAGTTGCGTCAAGTTTCGGCTCCTCCCCTTATCTGAGTCTGCTTGGATTTAGCGCATTTTTCAATCTGCAGGGGCGCCGAGCAGAGCGAACATCAGAGAGCACAAGGTGTGTGTCGTGTGTGCGTGCATTTATTGATAGATTGCTAATGCTATGATGATTACATCTGCATCGGTGCAGTTCTTTGTCATAAATGCATTGCAGTTTACATAATGTAATGTTACTGGAGCATTGGGAGCACACGGGACGGCTCGGTTTCTCATCCAATACCAATACGTTTCGCTGCGTTCACCTTCAGCCCTTGTGTGATAGTTGTTTTTTATTCCTACAAAAATGAAGTGATTAACACCCATGAAAACATACTTTAGATTCAGAAAACGATCATGATTTATTTTAATTTACTTTTTACAATTACAGACATATTATAATGTATTTTGACATTACATTATGCAGCCATGCACAGAAATGACACACATCGTCTGAAAGCACTAGATGGCCCAGAGAGAGAATGTAGAGTTATTTTGTTTTTGTATTATTAAATACAGTTTTGTATTAAGTAATAATGAATCAGGAGAGTGTCATGATACATAATTAGAGTAAGCGTAGAGTAAAGGGATTTTTGATTTTCTTCATTTATACTATTTATACTAGATTTGTACTTGATTTATAGAATGGCAAATTGATAATTCATGTTGTTATTTTAATAAATATAGAACAGATTAATCATATTGCCAATAGACAATTACATTAATCCATGGTTTGTCTATATTCTTAATGAATATTAGCTGGTTAGTTAAAATACTTAAAATGACATCAATTTTCATGGGGTGACTTTATGAATATCCAACCGTATTGTTGATTATAAAGGCTAAAAAGCTAAAAAACTAAAATAATTTATATTTCATTGTAGATGGATATACAACATTTTTTCTTGTCGTGCGGGAGTAGGTCTGCAAATGAGCATCAGTCAATATTTTTTTAATCATACCCTTATTGGGGCTGAGCCCCCACTAAAATCAAAATCCTAGAATCGCCCCTGGTATGCTCTAGTACAGTGGTTCTCAACCGCGGACACTCTCCCGGGGGGGCGCCAGTGGCTACTGGATGGGAGGAAAAAAACCTGAAGAAAAAATTTGCAAAAATTTTTTTATCACTAAACTACTGTCATAAAAGTTGTAGTTTTGTATAACTCCTGAATAAAATTAAAATGTGTTTGGACTGATTAAAAAAAAAAGTTTTGAACAAATTTGATTGGTTTGTCGATAGTGAGCGCAAATGCAGGTGATAAGCGGTTTTATTAAGCGAGTCATTGAGTCGTTCATTCACGATTCATTCAAACGGCCGATTCATCAAGAATGAGACAGATGTTTGTGAATGGGTCATTGAATCTTTGACTCAAACGATTGGTTCAAAACACTGAATCATTCAAAACACGGTTGAGTGTTGCTGTGAGATGCGCTATGTTGTGATCTTTGTTTGGATTCATCGGATCTATTTTCGCTGCTAAAATAGACCAAAACAGTCATTATTTCGTCTAAAATGTAAGTGACTTAATATTATTAACTTGTTTGTTGAACTGTCATATCAGTGTCACATTTTCAATCGCGAGGTGATGGTAAATTAAGTGATGGTCAATTGTCAGCTCTCCTGGTCGTCAGGTCGTGTGATGATTGTTGCTGAACTGTATTCAAATGTTTATAATATAAAAACACCACATTTTGAAATTTAACTGCAGTATGTCAATTTTCATTTGTGTGTGCTGCGCTCATAGAAAACGGCGCTCATTTGTTTGATTTCTCCTCGAGAAGCTGCACAAGCCTCACAAGTTTAAGGTCCTTGAACCCTGACTGAGTCCGAAACTGTCGTATTCGTTTTTTTCATATTCGTCATTTGGTGGATCAATTGTCAAAAACCCTTAAAATATTTGCTACGGATGCGAAAAATGCCAAAAATCGAACCAAACGTATAAAACGTGAGGTCGTATTTAGTTTTATATATATATATATAAATATATATATATTTACAGGGTGCGATTTGTAGGAGGGGATGGGGTCTATGTATCCCTCCCTCTGGTGAAATATTTTATCCCCGGTGGGGATAAAAAAATATCCCCCCCGGGTAATGCTACTCCCAAACCACCAATAGAGCATATAAAATACCAAAAATAAAAATCTTTTTTTTCAAACATCGCCAAGTAAAACGCTGCGTTTATATAGAACTGTCTCTTTACCACCACAACAAACGGGACACTTTTCAGACGTGCATTCCGACTTCGTCTCAGTGCCAGGCTCAAGTCAAACGAGGGAGGGAGCTTCAGTTGAACAACAGTGAATTGCGGTTAGATGAGATTTTGTCAAGCTGTAAAACTCAGAAAAATGAACACGACTGTCCTATCAGCCGCTATACTGTGCTCGTGGAGCGCACTCAAGAATTGCATGCGCAAATGCGCCGGCGCGCGCTGCATAATGACTTTATTATAGCTTAAATAAAGCGCAAAAGAAACTACGGGCAATTATGGTCGTTGTTCTGTTGTAAGTGAAGTCATGAAATTGCCAAACATGCGATTAAAGCTGCCTCAAAACTGTGCATGCATGTATATATGTTGACATGGTTTTAAAGCTATTGTTATCCAATTTGTTGGCCTTGAAACGTCTTAAAATGCACATATGTACACCAGGGAAATCTAAATTTTCTCGGGGGAGCATGCCCCCGTACCCCCCTAGCAAACTACATTTTCTGACCTCGGGAATTCTGAAACCCTGCGTACGGCCCAGCTCCAATTCTATATAATAAATCTGAGGCAAACGTGTATGCAAAAATAAATGGGGCCAAATGCGATTGAATGTAAAGGTTTGTGTCTCGTTATTCTATTAATAACTACCGATTGATTTTGCATTTCTATCAGAAATTAAGAATTATTAATGTCATTTTAGTGGTGCAAATATGCAATACTTCAAATCTCAAGGTTAAATCAGAAGATTTAAAAAAAAAAATGTTTCTGTAACAGCTGGTTTTTAACAAATAAAAAAAAAAAAAAAAAAAATCAAAACATCCTCCCCTCTGTTTTTTTCACAAATTGCACCCTGTATATATATATATAAACGAATAAACTAGTCAGAATATAGGCTACAGTTAAAGCTTTCCTTTAGTTTTTGTGAAATGCTCACACGCACTGGGGCCCCAAATGCAATGAACCAGCTTTGGGGGGGCCCAGCTTGCAAAAGGTTGAGAACCCCTGCTCTAGTATACCAGAGAGGGAGAAGCTGTCGCCCCGTTGCTCCACTGATTATTTCTCATTAATTACAGAATTACAGTGCTGAATCTCAACAAGTGGTCGTGTGGTCCTTGTGTGAGTGTGAGAGTGACCGGTCCAGACACGCTACACTAGCACCAATTAAGTTTTCGTGCACTATATTCAAATTAATCTGAAGCTATTCCATAGCTTCATGTGAGGGAGTACATCGTTAAATTCACGGTCAGAAACTCGTCTTCCCTCCGCTGCATCTGTCAATCATTCAGCACTCAAACGGTAATGACAGTCAGCACAGTAAAACTCTCCAATATGATATATTCCCATTATGATACTTGATATGTAGATAAAGGGCTGTGGATTTGCATAAAATGACTTTATCTTGCTGGAGTTTATTGCTGTTTCTGAACGATGTCATCATACTGGCTACAGGGTGTCTGTTAGATCGCACAACACAAGGACTATGAATTCGCGTCACACGCACGATAACTGTAATTTAAAAAAGTGAGAAGAAACTTATGATTAATAAACTGCTATATGCAGATATACACAGGGATTCTCTTTGTACCCTGAACTTTTCAATGCGCAGCGTAACTGCGCGCTCTGACTCGATATTGCTTCAAGCACATCATTCTGCACCCGGGATGCGCATTAACGTTTTTTTGCTGCTGTTTTGAAGCGTTTCATATTATAATTGTTTTGCACACTGAAAGATTATTAATAGCCTATTTTGTTCTGTCGTATCTATCATATCTTGTTGCCCCATTAAAAAGCTGCACAATACATTTAAAATAAGCATCTTTTAATCTTACATTAATACATATAATTATTTACATAAATCTAATATAAATAGCTTTTTTTTCATTTCATAAGAATACAAATAGTAATTTTAAACTTTTTATTAACATTTGGATTTATAAAATTACTGTGTTAACAAAGTTGTTATTTTTTCCAAGAATTAGGCTAGCATACTTTTTGCTGCTGAATTATATAGGCTACTCACCTAGTTTACTTATTATTTTATTGGTCAGCTAATGATTATATATTTTTATTAATTTTTTTTTTTCTCTATAATGACGTAATGTGTTTAGTTCATTCTGTATTGTTTAACAAATCAAAGAGTGACCATTAGTTCTACAAATACAGATGTATAGATACAGGCTCCCACTAATAAATTAATTCAACAATCAAATGCATTCAATTCAAATGCATTTAAATTTAAAATGTTCAAAATTTTCCTATATATATAAAATAATGATTTACAATAGTTGGAAACATTTGGCATATTGGAAGTAGGCCTACTCAAATGAACAAAATATATAACACCGGCCTAGTAGCTTCTAGATATTTTACTGCAAAAATCTTACATGTAGCTTTATCTTAGCTTACAGTCGAAGGTTTTCCTTGACATCTCGCGATTTCCGGGCACGTCAATTCCCGAACATAAATCATGATGATGGGAAGAGATGCCGCGAAGCGGTATTCGAGATAGTGTGGGTTTAGTGTGCATTAAAGGCAATGCACTTGGGCATTTTTAAGACATGATGGGACAGTCTTGGGAATCCCTATCGCGTGCACGCGCACTCAAGTAGAGGTATTTGGACGAGGTACGCAGTCTATCTGTCTTGCCTGCACTTTTTTCACTCCCCTCGCTTTAGCCACAAACTCGCATCTCAAACGAGCCTCTAACCCTGGAACATTATCACATATCTCGAACCAAAACATTGTCTCTCTTTGTATGAAAATGTTTGGCCTTTTAACCAAGTTTAGGTTCACTTTGGGGCACTTCGAAATAGAATGAAGTAACACAATAGCGTTCCCAATAGTCACGTGACTTGGTCGGTTTGGTACCAGCCGTGTTTCAGTACCACTGATCACTGCTGTCATTCAGCTCAGATTCAGTCAGAAGCGATATCAGTATGAGAAACCATTATTTCCTCTTGTTGGTTACAGTCATACTCGTGGTCGGTGAGTCATATTTATTTATTTATTTGTTGCATTTTTCTTTTGCGCTTGCTGTTATCTCATTTTAATATATTAATGGTTAATTAAAATCGGTAACGATTATTGCCTTTCTACAAATAGACATAAATCACATTGTTAATAACAGATGGCAGCACCATTATAAGTGTAGGCTACTGTATTTGGGGTTAAGTTGTTTGCATGTGTATGTTTTGTTTATATAGCAAACAATATAAGGCGCTTGACGACCTTCAATAGTCTACACTACAGCGAGGTGTACTTTCATATTTTACGTGAAAACTGAGAACCGCACCAGTAGCCTAAGAAAGTTGGCCGCATATCACGATTTGAATTTTCCCGATCAATAACAGATTCTGTGTGGTGGCTTTTTCTGCGTGGCAGCATTTATTATAAAAACATGTTTATGTCGTATTATACTAGCAGAATATGCCAAGAGTGAGGGTCAGAAAGACAGACAGAGGTCTGATTCAGCCAAATGTTTATGAGAGGGCGTTTTCTGGACAGATCTGTGGCTGATTTCTGTATGTCACCATTTATTCACTTAATCTGTTTACATTTACCATAGTCACATTATTTTTAGCCAAAGCTTAGCTTTTCCACACCCACCTATGAATTGCAGTGTTTCTGTTCATGTTTTATGCTTATTTTTGAATTTATTCATAAAAACAGCTGGATTGGAAACTGACTACTGCTACATTATGTTAATAATTTATATTATGCTAATTTAATTTTTATTTTCATGATGTTTAAAACTGTTGAAAAATTTTTGTATTAAAATAAGAGACAAAAACTATTCTAACAATTCAAGTTTGTACTGTGGGTTACTTTTTAAACATTTGATGAAACTGAAATTCTCAATTTGACATGAAAATGTAATTTAATTTTTTTTTTTGTTTTTTTTTTTTTGCAAAGATAAAGGGACAATAGTTTGGCATTTAAGCTGCAGTAGGTCCTTTTGTTAAACGTCCTTATGTCCTGCAGTAGAAGTCTAAGCAGATAATCCTGTGAAAAAAAAGCACGTCACTGCTGGGCTCCTCCCCATTAGGTCTAATTTCCATTTCGCAGACATACCACGCGGGTCGCTAACCATTTAAGAACGTGGGGCAAAAAGCTGCAATCAGAGAAATCATGAGGGAGTGAAATCAATTAGTCAGGTGTCAATCAAGCTCGAGTTTGTCAAGGTCGCTGATCACACTCGCTGTCATGATCACAGCCTGAGCAGGGAGGAGGGGATGGGTGCACAGCGCGTAGCAGGTAGTTACAAATCAATGTTTAGCCGTTGTTTCCGCAAATGGCTTTGTCTTGGATGGTCGAGGAGCAAATCATTCCAGTTTCTAGCGGTAATATACCGCCATAAAAGTGTGTATCTATCACAGGTCATGAAAAACGTGCGATTGTTGGCGTTATGATATTCTAGCGAGATTAGGCAAACATCCTACTATTATATTGATAGGACTCATTGTTCGTCGTGAAGTCGGGCTCTATTTATCTCATGGATATGCAGTTTTAAAGAGGAGATTTTTTTTCATTTTTTCAGGAGTGAAGCGAGAATGATGCTAGTGTTTAAAAAAACGGACAGCTCAAATTGTGGTTAACATTGCTAACGATACGGCGCCTTCCGGGGGGGGGGGAAAAAAAGGTGCATGCTGCGTTATCGGAGGTTTTGAGATCCAGAAGCGCTCACGACGGATCTCTACCAGAGTGCAGAATGCGCTCATGTACCCAGACCGCGAGCAGCCTTTACCATCCGTTCTAATCCTTCATGGAGCGTTTGCCGGCTGGCTCGCGTTTTGGCTGAGGGCAACGTGACGTTTCATAAATTGGATATAATATGGCTATTTATATCTTTGTGATCAGTCATAAAGCGGCAAATGATAATTTGAACAAAGTCTAAAAAAAATGCCTTCAGTTGTTTTCGGTTTATTGTCGTATTGATATTTTTTATATACCATTTTATAACGTGGTCTGGTACTTATTGGAGAGGGCAGTTAAACAACACCATGACGATTTAAAAAAAGATAAGTTTGTGTTTTATGTTACACGCCTATTTCATTTCATTACCGTAGAAAGCATAAATGCAGGTATGCACAGAAATAGTATTCCATTATAATATTTTTGAATAGTAGAAGCAAAAGCGCAGGGGTTTTTAATATCGTTGATTTGGTTATAAAATTAAGAAGCAGCATTGCAGATAAATAATCACATGGTCGTTAGACTCTGAGGCTCTAATATTTTTTGTTTTTATCTTTAAATAAAAGAAAAGAGGCATAGTGAAACCTAACATATTCACCTTGTCACCGGAACCACACTGGCTTGTCATGTATTTTGAAAAAATTAATCGTACTAAGCAGAACCTATTTAGCCTTCCATATCGCGTTGATAATAATTACCTGTTACTTGCATACTGTAGGACGATTAGTTTACCAAGAAAGGTATATTTTCTTATCTAGCTCATTTAGTTGATACTTATAGAAAAGAGGTAGTGGAGGTGACATATCATATAGATTGTGCATATGAGCATAGTAGTTGGCAAAAAAAATACGTAATTGTTTTGATGACGCGGCAAGATTTGTAGTCAAAGTATGGGCCGGCCATAGTCATATGTAAATTGCAGGTGGGGATTGTTTGATGATTTCGTCCGGATTGCGATTGAAATGTGCCATCAAAGCTGTTTATCACAATTCCAAATCCACCGTCATCAGGTGGGCGCCATGCTTGCTTACAGCCTGCGTGCGTTTGCACAAGAGCAGGCTGCGCGTTTTAAAAATTGGGGAGGAGGCTGTGATGGGATGAGTAACAATGTAGCAGACGGGGGGGCGATCGAGCAAGGGTTAGTGACCTGTGGGTTGTGCTTTGATTCCAGATTTGTCACCGAGGCGAAGTCAACAAGCGTTTTCCTGGAATAAAACACCACTAGGCTGCAGCTTTATAAATTATTAACAAGTTCAGCAAAGGGTATAATTTATTATAATTACACACCACACACACACAACACATATATTAGAATTTTGTTCCTGCTAGGGGTGTGTGTTGGTAGTTGAAAAAACAGATGGCGTGAATATAAAGGTGTGTCCAGTGAGATGCCGGGGTGGGAGATTCTTCACATCGTAACAACACTGATGCCCTTAAACTGAAATACCAGACTGACGAGGCCTGAAGATGGAAGTTTCGCAATGTTCCGCACTAGTATGCGGATGAGGAGCTCGTATGATGCATAGAAGTGAGAGAATACTCAACATCACGGCCACCAGGCATCTGGGGGAGCTATAATTTTTCGAGTGATAAGTGCGATATTGAAGTTGTACGAGACGGACTTGATCTCTGGCTCATCACAAAGCATCAAAACGACAACCGATTCGGGAGTTATCTACTAAAGCTCCATATGGGCCTAGCGGAGCAATTGTGAGCATGAAGAAAAACGGAAAGTCATTTTACTTGGTTCGCATTACCGTGAGATGAACTCAGAGTGAATCATGTCTGGATTGAGTGTGCTGTGAAGATGCATTACATGATTATAAATACATCAACCCAAATAACAGTTTCGGGTTTATTTAAAAAGGATTAGTTCACTTTCAAATTAAAATTTGCCGGATAATTTTGAGCTCACCTCGCCATAGTCACGGCAGTATGGTTCATAGGAAGAGTCTTGGTTCTTCAGGTCGAAAAAGAAATTAAGTGGTTTTGAGCCTGAAGAGGAGACGACTGGATAACTTGGATGACATGGGTGGTGAGTAAATTATCAGGAAATTTTAATTTTAAAGTAAACTAATCCTTTAATAAACTAAATTGATAAGCAGCAACTGTAAAGATGTAATAATGTTGGTATGTTAAGAACCATGAAGAAAAGATGTTCAGAGCAACATGTTAGATATTTGTAAAGGAAATAATATTATCATAGGAAATTGTTATCCTGGATCTTTAAAAGAGTTACAAATGCATTATTTTTTTCCCATATAGTGATCATAGAATATAGTTTTTTTCTAAAAATATGTCATTATCATATCTAACATCAAAAATTTAAATCACAAGAATTTCTTTGCATTATAAGAGTCTTACTATTGACAATTTTTAGAGGGCTCAGAGTCAAAGTGAAATGCCATTCACAATCCAATATTTCTTCCATAATGTGACTAAATATATCAAAGTGAAAACAGGATATTCTTTTAAAGAAGAAAATGTAGAAATTGATTTAAATTTCAAGTTTACAGTTTACATTAATTTATCCAAATATGACATATGTCCAATACACAGAATCATATTCTCACCATTAACTAACTGTAATTATACAGAGAGAATGAAAGATTTCATTTATAGTATGATATGTATATAATATATTTTATCCAACAAAAATTATATATTTTGGAATTGAAAAAAGACAAAATATACCTTTGATTCTCTTACATTTGTACACAATGAGATTTTTTTTGTACATTTTACAGCACTACAGAAGAATGCACACTATTTGGTGAAAATTATTTTTTTGTCAAATTATTGAAATAACTTGAAAAATCACAAAATTTCACCCCCCAGACGTTTCTCCCCAAAATAGCACGTGTAGATTTAAAAGTGATACTTGTACTGTTAAAAGTGTGAAACAGGAAAATTACTTTCAGCATTATAAGCTTAATCTTTTTAAAACGTTCCTGTTTGTACCTCTGACTTCACTACTTCACTACATCTGTTTCCAACACCAGACAAACACCAGTGTCAGTGATGGAGGGAGATTCTGTCACTCTACACACTGATCTTACTGAAATACAGACTGACGAGGAGCTGCAGTGGAAGTTTCCAGATGACACTATCATAGCTTGGATTGATAGAGAAACCAAGAACATCACAGTACCTGGGAATATAAGTTTCAAAGGCAGACTGAAGTTGAACGAGACGACTGGATCTCTGACCATCACAAACATCAAAACCGCAAACCACGATTCTGGTGTTTATCACTAAAGATCAGCCACAGAAACTGGACTTGAATAAAAAATGGAATTGCAATGTTGCTGTTCATGGTTAGGGTAACTCAGTGTTATCAGTGTCTGATTGAGTGTCTGTGAAGATGAATAATATATTATAATAGTATACATAGATAGTATAACGTATAGTATACAACAGTAATTAAACCCGATCCAAAAAAAGTTGGGACAAATTGTGAATAAAAACAGAATGCAATGATGTGGAAGTTTCAAAATTTAAATATTTTATTACAAGGATTAAGAAACAAGAGCCTTCGGATTACCTAGTCAATGTTTAAAGGAAAAATAGTATAATTTTAACTGAAGAAATACGTTTCTTTAAATTTCCTAATGGCAACTAGGTGGCATCCAACCCTCTCAAAAAAAAATTGGGATGAGGAGAGCCATGGGTTTCCACTGTTGTGGGCAGATGGCCGCTCGGGGGAGCGTTGTTTGTATGATAGCATTCTAGGCAAGCCTGACTGGCAACGTCTGGGGACTTAGGAGAGAGTCAAGTTGGGGGCCCAAATAAAAGTTTAGGTAGGGAAGTAGTGAATGGTTGGTCGCGCAGTCTTGTCTAATATACAGTCTTCTAGTTGCTCAACGTATCTTATTGGGTCTTCCACTTTGTGCGCTGTCTAGATTCTAAATCTTCTTCTTCCTTCTTTATGATGTGCCATAATGTTTTCTATGGGTGGAAAGATCTGGACTGCATTGCTGTCCATATTCATACCCGGGATCCTCCTTTCTACTACCTATAAGTTGGCTAATCTGGTAACTAACATCACCAGCCGATGATGCGTTTTAATCTGTGCAAGTAGTGTGGTCTGGCAACATTGTCATTATTGGGAAAATGCAGTCATGTCTGATTTCCTGAACGGCGGGAGACGACGTCTGGGGGATGGGATTTCATATGTTTGTGCTAGGAACTTAGATATCCTTTCAATAATAGCATTTGATGCATTGGATGGGTGTTGCCTTTCCAGAACAACCCCATAAATAACCATCAGATATGTCAGTGGTCTCTGAACTGAGCACTGATGGAAAAAACAACTTGGGTTGGTCCTTGTGGGCCCTCTTTAGATGGTTTAGTTACCGATGACATGGCGTCCGCAGTTTTTGTTCCAAAAATAACTTGTTCAACATTTTGATTCGTCTGACCAGCAGAATAGGGAGGAGTGTAACGAGATTTTCCGCACTTTGGCCACAGTCCTTTTAAACGTAAGTGCCTTTGTAGGCCGCAGAAGAAAATGCCTAACGCTATCTGGATACAATGGGTTTAGATATGGCTTCAAATCTTCTCTTCTTTATTACCCAATATATAGTAAGTTTTAGCGCGGCAAATCGAGGCATAATTGCAACGGTGGAGTATTGTGTTCATCTAACAAATGTTTTGCTTAAGTAGTGTGTCCTGATCCCATTTTTGACTGCTGCCATTAAGCAGCTAGTAATGATCTCCTGTATGTGAGGGCAGGTGCGCGTCTACGAGGCAGCACCGAAGATCACGGGGCTCCGAGATATGGTGTTGTTCTTTCAAAGGCCTCGATCAAGGACCTTACGCACAGAAGATGTGTGTCCAGATTCTCTGAATCTTTGTGATGAGTGATGCACTGTAGAGTTGATGATTAAACCACAAGACATACAAGACTCTTTGCATTTAATTTTTTTTCCTCTCGAAACTCCTTCTGGAGATTGCTTGAGGCTCCCTATTGTTTGTTGGAGACCAACAAAAGCATTGGGGGAATTGGGTGATCATCTTGCCTCATCTAGTGACTATCTGAGAGAGCACTTGAGGGGCCCCTGCTGCGACTGGCTCTTTTTATACCCAATCATAGTGCCAAAAGATTGGGACCTAAATAAATTTGCTAAAGTGGTATGACCGCTGTCAGGCAGTTCCTTATATATGTACAGGGGTTTAAGCGTTTTCCGGCCAGCCTGCGGGTTATTGCTGCAATACGTCTGTCCGCGTAAACTTTTTTGGATTTTTATGCGGAGGACTCTCCTGAAATTGGGCCAAAATGATCCAGATAAATAGAATTATGGTCATGACTTACAGATCATGTCTCACTTTCAACGTTGATATTGATATCTAGTATTCTATCTAATTCTATTGTGAATACATATAATTTATATGAAGTTTGGTAATTATTGCATTTCCGTTTTTTATATTCACAATTTGTAGACAGGGAAATCGATTTGTATTTATTAAAAAGAAAAGGAATAAACTAAAAGAAAAGGAATTCCGTGGTTTAGCCCTGTTTAGGGGATTAAGATAACCTCATCTTGATCAGATGATCTGGATGGAGTGTCCTGTGAAGGGGAAGATGATCCTTATATTATAATATCCCAACCCGCTAAAAACACCCAAGTGAAGCAAGTTCAATAAGAGGTGGATTGTCATAATTGTACTAGAACTAAATTGGATGAGCAGGAACAACTGATACAACGCTGTAATAACGTTGATATGTTCGGAGAAAAAAAAAAACATGAAAGAGGAAGATGTTGCAAGAAGGGAAAAAGAGGGGTTCCAAATGGAGAGAATTTGTTTAAAGGATAAGACGATATTAGGAGAAGTTGTTATCAGCTGATAGAATCTTTAAACGGAGTTACATATGCAATTATTTTCCCATATATAAGAAGTCGCATAAACGAATTATTTATCAGCTGACGAAATATTTGCTAATGTTTCATCTAAATCGAAAAACAGCAGGTTTAGGGCGAGAGGATAATCAATTAAATCAGCCAAGAATGTCTTTTCAGTATAAAAAAGATGTTTACTGTTGACAAATAGGAAACCATGTTAAATGCACCAGGTTATGGTTCGACAGCATTTAAATGTAGATTTTGGAGTACGGAACTAGACAGTTTATCGAGCGGTTATTCCAGACATTGTAATTGTATTTGTTTATCTTTTTATATTTAGGGGATATATTTTATCCGTAATACGTCACAGGAGTATATATGAAAAGGTGATCACTGTTAGTGTAAAGCTGTTGAAAAAGGTGTTAGGCAAATCAGACTTGCAGCATTATTAGCTTAATCGTTTTTGGAAAACTATTCTCTGTTTGTTCTCAATCAGCGTGATGTTTGGTGTATGAGGGGAAGAACTAAGCAGAATGGATTAAAATCGGTTGCAGTGCTGAAGGGGAGAATTCTGTCACGCTACACCACTGATCTACTGGAAATACATAGCAAATTATCGAGATACTTTAGGATGTTTGTAGGCGCCATCATTCCTCGTGCGTTAACCTGTTAACTAGTCTCCTCCAAGCCATCTATTTGAGCTCAAACCTCAACCCTGGAGCATGGCTTGAACTAACGTCACTAATTTCATAAGGACCTCTAACTTGGACAGACATAGCTACTAATGATGGCTCTTCGAAATATAAAGAAAGTATGTGAGTTTGACATTCAAGTATCAGAATTTACTCTGTTATTATAGAAAGGGGCAGTTAGAAGAAGGCTATAAATATCTGAAAAGGAAGAATTAGATTAATCATCAATTTATTTGGCTAAAAGATGTTGATTGAGAAATATGTATATGAAAACCGTGCCATGAAATGAACAAATGAAAGGCAATGAATTTTGAGGTCACAATCTGAGGTTCAAGTTATAATGCAATCCTGAAGATGGAGCACTAAAATGTGAGTTGTGTAATCTTTGTTCTTAGTGAAACGTCCATCTAATAATGGCAAGCTTTGGATAATCCATTAAAAGTGCCTTTAAGGTAACCTAAATGCAGAGTGAATCCTTATACAATATAGACACTAGTTAGGCAACGAAACCAGTTGATGTATAAGAGCTGCGGGTTTATGAAGCAAGCAAAGTCAAGTCGCTATACATTTGTCTCAAAGGCAAGTGTGGCTGTGCCAGAGGAACATGAAAAGCAATGAATTTGAGGTCACAAGTCTGAGCAAGTTATAACTGAAATCTGAAGATGGAGCCACTAAAATGGAGTTTGTGTAAGCATTTTTCTTAGTGAAAGTACATATAATAATGGCACTTGGAGAATCCTAAAAGGGCCTTTAGTAACTAAAATGAGGTGAACCACAATATAACACTGTTTACAACTGAAAACAGTTGATTAAGCTGCATTTTATGAACACAAAAGCAGTCCTAACTTTGTCTCAAAGCAAGGTGGCACAAGTTTTAAACAATATTTAAGTTATAAAATATATCTGGTGGCCATAACTGTCATTTATTCCTGCTCTTCCGTTCTCATTTTCCCTTTGAAATTCTGACAAATCTGTTCCAATCTGGGCCTCCAGACTATTTCATCATCCAAATTTCACACATAGCATGACAACTACCCCCACTTGGTCTCCACCACTTGCTTTTATATCTGTTTCTTCTGCTCACATCTCTATACTTTACTTTCATATTCTTCAGTTTGCTGCTGTCAATATTCTGCTGCCTTTAGTTGGTACACCTTTACACCTGTGCCCTCTTAGTCCTACACACTATAAAAATATACTCTCCCCAACAGACTGCAAACATTTACATCATTGCCTGTGTACAAACTTATAGTTCAACGAAGGACAATGGCCTTCTACTATGTGCTAAATTATAATGATTGTTGCTCGATATATTACAGAATAAGGCATGTAGTACAGTACAGCACATTTATCATATGTAGCCTAGCTTTCTCAGTTACTTTTCTAACAACTATGTACGCACTTATAACAAACTCATTCAGCTCTGGCTCTATTCTGTTATAGAAAAACTGCTTTTCACTATCCAAAAAATTCTGATGTTTAAAATCAGATTCCTGCCATTTTTTTCCCCTTATTGAATTTCCTGTTTCACTTAATAATATTTTACATTACAGAAGTAAAATACATTTTAAAATCCACTTCATTTTTAAACAGATTTGAACATGTATGTTATGTGTATAGTTATGCTGAGAGACCTTGTTAAAGTATTGTGTGTATTCGATATCAAAATATTATCATGTGTCCCAGTTTAATACGCAGAACTGATAATAAATAAATAAATAAGCTATTTGTAGGGTGAGTTCCCAAAAAGTTCAGCACTGTGTTTGTGTGCACTATCAAACATTGATCTGTTTGAGCATCCAGAGCAGTTCGGCATGTAGCAACACTGGCTGAAGTGAGTTTGGGGAAGTTTTTGATTACATCTTTGGGAAAACCAGGGGGAAGACAGTCAATGTCAGACAAGGAGAATTGTCTCCAAAAACATGTTTGATTACAGTCAATATTTTTGTAATTGTTTGCACATAAACTATTTAATGCATCTTCAGTTACAATAGAAATAATAAAATACCTATATGCATATTTAAAATTTGACAATGCTGATTGTAGAATAAAAATAATCCATAATCTCTGTAATCATGTGTTCGGTGGCTGCATTTTATTACACAATGACTGTTTGTGTGCACTGAATATTATAGGTAGGGTATATTTGGACATATTATGGGTTTATATGTGGGTTTATTCTGTAGGTAAAAGAGGCAAAAATTATAAAATACCGATGTGCTCATGACACAACATCGGAGTGCATAATTTACTGGAAAATTGACAAGAATTTCAATTCTGTCTGAAGATATTTTAGGTTAACTGAGCAGAATTAATCAATGTTTCTCTTAAATAACCACTTTATGGGCTAAAAAGTCTTAACTGGTTTTATTCTCCTTATTATAGTTAAAACTACACCAGTTTTGTATAATAGCATTTGTCTGTCATCCATATAGGCAAAAACATTTCAGACCTCCCCTTTTTGATGTATTCTTTCTTGCAAACTCTGGATAAATTTAAATGACGTTATTGCTGGACACTGTGGATGTAAATAGTGAAACTTGAGACTTCAAACTCTATTGACATTTTGCTTGTTAAGATTAATTGTGGTTGTATGGTAAAATCATGCAGTAAATATAAGCACACAAACTTTGGAACCAGCAGTGGTCTCGAGCAAGTTATAGGATTAAACAGCGCTGATTACAAATGGAGAAACATCGATCTGAACAATAAGACTGGAGACCTCAGCATCAGAAACATCCAAAATAATCAGACTGGAGTTTATGAAGTGAAGATCAATAATGGCAGTGTGATCTTACACAGAAAATTCAATATTACTCTTAACGGTGAGTAGCACAAACTTTCTTTGAATGCTTTAAGATTTTGATAGTCTCATGATGATGATGATGTAAACAGGTAAATTGACACTAAATTAACAGAATTACTAAATACACTAAATAAACTAGGGTTTGTAAGGGTACCGTAAGTGGTTCATGAGTTGATGAAAAGCTCATTATTGCATAATACAAGGTCAAATTAAAAATATAGCTGCAAGCAGAAATTATTGGGGTTTAAGTGCTTTAACGTCTTCAAGCACAAGCGTAAAAAGGTATTATGTTAATAAAGCCTGTAACCACTTAGATCATGGAAAAGACAATTTACAGCCAATGCAGGCTATTTACCACAGGAAATATATGGGTTTTAAAGCTTTTTAACAGTTATAGCGCCACCTATGGTCCGATCTCCATAAAAGTTTGCATGCTTGTTTAGAATCATGTCACGTGTGCTCAACTATTTTCGTGAAGTTTTGAGTTTTCATTTAGGATTTATGGCTTTTAAGTATATTTGCCTGCCCCTTTTCTAAACCCTGTTATAGTCCAAGCCACTGGAAGGCAAGCCAAAAAAGTGCAACGGCTACTGCTAACGCTTCGGCAGTACGCAGGGAATGAGACCAGAGGCTGTTTTTGAATGGATGTCAATGGATGAGGCTTCACTATGCTGAATTTTTAAACAGCTTTTGTGGGAAAAAGCTAATTATTTATTAACGACAGCCTTTTGCTAATCTTCAGAATGTTTACAACAAACAATATTTCTTTGGGACTATGTAGATTTTAGCTGGATAAAAATGTATTTTTTAAGAGAAGGCAGACTAGGGAATGGCGCACTGACGTCACTGCCATTACATGATAGGCTGAGAGGTGTCACACGTGATTAAGTTAGCCGTTACGCTTTCTCCAATGGTAAGAGATATAGACCCTCTCATAATAATAATAATAATAATAAATGTTATTTGTATTGTGCCTTTCTTACACTCAAGGCTCATCTCCCTATAATATATAGTAATCTCTGTTATAGCTACCCAAAGAGTAAAGTTCAACTGCAAAATTGAGATTAAGACAGATTAAGCCCATACACGTGTACCGAGTTTGGTGAAAATATCTCATTCCATCACGAGTTATAGCCATTTTAGTAAAAGTGGCCCCGCCCATTTCTAATGTTTTGACGTCTATTAGTGACCGTGAAAATTTCAGCTTTTTAAATTTTTTATAACGTTTCATATTTAGTCTCTAGAGAACATTTCTGCACCTGGTTTGGTTCCGATTGGGTGAAAAACCTAGACTAGTTTCAAAATTTAAAATGGCAGATTTTTTTTCCAGGCGTAATTTTAATCAGAGATATACGTCGTGAGCCAAGGATTCCAACAAGGCACTTGAGTCTACAACAAACGGTCTGTTATGAGCAGTTTCACGTTTTGACACCTATTAACCAATCGGGGTCATACTCTTGAGAGTATGCACTACGTGCTTGAACCCCTAATAAACTATTTTAAAATAAAAACAACCAAAATAACTTTTTTTTTTCTTTCTTTTTTTTTGTGGAGAATTTGTATTGGAATTTTTATGAGAATTTGTCGTTCTGGTTTGTGAAGCACCCCTTGAGGAAGAATATCTTACCAGTATCAGTCAGGGGTGTTTAGGGTTTATCACAGATAGCCAGAGATTTGACAGTAAATTGGATGCACTTTACTTTTTCTCACATATTTTTATATCTTTCTAATTAACTTTGGTGCTTGTCTGTCATGAGAGTATTTTAGCACACATCACTGCAGGTTATTATTTCTAATCGACATGATCACTGGTGATTGTTTCTGAACAGAACTTGCTCATCTTTATTCAGCAGTAACTCTGATCAGTTTAAATCATGTTTTAGATGTTTGTAAATCCTTCTCTCTGCCATTAACTTTTTTTTTTTTTTGTATATGTTTACTGCAATTACTTAAAACAATATTATAGAAATGCATATAACTTCTACTTTCTTTTTCAAACTGGTCCTGATTGTATTCCAGGTGTGTTTAGTGATGACGGAGTGAAGAAAATGCCAGAGAGGAAGGGAGAATCTGTCACTCTACAGACTGAAATTATTTCTATACCAGAAGACGATGTGATCGAGTGGACCTTTGGACCTCAAGACACTGCTTTAGCAAAAACTGACGACAGAATATATAATAATATTTAACAAGATGATGTGAGATTTAAATACAGACTGCATCTGACACCAAATCTGGAGATCTCACAGTCAAGAACATCAACACTGAAATATCAGGACTTATAAAGTAAGATCATCAAGAGAACATATACATTACTGAAGATCTTCAATGTTACTGTCTATGGTGAGTGCTTCAAGTCTTTAGATGTGTGCTCTGTGAACAACGTTATGGTGAAATAAGTTGGAAAAGATGCATCTGTTAAGATCAGATCTTCACTCAGATTATACAGAGCTGATGTTTATAGTGTTTGAGACACTTTCACACTAATGTCTGTCTTTATTCACCGATTCATGTGAGCCTTCAGGTTCTACAGATAAGGTGTGTCTGATATTTGGGTCATTGCTCTGGTGGCTTGGGCTGTTTTGGCTTGTGCTGTAGCTGTTTTTTACTGGAAGAAGAATTAGACAAAAGTGTAAGTATCACATACAAATCATAAATTTAGCAAGAGACAAATATGAAGCTATTTTGTTTTTTAAATAAATTAATAACCATATATTTTTTGTTTGTTTCCACAAGCTGTAATTAACAGTGTTTCTGTTTTTAATGAAGAATAACAGAAGACTGTCACTGATACTGTGAGCTTCATCTGTCTGTAGAAAAATCAAACTCAGTTATCACAGATATGATCTGTCTTTTATTTCAGCAGCATTTGCAGTATGGTGTTTGTGTATTTAGTGATTTCATCAAGTTTATTCAGATATTAATAACCTTGACAAGAAACACCATCAATATAGACATTTTAAAGGCTGATCTTGATTCTTCTGAAGAACAATGAACTTTATTAATACAAATATAATGACAGAAATTACCTTGATCTGGTTTTAATTATTCATTTTACATTTTTTGTCTTTTTGTCTTCACTATCCTTACAAATATTCTCTGTGTGACACACTGGCTTTTATTCAGATATTAATGTTGTGACATTGAAAATGTAATTTTTACACTCCTGGCTCTCTTTACAACAGTTACTGTTAATGTATTGGTCAGTTAAGAGAGTAAATTTATCAATAACAAATTGTGTAATTGTTACAGCAGGACTCTGTGTTAATAACACTCAACATGAATTTAATGTTATTTCTCCTTTTTTAATTCCTTGATTTTTTTTCTCTCTATTTTCTCACAGTAACAGGGACAGCACAGATATTTTTGGGGCAGAGGCTCAAGGGGAAAAAGGGGCACTTCTTATTTATGAGTTGTTTCACAGTTGTTTCATACTCCACAGATTTCTACAGAATAATCAGTTGAGACTGTTGTCTTCTTTAGTATTCACTAGGTTTATCACAAGAGAAAGCAACAGCAAAGGAAACTATGCCACAATGAGCATGTTTCCTACTACTATTTTCAAGTAGCTATATTTAGAATAAATGACTGCATCAAGGAGAGGGATAGTTTTCACTAATAATTTGTTTATTTTGCACAAATCAATAAATCATTTTAATTCCTTTGGTGTTACTGGAATACTTCTTTCATGGACAATTTTAAGATTGTGGTCCATTTTTGCCTCCATGTCTTTTACTCTAATGGAAAGAAAACTTAACCCTAACCCTACACATTTAGATGGTGTTTGTTTAAGCCTACTACCATCCATCTGTTTGTGTCTGTAGATTTCTTCTAAATTCACCAAAACAAGCTAATCTGCATATTTAATTTCTCCTGAAATGTTTAAATTACATTATATATTATAACAAATGCCTGCAGAGGGCGCCAAATGCATGCTGATTTTTGTTGTTACACAGCACAGCAGCGATCAAATCTACGATCAAAGACAACAACCATAATTAAAATATATAATTAGTTAAAAAATATATATTTTTCCACTTTTTTAATAGAAATGATACAGCCACTGTAATTTCTTCAACAAGAATATGTGGACATCATTTTATTGATGTATTATCCTGTGTAAGCGTAGATTTAAGAATAGCATTATGTAAAGCTGTATGATATTGATCATATTCCTTTCCTATATTAAAAGTAAAGACTGATTTAGTGTAATTTAACATGTTGCATTCTGTATGAAGGCTTGATAATTTTTACTTTAACAGAATGTAAATACTTTTGTTCTTGTTTGGTTGTTTTTTTATTTGATACTCTTGCACTGTTACTTTCCACATTTTATTTCTTTGTTCAATTGTTGTAAAACCTGCTGAAGCTCAAAAGAAATAAACAAATTTGCTGGATGCTGATTATTGAGTCAGTGTTTCTCACACTGAACGAGGATCACATGTGTTTGTGTATAATGGAGTTTCTCTCTTTTATATTCTTATGACTTTTATTATGAGAGAGAGTTTTTTTTTTTAAGTTTTGTTTGCCTATAAGTGTTATTTTTCCTTATCTTTAAACTTTTAGTTTTACAAAACAACACATTAAATAGGATCATATTTAGAGGTTTTAAGTGCTGGAAAAAGTGTGAATCACTTTAAAAAGTCCTTGAAAAGTGCTCGAATTTCACTCTCAAAAGTTTTCATGAACCTTGAAATTAATAATGCAAAAACATTCGAGTATTTCTGACAGAATACCACATCACCTCATTCTGACTCTGAAACGGCTCTCTAAACCCTCCTTTCTGAGAGCTTCCTCTAATCTGATTGGTCAGATGGTATGTGCATGTTGTGATTGGTTGACTTCTTAGAGCGCAAAAAAAAATTACACTATATCTGAATTTCAGGTCTGGATTTTCCTCAGCACTTGATACAGTGATATGAATAAATTACATGTTGGCAACACAAACTAAACTCTTAGTCTCAGCTACAACTACAGTGTTTGATGGTCAAAGTTGTTTGTGGAATTATGCAGATTTACTCCACAGTAAAGTTCCACTTTAATTACTGCCGACAAATTTCAGGGACTTCAGAATGTTTTTTTTAAATTTTATTTATCTTTGCTTTGATCTTTTACATTAACAAACAGCTGTATTACTCACTACATGACAGATAATATCTGAAAAAGCATAAAAAAATAAAAAAATATGTATTATTATAAAATTGATATAAACAAATGGGAAAAAACAGGCTTTTAAAACTGTTTATTTAATTCATTTTTGAAATGTATCCAAATAAAACAATAATAGAGTAAATCGATAAATAATTTTAAATTGCCTTTAAAAATGCATTTGCACTTGTTTTACTTTGTACTTTAGTCTAACAGGAAGCAGAGCTCTGAAATTGTCCAACAATACTTTATACAAGTGTTGTAGAACTGGGACTGAAGATTTGGACTCAAGTCTGCCTCAAGTGTGAGTCCAAGGCTATTTTCAGGAGCATTTGGACATAAAAATGGTCTTGGACTCTGGCTTAAGTCCGAGTTCAGTCCTGAGTACACTTGAATGTTGTGAACTACATAACGGCAGGCAAAAAGAATAAAGAGGGATTAGATGCTTTTACTTGCTGATCCAACAAAGAGGGTGTTTGTCATTCAACAACTGAACCCCTTGTACTGTTACACCCTTTAGCAGACAGTACAAACTCAACTATTGACTCACTGTGGATCTAAAGACTAACTCTTCTCATGCATTTTTTTTTTATTTTTTTAAGAAAAATTACAATTGACACATGAAAATGAACAACTAATTTATGGTTTTCAGTTTTATGTTAATTTGTCATGTAGTGTAATGAGATAAATTTTAATTTTAGAATTTTGAAAGCAAATGTTTTCAAATTTGCAGAACTATCTTTGACTTTTAGTATTACAGGAAACAGACGTGTTTATTTCAGCAGAGACACCCTGAGCCCTGATACATGTTTTTAGAGTTATTTTTGTGAAGTGTCAAGATCTTATCTGCTCTGTCTCTCTCTCTGGTCATAGTGGACATGTTACACCAAGTCAAGTTTTTCAGCACTCTTATTTCTTTTGTAGGTCAGAGTGTGTGCAAAAGCCAAATAATCTATACTTTAAGAGCATTGTAGATAATATGCAGTCTAAACTATTCAACCCTCTCTGCAAATCAGGTTTATTGGCAAAATTTACAGACTTTCAGCTGTTTGGAATGAACAAATCAAACAAAAGCAATTAAAATAGCTCAACACAAGGAATGTTTTAAGTGGTTTTACTCAGATTCAACTGAAAATACAACATTTAATGACTTATGTAGACTCAAAATCACCAGCTTAAACCAGCTAAGACCAGCCTAGGCTGGTTTATTTCCAGCAGGGAGGTAAATGCCGTCATCACTGTTAAACAGCAATATTGGTGCTCGAGCCTCTGCCCTTTTTCAAAATTAATCAAAAGTGTCCCTCTCAGACAAATAGCAATGATAATATTGTGGTTATTTTAACATGACAAATAGTAACGAATCACTCAAAAGTCTGATAATTCCTGTTTATTTTTACATATTTCAGTCTGAGGCATTGCTATGGGTCTGAAGTGAACTACACCACAGTCGCACAATTTCAATGTCACAACACTTCTGACACTCTTTCAGCCTTTATCTGAAAACATTTTCCCTGAAGTTTGAATCACAATAGTTTTAAAGAGCTCAATAATAACCATACCTAGACTATAAAGGTGGACTGATCTTACCTGTTCGGTGTGATGATGTTTAATGTCATCGACAGTCTCTGGTTGTCCCATTTAGACACTTGTTAGCAACCATCATTTTCAAGACACGCAACAGCTTAAAAAAACACGGGAAGGTTAATACTGAAGATTTAAGGAATAAAAGCTATTTAACCAAAAATCCATTCAACAACCCACTGGCTTGAGACAATAGAACTGGAAGTGCAACATTTTGAGCTTTGTTTTTCTGCAGTAAAAGTCAAGTTCGATTCATGCCAAGAAAGCCTATGCAGGTCTCCCAGCCTGACCAGCTGAAAAAGGTCAAAACTCCTAGGCTGGTTTTAATGGACAAAAATATTTCACTTTATATAGTTACTTTAACTATGTGAAATCGTTTCTCTTGTGTATGCAGTGGTGATGTAATAATGTGTGGCCATGCAGAATGAAGTTCCAAAAACACTTTCTAATAAACACTACAAATTAAACGCCTATTGTCTTTGATTTGTTAATTCCTTGTAATCTGTTGGCCAGCAGCACATAAGCTTGCCCCAGCTTTTGAAGTTTCTCTGGCCTGCTGAGACCCACACTTGTCACCTTGTGAACTGTGGCTCTAAAACAGCACTTTTGGTGTTTCCTGATCTCCTCCCCATGCTTCCTGTCTCTCATCTGTCCTGTCAAATAAAGGCAAACAATTACTCTCCCCCTCTCGCCATCAAAACAACAACAACAAACTCTCCGCCTTCAGTTATCTAGTAAAGCTACAACTGTAAGATTGTAAACATCTGTAACTGTGCTGCTACATATTTCCTTTATGAAATTTATTTTTCCTTTATTCCTTTATTTAGTTTAGAACTGTAGAGTTAATATTTCAGAGTATTCTGTGAGCTTTTCATGGGAAATGGTTGACACATTATTTGTGCTCAGTTTGTGGCACATGATTGGTGAGTTACAAGTGTTTTTCATATTGTTATTTAAAAAATTTGCCCATCACTATTAAATCAGCATTTGCTGTTCATTCCAGACAAAGACGGAGTTTGAGGTCTGTGAAGCTGCATTATAGACAATATTCATTTTAAAGATTATGAGATCAGTCTTTAGTGTGTCAAAATTCTAAGAATGATGTAATTTTACTCTTATTCCTAAACTTAAGAATAAGTGATTCATAAAAGTTTCCAAACTGTTAAAGTCCTGCTGTGGTGATAATCAAGTTTTTAATGTTGTTTATACGTCCATGTGGTGTTTTCAATAAGCTTTAACAAACTATGTGTAAAGTCAACACCATTTCTGAGTATTTTCTATTTAAAACTGCATTGTTTGAAATCGCTGGAGTTTCTGATGTCACAAACTATCTTGTATCCAATCATGTCAACATGCCGGCGGGGTTTAGCATATCATGTGACCGATCTGAAGCAGGAGGTCTCTAGAGTCTAGAGAAAATGCTCATTTTTCTGTTGATAAAAAAAAAATCGGGTGGATTTTGGCAATATAGCGGGTGTATGATGTATATAATGATGTTATAATGAATTACATGCCTTCTTTGTTGTTCAAAGTGTTTGTAAGGACTGATTGATAAAAGGCAGTGTGAATATGGTTTGTGTAACATTAGCAGCACATTATTAGCTGTTTGATACTGTAGTCAAGCATTATCTGGCATTAAAAAGCAAAGAAAAATACAAAGATAGTATATTAAAAGCACATTCTAGTTCATATTTCATGGTGTCTCAAAATATCACAGTTGAGTACACTTAGATTCTTAAGATTATCTTAAGTAGTACTAAAGAGGAATTTTTTGTATTTTAAGTACAAAATTAGTGTGCAAAATAGAGCATTTTAAGTACATTATTTAAATGTTCTTTTTTCACCTGGGTAGCAATGAGGTCAACCCCGCCTTTACTCTTATCTCAAGACATCTGTCTATTCCTTAGTAAAAGTTTGTCTCAGCAGCTTTGTGAATAGGTTTAAAGAGAAAAATCTAAGCTAAGAACGTTTACTGTTTAGGAGAACTCTTAGTAAGATAAAATATTTTGTGAATACGGCCCCTGCAGGGTTCGTTTTGTTTCAGTCAGTAACATTTATAATTCTGATTCAGTGCTGTAATTTCAGTGAGGTACAAATAAACATCTATGTCTTTAATATCAACTGAATTTATATATTATTATTATTATTATTTTTATTGCATTCATGTATGCTGCAATCCAGTAAAATCAAACATACAATCAATCAATTAATTCAAATATGATTCACTTCCAGTCAAAATAATGCAAAGCTTTACAGTTCATTTAAATCATATCTGGTTTGAAATTTCAAGAAACTAAATTTGTTACTTAAACAACATTAAACTAAATTCATCTGTGTCTTTTTTGTTCTCCAGGTGTGTTTACGTTTGCTGAGACAAATGAAGTGAAAAGAGTTTCAGTGACGGCGGGAGATTCTGTAGTTCTACACAGTGATGTTACTGAAACACAGACATATGAAAATATAGAGTGGAGGTTTGAAAAGAGTCGTATAGCTAGAATCAAGAGAGAGATCGGGAACAATCCTCTATGATGAGAGATTCAGAGACAGACTGAATCTAGATCAAGACTGGATCTCTGACCATCAGAAACACCAGAACCACAGACTCTGGACTTTATAAACTAACTCTCACGACTGTGAATAAAGAGTTAATCAAGAGATTCAGTGTTACTGTTAAAGGTGAGAAGAAAATTAAAGTGTCATTCATCTCATTCTCTTCATAATATAATACTAAATCATCCTTTAAACTTCCAGTTATATTTATGAATATACAGTACTGTGCAAAAGTCTTAGACATGTTAGTTTTTTTCTTAACAAAAAATGGTTTCAAGCCATTGAGGTTTATATATTTTGTGTCAGTAGGAAACATCAGTTTTCATTTCCAAACTTTCCTTTTGCCATTAATGTAAAAAAAAAAAATGATCTGATTGATCTGGATTACATGAAGAAACATAAACAACTGAGACAGACTAAATCCAGAAGAACTGTGGCAACGTCTTGAAGAATCCTTCCTGCAAAGCTACCTGAAAACTGTGCACAAGTGTACCTAAGACAAAAGTGTTTTAAACAAACAGGGTGGTCACAGCAAATTTATTTAGTTAATAGAAGTTAATTGATAAATAAAATATATTTATGACACTATACTTGAAAGCATCCTCAAGTGCCTAAAACTTTTCACAGTACTGTAGCTTTGCATGTCAGTTTCTTCAAGCATCTCAGAGACATTGCCACAGTTTTTCCTGGATTTAGTTGGTCTCAGTTGTTTCAGTTTCTTCATGTGACCCAAAAACAGACTCAATGATGGTGAGATCAGATCTCTGTATGGATCACTGGCTGTTGTCAGACTCCTTGTGCATTCAAAAATCTCACTAGATTATTACAGTTAATGACAAACAAAATGTTTGAAAATGTAAACCGAGACTTTTGTACAGTAGTGTATATAGGGGTTTGACTAATCAATACATTCCCTCTGCTCACCAGTGGCACCAACAACCACCTCACAAACACCAGACCCAAAAACAGCTTCACTGTTTCCAGACTCAGTCTCTGTATCTCTAATAGTGTTGATCTCTGCTGCTGCTGCTGGATCTCTGCTGATTGTACCTGCAGTTGGGATCATCTGCATCTGCTGGAGACAAAGAAAAACAGAAAAGGGCAAGTGTTTATCATCAACCTACTGATATCAACACAAAGCTGTCAGTGATGTTTTGCTGTTTTAACATGTCTGTCATTATTATTGAAACAGTCCAGAATCATGATGAAGAAACAACTTTTGCTGATCCAACATTCTACACACGAAATGCGGTAAGATAATTCATGTTTGTACTCTAAAAAACACAGGGTTAAAAAATCTCAGTTTGGGTAAAGGGCTGAGTAAATATAAGACAGAACCAATGTTGGATTCATTTTATGAATTGGTACATTGCTAATATGTTTTAATAAATTGCTAACATGATTTAGCATGCTGATAACATGAATTAGTATTCTGCTAACATGTTTTAGCACAGGGGTTTCCAACTCAGTCCTGAAGGGCCACTGTCCCGAGAGTTTAGCTCTCTTAAACTTACCTAAACACACCTGTTTGGAGATTATTAGTTAGACCTTGATTAGCTGTCAGGAGTGTTCAATAGACCTTATCACAGTGATCAAGAACAGAAAACCAACAGCCAATGTCAGGATTTTCGTTAAATAATACATAAACTTTGGTTTGTTTTTCACCAAATCCTATACTCTCAGAACACATTTTGCATGGGATCATACATTTGAGGGACACTTTTCTTTAAATTCTCCTTTTCATTTTAGGGTGAACTATTCCATAACTGCATAGCATATATACCATATTATCATATTAAATGTGTATCCGGTCATACTGCATATTTAATACCACATGCCAAAATATTTAACATTTTTAAGAAATAGTTTTTGTCACTGTTACACAAAGTTACTCTCTCATACTTAAATTTCATAATAAAAGTCCTAAGCATATAAAAGACACAGAAACTTTTCCATTAAACACAAACACAAGATCATCGTTCAGTGTGAGAAACACTGACTCATAATCAGCATCTATTGAAGAATCTCCAGCAAATTTCTGTTTATTCTTTAAGAGCTTCTGTAGATTTTGCATCTGAAACATCAAATTTCTCTGACCTTTTTTGTTTCTGTTTCTTACAGAAATCTGAAATGACGGAGGTGGTTTACACGTGTTTCATCACAGATCAATAATCAAAAAAAAAAAAAAAGTATGCACAATGGAAAATACGCCCCATGATGTCTTGCATCAAAAGTTCGAGTGTCTTCCAGTTCGAAGTAAACAAGCGGGACGTTAAACTCATTCATTCAGTCATGCAAGATTTAGGAACCCAAATTTGCTAACGATGTGGGAACACAATCTTAACGAACTTAAAAAGGGTGAAGTGACAGAAATAACCAGTGTTTCTGCCTTTTGGTTTCCATTAGACTGATATTATCAACATTTGGCCAAAACTACATTTTTGGTCTGATTATTGAATTATGAAAAAATCATGTAAACATGAAAAGTGACTTTGGCATCATCAGAAAGTGATTTTTTTTTTTTTATAAAACTCAATATCAATCATTATAATGTCTCTCAGACTCATATTCTAAATTATTTAAATTGATTAATTAACATGCATGTCACGTAACGTGTCTTATGAAGCTCATGAAGACGAGAATGAAGAGGAAACAGGATCTTTAGAATGAAACTCTTTACAAAAACTAACAAAGACACATACATTGACAAGAGCGGACAACAACTTTTTTATGTCATTTTGGTGATCAAAGATGAGTTTTAAGGGACAAAATATTGACTACGGGGGACTTTAAATGTAGAAATATTCAGATTTATGCCAGTTTTGTTTATTTTATTTGCCAATTTCTATAAAAATGCTCTCTGTTGCAGTCACACACACACGTGTGTGTGTGTGTGTTGTGTGTGTGTGTGTGTGTGTGTGTGTACGAGATAGAAAGTTCGTTCCACTTTGTGTTTATGGTCAAGGACCAGACCTTTATCTAAATGCAGAAATTTCTGATTTATACTGGATTTATTTATTTATTTATTTATTGACAAATGAATAATAATAAAAAAAAAAACTACATTTTTTAATTTTCCCATTCATTTTCAATGTGGGGACCTTTAACTGTGATTTTTTTTTTTTATAACACACCTTTAGAACAACCAAATCAAGCCCAGATTTTTTGTGCATGTTTATTTAGGAAAAGTAACCGAGTCTCATGCCCCTAAGATGAAGGGAACCCTTTTTAAAAACGAAGGAAACTGGAGTCAGATTGACTAGAGTCTAACTAACGTTATTATCTTCCAATAAACATGAACCAAAGCTGGTTACATTAAATGCAACTATTGGCTAGAATCACGAGAGGTCAGGTAATGCGTTCAAATGTCAAAAATGCAGTAATTTCATCAACTTACCAGCGAGCAAACTTCGGAATCACTGAAAACGAATGAGGTTCAGCGCTGGAACTGTCAGTGTTTGGAACTGTCGGCTTCCGCATTCCCTAGTTCCAGTGGAATGGGAGTGTCGCAACTCTGTTTTTCAACAGCTCTGCCATCAATCACTGCTGTCATTCAGCTCAGATTCAGTCAGAGGTGATATCAGTATGAGAAACCATTCTTTCCTCTTGTTGGTTTTTCTACACGTGGTCGGTGAGTCAGATTTATTTAATTATTTGTTGCATTTTTCCTTTTATTCCACATAGATGCAAACTCCTCAACTTTCAGTGAGAACTCACCTTTACCTGTTTGCATCCCTGATTTCATCACTTTCGGTTTCAGTATAACCAGAAAATGCGCTCATGCTGTTATCTGATTTTTTTAATATTAAATGATTGCCTTTCTACAAATAGACATTGTGATAAATCACATTGTGAATAATAACAGATGGCAGCACCATCATATGTGTACTGTATTTGGGGGTAAGTTGTTTGTGCATGTGTATGTTTATATAGCAAACAATATAAGGCGCTTGACGACCTCAATAGTCTACAGCGAGATGTACTTGCATATTTTATGTGAATACGATTAAAATATATATATAGCATGTATTAATGTCATATATCCCGCATTCAAGCGCATTATAACTAATCCTGACACATGAAAATAATGAAATTAAGACATTTATTTTCAAGACCACACTGTATCAACATACATTAATCTCAGTCTATTCAGAGCAACTGTCTTCAGCAGGATCTTAAGCACTTTGATTCTGATATAATTCAGATTGCTTAGAATCAATTTCCACTTTCTGCTTGTTGTGTAGTAATATAAATCAAGAGATATCACATTCAAGTAACCCACACGGTTTCTTTATCAACAAGAAACAACTTCTCTATTTTTCTTGCATGCATACCAGTTGCCACATCATACAACAACTCCCTCTAGTGGCATTTACCATATGACATCTTCCCCAGACTTAATTGATTACATCTGTACTGCATTCCACTGAACATTACCAACAGTAATTCAGATGTTTTCTGTTTAGATTTTTCTTTTCTCGGTTACGTTTCACCAAATGCAGAACAATGCTCTAACAACCAAACATGTACAACATGAACATTTATATGTGCATCAGTACAATTCAACTTAACTTTAGCCAATAATTATCACTTTGAGTTAACCGTTTCTTTTTTTTTTTTCTCTCTCTTACTGTGAGACCTTAAGTTACATAGTCTTTCAACCACATTGGCTTCCTTCGACAACGATGCCTTTTTGCTTTGATGTTGACACTTTCAAGTAGTGGAGCAGAAACTGGGCTTCAAAATCCTTGCTTTACACTTTGTGTCCAGGTATGCTTTCATCTTTCATCAGCTTTTGCATTACTTTTTTTCTCAGTTCATTCATGTCAGGGTTCAGATTGCACTGTGGAAGGCCTGACAATTTTGTTTTTATTTTCCTCCCAAACAAGAGCTCGAAACGAGGCATTCCTGTGGTAGCATGGGGTGTAGCTGTGTACTGTCACAAATCATGGGTTCACTGACTCATTCTCGCTCTGTCTGTGTGGTGTCTGTGATGGTGTATAAGACCTGTGCATTCTGTCCTGTGTTGTCAGATCGTTGGTGTTGCTACCGTGTTCCCTGGTTGTGTTTGAGTCTCCTTGTTCCTGTTCTTCGCCTCCTCTGGATTATTGTTCCTGTCTTCTGTGGATTTCATTCTGGATTCACCTCGGAGAAACACGGCTGTCCATTGCGTCCCTGCGCTGCTAAGAGTGACTGTTTATTTGCACATGCTTCATCTGACTCTTCCTAGTTTGGACTTTTCTAAATAAACTGTTATATTTCACTACTGAATCTTCCTTTGTGTTTGTGACTCTATATTTTTGCAAGAATTCTACAATATATGATGTCCATCAAGCCATCTCTCTCTCTCCACAGTCAGAATGACATTCTTCAGTACCTTATTCCAACGCTCAACAACTCAATTTCCTTCAGGATGGTATATGGAGGTGCGAATGTGCTTGACATCTCTTTCTTGCAGGAAATGTTTGAACTTGGATGACAGAAACTGAGGTCTGTTGTCGGTGACAATCTCCAATGGATTCCCATTTTGGCTGAACACTGATCTCAGAAAACTGGTAACGGTAGACGCAGTCACGTGAGGTGCGAATGTAACCTCTGGCTATTTGAGTGGTATTTAATTAATGTAATGGCATATCTGCAGCTAACAGGGCCTATCTCAAAAGGACCCACCACATCAATGCCCAGTTTCTGCCACAGACGGGCTGGATACTCAACTTGGGTCAGTGGTGCATGTGTGGTTCTAGCTGTCTTATTGTTAAAGAATTAGTTCACTTTCAAATAAAATTTTCCTGATAATTTACTCACCCCCATGCACATCCTGATATTGCTGAGTTAGATGCGTTCCTGGGTCAACATATTTTGTTGATCCTGGAACAACATTCTAGTCTGAAAATTTAGTCTTAACCCTATTCCTACCCCTAAACCTAACCCTACCCAAGTTATCCCAAAAATCAGAGGGAAATGATAGATGAATAACACTGTTGTAGAAGCACCAATTCATGATTTTATGCCTAAACTTAACATAATCTGTAAACTTGTCCCTCAGATCTGATGTTCATGTCTTTCTTTCGTCAGTCGAAAATAAATTAATATTTTTGATGAAAACATTCCAGGATTATTCTCCTTATAGTGGACTTCAATGGACTCCAAATGGTTGAAGGTCAAATTACAGTTTCAGCAGCTTCAAAGGGCTTTAAACGATTCCAGACGAGGAATAAGAGTCTTATCTAGAGAAACGATCAGTCATTTTCGAAAAAAAATACAACTGTATATACTTTATAAACACAAAATCGCCTTGAACGTACTTGCGCTTTCTGCATTCTTCAAAATGCTTACGCTGTATGTCCTATACCTTTCCTATTCTTTTAAATGACCGATCTTTCTCTAGATAAGACTCTTATTCCTCGTCTGGAATCGTTTAAAGCCCTTTGAAGCTGCACTGAAACTAATTTTGACCCTAAACCGTTTGGAGTCCATTGAAGTCCACTATAAGGAGAAAAATCCTGGAATGCTTTCATCAAAAACTTTAATTTCTTTTCGACTGATGAAAGAAAGACATGAACATCTTGGATGACATGGGGGTGAATAAATTATCAGGAAAAGTTTATTTAAAAGTGGACTAATCATTTAAGTTGGTAGGGGACACAGGTTGCAATTGTGGACTGTACAAGCGAATCCATCTTGGGCCACCAATATAAGTCTCTGAGAACAGCTGACAGCAGGGTGGTGATGGCAGCTACCGTTTCTGGTTCGGAGTCAGAGTCATAGTTCATTTCATTTGGCAAACAGCTCCGCATTTGTACTCCCTGTCATAATTGAAGCAGAGCAATCTGGTAGACCTTCAAGCCACTCTAAGTCCAGTGCGTCCCATGCCCTTAGTAGTCAACGGGGTAGTCAGGATTTGTCTGATCTTAATTTGAATTGTTTGCCCCACAGGTACGTTCTCCAGCACTCAATAGACCAGACACAAGTGAGGGCTTCTTTTTCAACTACAGAATATTTCCTCTCTGCAGCTGTCAAAGTTCTGGAAGCAAAAGCCACAGTCCTTTCTGACATATCTGGATGGATCTGAGTCAGTGTTGTTTTTTGGCAGCCCTTTTAGTTTTAGTCTTAGTCTTAGTCTTTTGGACAAAAATGCTTTTTAGTTTTAGTCACATTTTAGTCACTTATAAACTTGATAGTTTTAGTCAAGTTTTAGTCGACGAAAACACAAAAAGGTTTTAGTCAAGTTTTAGTCGACGAAAACGCAAAAAGGTTTTAGTCAAGTTTTAGTCAATTTTAGTAAAAAACAAAAATGTAGTCTTTAACAAATTAATTTAGGTTAAAAAGTATTGGAAATGGACTTAGGTTTGACAGGTTGTAACAAGTGTTGCAATTCATAAAACAACAGTTAACCTTAAAAGCTTTGCATAATAAACTAGACTTTCTCATTGATGGAGATGCAGTGCTGCCAAGCTGTACTTCATGGTCGCATTGGGCAGAAACCTTTTATCCACATATTTCAAGTTATATTTTTTCCATGAATTGATGCTCTTCTAAAATTTCAGCACATTGCCTATTTTCACCATTAATCACAGTAATAAAGAATGGTTTAAAGTTTAAACAGCAAAAAACTTTGAGCTACTACAACATTACACACAGATAAAGTGGTAACAGTGGAATCACTGTTTTACTCCAAAAAAGCCAGGAATAAAAACATTCTTACTTTGGCAATTGTTGCTTTATTTAAGAAATTGCTAAAGTGCAATGAACAACATGCCCAAAATATAAGCTATTGAGGCACATACTTATGCTCTACAACTTGTGCTTCAACTTGTCTGCCAGTGCAACAACAAGATGCATATTATTTGTAAACACAACATCATACAACCCTGTCTATCTTTAACTTGTACAAACTCCAAAGTTGCAAACATTCTGAAACAAATAATACAATAAATAAATAATACTGAGGTGCATTGAGCATAGGTTCTTAGGAATGCATACTTGAATTTAAAGTATGAAACAAACATGACACTTGAAGTGTGTTGAACATAAAAATGAATACGGCAATCCCTGAATACTGTAAACACAGTATTTGGTCTTTAAAGAAAGCAAACTAATTTACTAAATAAATAAAAACAACGTTGGTTTAACACAATGAATTAGAGGAGGGCCCTACCTCTAGTGCAGTCTCACAGCAAGCCCAAACAGAATATCACAGTAATCTGTAAAAAAAAAAAATTAAAATTAAATGCTCGTTAAATTAGCCTACTGACCTCGATTCAGTTTCAGGAAAGCACTTCTTTCTAATGAAACTGCTAAAGACTCTCTCAGCAAATGCTTGAGATGCTGGCATGGCCAGAAGGTCTAAGGCAATAGGTTTTAGGCTCGGATAAACATAATCTCCCTGTGCAGCCCAAAATTCTAGGGCAGTCTCTTGGTTTGTAGGCTGTGACAACTGCTCCTTGAATTTCTTGATTTCCTCCTTGACACACGGCTTTGAGATGGTAGACTTGGAAGGCCGGCTTGGTTTGGACAAGAATCTGAATCTGGGCCGCTTGTTATGAGGCTGCTCTTCTTTGGATTCTTCTCCCTCCGCTGGCTCCTCATCTTCAGCCTCCTCCTCCCGTACAACTGGTGGCACCAATTGAGCAAGATAATCTTCTGATCTTCTCAGAAGTGCCTCTATTTGCTCATCATCATTTTCAAGGAGTGCTTCAGGTGCAACTGTCGGGTCAAGGAAGCATGCAGCAGCAGCGAGAGGTGAAAACTTGGAGTCAGTGTGATCAAGAAAGCAGCTGAACCTCTTGTCCATGTTTGCCTTCATCTTAATTGCCAGGGAAGCGAGGTCCTTAAAGCTAGATCCCTGGGCATGGGGGAACTCAGACAGGTGACCCTGCAGGTCCAGAATGGCAGGCACCACAAGGGATAATGACTGTGTGTCACTCTGGAGCAACTGGGTATGCAGCGAAGGGGATGAGTAAATCTCTGAGAGCGGACAGCTTATGCCACTCACTTGACAGTAAATAGTCCCAGCTCATCCCATCCAACCTGAACTACTGAGTCCTTGATTTGGAGAAGCCGTGATATCATCTGATATGTGCTGGACCATCTAGTAGGGCAGTCTTTGATCAGGGTTAGTTGACATCTGCAGCAGTCGCTCAGTTGCCACAGATGACTTGCGGAAGAGCTTAACAAGACCTCTAACTTTGCTCAGCAGTCGGTTGACACTAGTGTCTTTCTGGATCATGTTCACCACAAGTTGTAGAGTGTGTACAACGCAGGGGGTCCTACTCATATCTATGCTCCAAACCTAGAAGAGACAAAAATACAGAGAAAAATAAATAGTTTTAAGGACATTCAATAAAATTGCCATGAACAATTGCTAAAAAAAAGTGACTATAACATACAAGCATAACTCAAGAGTGACTAACATACTGAAAATTAACAGCAAACTGAAGTAATTTACCTCTGGCGTTCTCTAACAGCCACCTCAGAATCTTCAGGGTCACTCGTCTCGATGGATTCATCCTCGGAGTAGGAGCTAGTGGGCTCATCTGGTTCATTAGACTTGAATGCTGCAATCATGTTGCTTCCATTGTCAGTTATGACTGTTAGAATTTTGTGTTGTGGTATTCCCCAGTCCTCTATGCATCGGTCAATACAATGTTTTATACACTCTGCCGTGTGTGGGTGTGCGATCTGATCAAGTCTCAACAATATGTGCTGTGCTTTGTTGACCACAGTGCAAAAAAAACATGCACTAATTGCCAGAAATGAAGCTGTAAGTCCTTTTTTGGTCCATATGTCCAGCCCAATTGTTATTTTACGTGCTCTGGCAAGCCGCTCTTTGTACTTTAGTTTTTCGTCATCATAAATCTTGTCAACTAAGTTGTTTATTTTTGTTCTTTTGGGTATGGTCATCCTTTTATCAAAGGTCTCCATCATGTGGATGAAATCTTCATCCTCGACTGTGCAAGCAGGTAGACCAGTGCGTCCAATCCAAAGAGCGAGCGCTTGTTCTTTGACATGTTGTTCCACAGAGTTTGACTTGTACTTAGATCCTGCGGCGAAGGCTGTTTCAATAGATGTCTGTGCCCCGTCGTTATTTGGACAACCAGATTTCTGTATAGGAGTTCTGGTCACTGGGATCTGGATGAGGAGAAAACAAAGACAATTACTCTCTATACAAAGTACATCTGTAAAAGTCATGTCATGTGAATACAAAACAATTAAATGTGTATGTGTGTATACTGTATATTACAGTAGTAATAGTAATAATAGTATATATATTATGCAGATCATCATGTTTCAACACATTACGTTTAGAAAACAAAAAGGTATTTTCTTTGACGCTTTGTTCAAGAAGCTTTTCGATTTGGGAAACATGGGGAACAGCAACCGGTCTGAAATGCTAATTTTCCCTCCACATTTTAGACTGTCACTGAAATCAAATATGGTTTAACATAATGACGATCAACACTTCCTACCCGGCCAAAATCCCTGCATGTTCAACAAATAAAAGTGACACAAACATTCAGGGATGCAAACACATGTATGGTCAAAAAAGAGAGAGTTATCGAAGCCCTCACCCCGCAGCAAATATCACAATTTTATATTTATATATGAATGTCAAGAGCTAAGAAGTGTATGTATTTATATAGCCTACACTACACACAAATAATATACAATTAAATTATGCTCATTTTAAATGTATTGTGTAGGCTATGTATAAAAATATAGGCTTTTAATAATCTTTCAGTGCGCAAAACCATGATAATATGAAACGCTTCAAAACGGAGCGCACAAAGCGCGTATGCACATCGCGGGTGCAAAATGATGTGCTCAAAGCAACATGGAGTCACAGTGTGCTGCGCTGCTCAAGTGCGCATTTAAAAGTACACGGCACAAAGCGAAGAAATGTCGAGCGCACAATTCCTAGTGTAACGTATATCTGTCCAACAGTTTATTGATCATTTGTTTCTTCAGTTTTAAATTCCAGTTATTGTGCGTTTGATGCCAATTCATAGTCCCTGTGATGTGTGTGATCTAACAGGCACACACTAGCGAGTCGTTTAAAAACAGCAACAAACATAAAATACAAATACACAAAAACTTTAATTTAATGATGTAAATAAACTTCTGTACCTCACATTAAGCTATGAAATGGCTTCAGATGACTTTGTGAAATTATAATCAGACCCTCTCAGACCCAAGTCACCCAAACTGACGTGAAAAAAGCGGGGTGCTGATAAGCGCGCTGTTTGCATCCCTGAGTTTAGTGCAACCAAGCTAACGTTAATATTAGCCTGAAGTTAGCAGCAAATTTGCGCCAGTAGATATATGCACAACCTTAAGCTTACCATGAAATGTGTCACAAGCCGATTGTCGAGTAAAATTGAATGTATATGATATGTTAAAAGCGTGACTTGTTAGTTAACTTACCTTCGAAAAAATATCAGCGTGATGAGCCTTCAGGTGCCGCTTGAGGTTGGTGGTATTCTTCCCACCTAGTTTGTGGCCACATTTACCGTCGTCTCCCAATACTATGCATTCCGTTTTTCTTTCTGATGAATTATACTGAAAGTATGTCCATAAATCATCTCGTCGTTTCCGACCACCAAGCCTGTTTATTGGCATCGCCGCCATGGTCCTTCAAAGATGTGTGGCGAGTGACCAGCCGCAGGTGTGTTGTCGTGTGGAATCTGGTGCGCGGCATAACGGCAGCCGGGTGGTGGGCGTACCCAAAACAAGGATAGGAAGCGGCAGATTTCACGCAAAATAGGCAGAAATGACATGCATGGTGAACGTCAGACTTATAATCATTTTCGTTCCGTCTCATCTCGTCAACGAAAATCGAAAACGTCTCGTCATGTTTTAGTCACATTAGAGCCATTTTAGCTAGTCATCGTCGCGTTATCGTCATAAAAAAAGGTGCGTCAACGAAATCATTTCGTTATCGTCATCGTTGACGAAAACACACATTGGTATAAAGCCGCTCAGAGTAAAATTTTAGTCTTAAGTGTCAAAAATTCTAAGAATGACGTATTTTACTCTTATTCTTAGACTTAAGATAAAATATGATTCATAAAGGTTCCTAAGTGTCAAGACTAGGTCTCAGCTCCTAAATTATTTAAGAGAGCTGCAGAGGTGTCTTAACCTAGTTAAGAGTAACAAGATGGCAGCAAAGAAGAGGAGACACACGCTTTCCAATGAAGATATGATGTATTGGAGTTATATGATGACATGGTTTGATAAAATGATATAAACTTGATTGTCAATTCTTTTGTAACTGACCTAATAAGAATTTAATAACTTTAAATAAATGTATAAAATATTACTTAAACAATAATTATATGTTTAATGCATTTAAAGGTGCTGTATGCGATTTCTCAAATTCGTTGTTTGAACACTGTTGATTATTTGAAATCAACCCAAAACAACACACCCTCTCTTCATTGCACCGCCTCCAAAACTCACACTCCAATCCTAACCTCTGAGTCACATGAGCCACCCTGCTCTGAGTCGGTCAAGAAACAAAATGCTTCACGAAAAATAAAGCGCAGATGATGAATGAACGACAAGGAAGCACAAAAGATGAACATACAGTACACAAGAGAATACAAACAAGAGTTTGTTGCTAATCGCAAACAATTTTGCTTAAACCATCAAATATGAGAAATATTTTTATTTTTATATTATTTAAAGTTTCAAATATGACATTGAATACAACAAAATCCGTTTTTAATATTTAATTGGTTCTCTCTGGTTCATAATTTCTTTGTATGACAGACTAGCCAAAAATAATTTGAAATTTAATTTCATTATCACACATGAAACAATGACTCCAAGCACAGCTAGTCGATGTGCTTACATATTTTTAACACATTTTTAAAAGTTTAATTAAGCTGAATTAAGGTTGAAGATGTCAGTTTTCATATGGCTGGACATCACATTTGGCCTCTACTCAATGGCAGTTCATTGACTTTCCAACTGACCATCAAACCATGTGGCAAAAGAAAGCCACTTTTATGTTGACTGTGGGCTTCCCTGGAGTTGTTGGAGCCGTTGATGAACTCATGACACATCATTGCTCTAACTGTAAATGAGGAGACATATATCAATAGAAAAAGATTCCACACCATCAATACTAATTTGTGTGCAAAGCTATTGCTTTTAAATCAATTTATATATAAAACGTTTGTGTTTTTAATATATATTATTGTTATTATTGTTTTTTATAATAACATTAAATGACTGGTGTTGTGCTGCCTTGACTTCACCCTTCCAGGCTCGCTATTGGCTGATTCAGAGGTTGAGGGCGGCCATTTTGAGTTGACATCATTGTAGTCCTTAGTTCACAACACTTAAGTCAGCACTTCTTATACTTTACTAAAAGTTGCTTTTAGCTTCTTTATAAAAGTTTCCTACTCTTAGAAAACTCCTACTCTTTACTAAGAATTTTTGACACTTAAGTCAAAACTTAAGACTGTTCTTAAGAGCATTTCTGAGAAGTTTTATACATACGGGCCCTGCTCTCAGAAATGAGTCTTTCTTTATCATCTAATGTCATATTGTACATCATATTAGAAATGAATGCATTTGATTTAGTCATTTCTCTTCACACTGTTCATGTCTGTTGATTTCCACAGTCACTTTCACCAACATGAATCCCAAGACCAGGAACGACTTCCTACAGTGTAAGTCACTGAGAAAACAAGCAGAGAAACTCACTGAATGTGTTCATGTTCTTCCTGGAGAAATCATGATAGAAGAGTTTAATAATTGATCATGATAATGATGATTCAGGATATCTGGTCAGCTGACACACTGATGATACACTGAACATTGAGCCATGAAGAGATACATTAAAAGATCAGATGATGATTCCTGATTGTGATGTGTTTTATCTCCATCAGATTCCATCGGATCACTCTGGATCTGAACACAGCACATAAACACCTCCGTCTGTCTGAGAGGAACACAGTGATTACTGACACTGACACACCACAGTCGTATCCTGATCATCCTGACAGATTTGATTATGATCCTCAGGTGTTGTGTAGAGAGAGTGTGTGTGATCGACGCTGTTACTGGGAGATTGAGTGGAGTGGAGAATATGGTGTGGATATATCAGTGTCATATAAGAGCATCAGCAGGAAGGGACGGGGATGAGTGTTTGTTTGGATTTAATGATCAGTCCTGGAGTTTGAACTCTTCCTACAGATACTCATTCAGACACAATAACAGATACACTGATCTCCCTGTAAAGTCCATCATCAGCAGAACAGTGAATGAGAAGAATCACTATAGAGTAGGAGTGTATGTGGATCACAGTGCAGGAACTCTGTCCTTCTACAGCGTCTCTGGAGACACAATGATCCTCATCCACACAGTCCAGACCACATTCACTCAACCGCTCTATCCTGGGATTAGTGTTGATTATCCTGGATCAGTGAAACTGTGTTGATGACTCAGAACAGAGAGACTCTACCATAATGCTTGAGGTGATGATGAATCAGTAACAGTGAGATGTTATAGAGTCTCTTATTTTCTCTTCATTACATTAATACTACAGCTGAATGTTTGCAGTTGAAATAGACAGGAAGAACACTGTGTGTGAGTGTGAGTGTGTGTGTGTTTGTGTGTGTGTGAGAGATAGAAAGTTCGTTCCACTTTGTGTTTACGATCTAGGACCAGACCTTTATGGAAATGTACAACATTTCAGATTTATTCTGGATCTTTTTCTTTTTTCTTGTTTTTGACAAATGAAATGAAAAAAATAATTCCCGTTCATTTTCAATGTAGGGTCTAAAACGATTTTTTTTTTTTTTTTACACACATTTAGAACAACCAAATCAAGCCCAGTTTTTTTTGTGCATGTTAAGACCGATATATTGTGTCGTTTTTGTGTTTTAATCATGATTTATTGTATTACTAAAATGTCAGTATTTCTTGTTCATCATTTCAAAATGCACATTGATCATTAATTTAAATCTGCTAGTTATTTTCCATCTTTGAAATAAACGAGTAAACAAACCTGCTGGGATTCTTTCTATTCTTTCTTCCTGTTTCAATATTCTGCCTTGATTTATTATTTATTTATGACACTCTATCATATTTTTTTACATTACATCAAAGATGTAAAAAGAAAAGAATAGGGTCTCCGCCCAACTAGGACCCGAGGAGGTGTTATACCAAAATAATCCACTGGGTGGCACCCATGCCCCATTATAACTAGTGATCATGACAGATCCTCTCCAGTTACTGACAGTGATGAAGCTCCAGTCCTCCACAGTCGACCTCACGGAGGATGAACTGCTTCTTCTTCAGCGAGACATCAAGGGATTGTTTAATGGACTTGGACTAAAATGCATGTTTGAGCCGTTTTGACTGAAAGAAACTTGCTCTGATGTATGTAGAAATCTGTCAGTGTCATTGTTTTGTCTCAAGATGAACACAAGTAATGTTTTTTTTTCTAAGGCACTTTTAAAAAAGCTATAAAGGGGCTGTTTCCCGGACAGAGATTAAGCCTAGTCCTAGAATAAAATGGCCCTTTAAACCAGATTAACAGAAATCTGCTTTCTCTGTTATGGTTAAAATAGTCCTAGACTTAGTCTAGTCCAGAGTTTAATAAGCTGATTTCCTGGAGGAAGACTAGAGCTACTCCAGGACTAAATTAAACCTACCAGGAGGAGGTTTAACTTCAGATTAACGTTGCGCTTCAAAGAAGACTCATGTATTACTTGATATATATCGATATTGATATACCTGTGTGGGTGTGTGTGTATACCCCAGGACTAAATTAAGGTTTAACTTCAGAGTTAAGGTTGCGTTTCAAAGAAGATGCATGTATTACTTGGATATATATAAAGATCTTGATATTACAGTGGTGTGTATAATATGTTTATTATTTAAACTTTTACTTTGATTTAACAGCATTGTTTCTGGTTCCAAATGTGATTGCTTCATGTTAAATGGACTTGAAATGGTTACTAGAATTCACTTGATTTTCATTTTGAAATACCATGTTCAGTCGAGTAACCAAACAGGACTTTCCCTTCCCATCATGCTTTGCACTGGGCTGAAGTGGGGGAGTAAATGTTGAAATAAAGTGTTATTTATGCATTTTTTAGAAAGATGAGAATATGGAGAGACTTCTACTGTTTAATGTTCTATTAGTGTAAAAGTTTTTGATATGTTAGTGTTTTTTGGAGATTACCGTTGTGGTGAAAGTGTAGAGCTTGAGTTTGGGTTGAGGACCTGCTAATGTGATTATTTTTTTTTATATAAAAATATTTAATGAAGCAACAACTATAATAGTGATTTAGATCAAACCGGTATCATTTCTAGACTGCCAACACGGATATCACATCCCAGTTCAGTTCACATAAACGGGTCAATGCAGATCAAAACATGTTAAATATCAAGGTCAAGCACAGTGGGGACATTTTAATGATAAGCCAAAACAGTTTTGCAGTTCTTTTGTGTAAATTAATCTCAATAACCTGTAATAATTGTGTTTGACTAATTAAAGCCTATTGTATATTGTTACATTAAGTGCTCTAACAACATGTTGAATGTAAAATGAACGCCTGTGTATTACATTAGAAACACAACCATGCCTAATACTTAATAAACTATTCTTAAAGAAGATAATAAAAACAACATAAACCAACATAATGTTGTTGCAACACACTATATGTTCTGTAAAAGTAATTTTTATTTCACCGTGACACACCTAATATGATGTATAATTAAATTATTTAATTAACTAGATGACGTGTTAATAATAAAATAATAAATAATACGAAAAATGACTGAATAATACATAATAATACAATATAATACACAGTTTACTATAATAAATTAAATATTTGGAACATTTAACACATATATGAAGGGTAGCTAATTTAAATGCGTAATGTATAAAGCTAAGCTAGCAGGGTAATTGAGTAGATGTACGCTATGCTAATATGTAAGCTAACTAAAAAAAAACAGTAAGAAATGCTTGATTTCACAACCTATATCTTCAGTTATATACTAGTATATGAACCAAGTAATTTAAATATCGTTAATGGTCTTTATATAACGCATTTTAAACGATATAAATCATGATGTTATTTCGTAGGAATTGTAATCAGGCGCTAAAAATACTACCATTAAATTTCCGCTGAACCAATGGGATCACTGCGGGGTCCTGAAGGAGACCTGATGACTCGAGCGGTGAGGCTTGCGTCTTCACTAAACTTTGTCAGTTGTATGTATTTTTCGGGTTGGATATTCAAGCGATTAGACGATCGGATGTGTATTATATCGAGCTACTGTGCTGCGCGCAGCTGCACTGTGGCACAAACACAATACAACAGTAGGTACGCAAAACATGAAGATCACGCGCACTGAGAGGAACACAGAAACAGCACTGTCCTATGATTTATCACTGAAGTAGCTTATATATTTTTATACTTTTGAAGGAACTATTTACAGCCCACAGCTTCACAATTAATAGAGAGACGGTTTGACTAATCCACACACGCAATCACTCTCATTACATACTGATACTGTATTAATTTATCTGTATCTGACTTACAACAAGCAGAAATCTGTAAGAAATGTTACAAACCATAGATAAAATAACTGCTGAAAGTGAGCTGTAGTGTCTGATCACTCTTTCAAAAGGAAAAAATATCTCACCTTTAACGCTCAAGGTAAAACGTTCAATTAATCAGGTTTTGACTTTAGGTCATAATTGTCCAGCTCTAATGTGGTTGGTAAAAATTAATGTGCTTCAATGCATATGTGTATAGAGAGAAAAATCACACCCATTAAAATTTTGTAAGGTATTTGCCCTAAAAACATTAATTTTACTGATATAAATTGTTGTAAATTCATCAGTCATTGTGTGTGGAAATTATGCTTTTCTATGTGAATATATAGTAAAGTGTAATTTATTCCTGTGATCAAAGCTGATTTCAGCATCATTACTCCAGTCTTCAGTGTCCACATGATCCTTCAGAAATCATTCTGATATGATGATTTGATGCTCAAGAAACATTTATTATTATTATCAATGTTGAAAACAGTTGTGCTGATTCAGATTTTTGTGAAAATTGTGATTCCATTCAACACATTTGTGGTACGATTTTTTAACAAAGAGAAATTAATACTTTAATTCATCAAGGATGGAATCAATTTATCAAAAGTGGTGAACATTCATAATGTTTACAAAATATTTCTACTTAATAAAATGAATGCAAATAAACTGTTCATTCACTTTCTATTCATCAAAGAATCCAGAAAAATTAAATGTATCATGCTTTCCCACAACAATATTAAGCAGCACAACTGTTTTCAACATTGATAATAATCATAACGTTTATTGTGCATCAATCAGCATATCAGAATGATTTCTGAAGGATCATGTGACACTGAAGACTGGAGTAATGATGCTGAAAATTCAGCTTTGATCACAGAAGTAATTACAGTAACTATATATAGTCACATTTCAAATAAACTATTTAACTTGTAATAATATTACACAATATTACTGTTTTTAATGTATTTCCGAGTACATGTTTTAATTCTCGTTTATAAAAGTAGTTACTTTTACTTCAGAGAGATGGAGCATTTTTTTGCCACTAACATCCCTTTAGGAGTTTTGTCCTTTTTTCAACAAAATTGTATCATTTATGTTAAGTAACATTAATTGCTTATTTACAAGCAACATAAACTAGGAAATACCTGTTTAAGAATATAAGCAGCTGAAA